>VZTJ01000383.1:2046047-2169323 GCA_013397795.1 Orthonyx spaldingii
TTACATTGTAGTCCATTTTTTTGACTTATTTTTATTGATGATTGGTGACAAATGGTCCTATCAAGCTATTGTAATTCCCTTTCACAGTAGTTCTACCATAGTATAGACATTTTTTCATTCTAACACACATGCAAGCTGATACATGTTGATTCAATGTGAATGGGATAGCTGTAAATACGCTGATCAAAACCATGGGTTCTCAATCAACAATGTCTACCTAACTTACATTTAGCAGAATTCTGCAATATTTTATCAATGTATTTCTTGCCTAGAGGTAAAAAATATCTAGCTTTAATGTTCAAAGCATGTATGAAAACTGCTCTAAATTTAGCACAAATTTATTCATTGTTTGCTTTCTGCAACATTCAAGGCACAATCAGTCAAATCAGGGAATTATGCTCACGCTGCCAGCAATAACTATATCTTTATACCTACTGTTGCCTAGAATATAGCTTTATGAATCTTTTAACACACTTCACTTAAACTGCTCAATGCTCACTTATGTACTCTAAGTACTGAGTAAAAACAAAGGCCATCTTCCAGTATAATTTGATTTTTTATTTGTTACTTACTTTAAAATGAAAAAATTTAATCCTTGTTTCACAGACCTACCAACTTGATTAATCTCATGCCTATGGCTTGACTGCAGAAATAGTTATGTATCTGCCATTAGAGAAATCTATGACAATTTGAAGGATCGAGTTAATTTTAAATTATGCATGGTTAAATATATTTATAGTAAGACTAGAAGGAATTTTCAAATCAACCAGCAAAAAACAGTGGCTAGTCACAAAGAATCTTCTACTAGAGCTACATGGCCTTGGTAGAAAGGTTCTTCTAGATTCCAATAGCATATACTACTTCCGTAGGCATGCAGTTCCAACTGCACTACTCACACAGAGCCCTTCTGAGGCAAAATGCTACGCAGAAATATTCTTTGTATGGTAAGTCCCACAAAATTTGCATTTATGACATAGTCAAAAAGACAGATTTAGAATTCTAGACTTTTCACACCTTTACCTGATTTTAAAATACCAAAGCTGTTCCAGTGGGGCTAAATAGCATGGAGAGTTTGATTATGCAGTCAAACAAGGTAACATTTAGGTATTGACACAAAAGATAATGGAGAAAAACACAGCATGCAACATTTAAAAAAGCAAATATTTTTTCAAGTTCTTAAATATTATTGAGGCAATATGGCATGGATTGCCAGAATTTACCATTTAGAATGTCACAGGAATTTGCTTCACTTTAAATATCACTTCAATTCCCATTTAAAAGTAGTACTAAAAACATTAAGATATCATGCAATTTTCAAAAAATACACGGAGCTGGATTCACAAATACTTCTGTGCAAAGCCACGTTTTCCAAAATGACTAGCAATAAAGAGTTGTTTATATAGCTGATTTTTTTTCTTTAGTTAGTGTTTCTGATGCTATATTAATACTAAAACTCTGAGTTATAAAATAAACACTTGCAGTTTACAAACTTCGGTATTTGAGTCTCTAGACACAAGTGAAAGGCTATATATTGTGCAAATTCTCCATAAATTTTTCAGCAAGTATTGCAGGCTATTATGTCACTCACATATGACATATTCTTTCCTTCATGTGTGCCTGAAATGGAAGTTTTTTAAACCATGACTGAAGAGACCACTGAGGTCAGTGCTGGGTTACATGATGCTTGTGTCACTACAGCTTCAGATATTTCAATGCATATTGAATCAATATTCCTGCAACAAAAATGTGTAACTGATATTTTTGTTGCTGCTATAGTAAAATGCTTCTCAGTAAACTTGTTTTCATAAGAAGTTTGCCCATTCATACGTCCCCGAGCTGTTGTAATCTTCGTTGCTAATGCTGATCTAAGAGCATGGACATTATTTTATTTTTTGACACATTTAAAGTTCTCTAATGAATAAAGCAAACAGCTTATGGCTGCTTGGACTGTCACTCGATTGCCCTGGAGGCTTTTAATGTCTTTAAAATAGGCCTCCTAGTTTGTATTTAACTACCTTACCCACAGAGGTCTGAGGGGTAGAGCAGATCAAAGATGTGCTGGCAACATAAAAAGCAGCTGTCCTTCATTTACCTTTAATTAGCTACATCTGACCAGATTCTTTATGGTCTCTTTGTCACACATTCAACAGTCTATAAGCCTTCTGACCTGTCCTTAAGGACTCTACCATTACAAGAGTTTCAACAAAATACAAATTAAAAATATGAGATACAGAACTTTGAAAAAATATTTGGTCTTACTATGCAAATACTACCTGAGGCATTAGTATTTTGCATTTATCTGCAAAAGTTACAGAATTGGTCAGTATTTTGAGTGTCAAAATGGAATGGATCCTGAGCTTAGATTAGCTATTTATAGTTCTCTGTGTACTACTCAACATTGCAGTGAATAAATATCACACAACAAGGAATCCTATAGAAAATGGAAAGGCAAGCATGTGCCTCTTTGGCTAGGACAAAATGTTGCTCTTGCAGGAGCTGTGGCACCCTCTGTAAAGGAAGTCACATACCTGCCCCTGTCTCCTCTGGTCCTTTTTTACCTCTGCACAGCATGCACACCAATATCCAGTAGGATTTTGACTAAGGAGAAAGTTCTGTTGCTGCTGCAGGATCAATAAGCAGTTGGTGTACATGACAGCCTTGTAGTCAGGGTGCACTGAAAGCTTGTATCATCAAACTAAGGCCCTTACGGAATAAAAAAAGCTGTTTAACACAGCAGCTGGCATGTATGCTAAATAGCTAGCAGGTGTGGTTGGAAGTCCTATTCTTCAAGAAAAGACTCTACCATGAGCAATATGCAAAAGTAAGTTTCTCCCCAAGATTACGAACCTTGAGGGATTACTGTTACACCTCAACTTCATCCTCACAAAGTTATTTTCTAGTACATAGTGTACATGTACTGTACAAAGCACTTGACCCAGTGTATAGCTGATAGACTTGTTCATCATTTATTACAAAGTCATGCATCTTTCATCTCTTATTTAAAAGATTTGATTTAAACCAGGAGTCAAATCTATTTCCATATATAACTAAAGGAGAAGCATGCATGAATAAATAAAATTAGGGTACTTGAAAACCAATTAAACAGGCCTGCTTTTGTCCCACAACTCCTAAAGTTAAGAATAACTGAACAGTTATTAACTAGATGTGGATTTTTTCCATCTTTTTTACCACCAGTATAAAGACAGATTGAAGTACATAGAATAATGAAATGACAGTACCAGTTTCAGCTCAGGTGAAGAAAGCAAATAGAGATATAGAATAATGAAATGACAGTACCAGTTTCAGCTCAGGTGAAGAAAGCAAATAGAGATATGCATAGTAATGCTGAATATGTAATATGGATAATGGTAATTTTCTGTGTACTAGTCCATATTACACTGAAAATACATCACCTTTGACTGGGATACTTCTGGGATCCAAAACCTGTCAAACAGCTTGCCCAAAGACAAACCTAACTGCAGGAATAGGAATGGTCCTAAAATATTACCATTATAAAGCACTTACATAATATAGATTAAAACCTTATTTTTCATCTGAAACAACAAAAATAAATAATTCTCCTGGGTAAAAATAGCTAAACAGTTAAAAAACCATAAAAATTTTGTTAAAAATATGCATTCAAGACATAGAACAACTGCTGTTTGAGACCCTTAGAACAGTCAGCTTTGGAACAGCTGCTGAAATGAACAATACTATGAATAAGCAGAAGTGCAAAAAATGTATTGTGAAGTCTCTTACTCTGGGGGAAACTATGCAGTCAAAATGTGACCAGCTATCCTAGGGTGAGGTCTCACTCATTTTCTTCAATAAATTTCAATGGTTTCAGTTTTCTGCTGTTATGAGAAGAAATGTTTCAGAAATATCAAAAAGGAGTAATTCCTATTCGCAAACTTCTTTTTATTCAAGATCTATGAATAATATTTTAGACAAAATATATCCCCAAATAAAGTATATATGCTGTAAAACACTATTTATGACTATAAACATATGTTTCAAATCAGTGATTTTATATGGAAACACATGAAATTTGGCAAAAATAATAGCTAACTTGTCATCAGGGGAAAGTTCAGTATTGGATGGCCATTGCCTGGAAAATGAGACAACTGACCACAAAAAAGCAAAAATTTCAGAATTAGTTTATAATGATATGTAGGTTTGAACAATTGCTGCACTTTAACATATGAAACCATATTCATTTTAGTTTTGTAAAGTGGCTTTCTAGCATTGTCTTTGCTAATCTGTATTTGAATGACTTATGAAAAAGTTTTGGTTTCCATCAAGATAACTAAACAGCTTTTTACAAACTCTCCACTAGTTGCTGCAATATAAACTGAACAATCCATGACTTTTTCCATTTGTTGTGAAGCAACTCCATGGCTGATAAGACTTTATAAAATTTTTAATGAAAACCTCAACTATCTTTAGTTCCTTACCTAATGGAAAGATTTATAATCCAAAATTATAGGTAAACTATTATATAGTTAAACTGCTGTAAAAATATTCTAGGTCCATTCCAGATGGCTACTGTAAAATTTCCCTAAAACACACTCTTTTTACTGTTTAACAATGAATACTACTTAAAAGCAAATTTAAGACAATGTTTTCTCCCATTTCAACTGCTGTAATTTAGACTACTAAAAACATTTTCACAACAGAGATTCTTAACCTTTTACACACCTAAATCAATATTTAGTTTTTTAAGAAAAGCAAACATTAAGGTTCCAAAAATTTAGATTTTCACCCAGTGTTTGAATGTTCCTGAGATTTTTAAATACATTTTTGTTGGGGTTTTTGTCTGTTTCATTAGTTATAACACTACACATTGACAAGAGAACACATTACTGTCAAAGCTAGGTTGATGTAGTGCCAGTTTAAGATTCCTGTTTTCATTAAAAAATTTGTACTTATTTGCAGGCTGTGCTCAGCAATTTCGTCATACTTTACACAGGTAACCAGAAACTGAATATTTTTGCAGTACAGAAAACCCCCAAAAAACTTCTTTGATTTGCTGTTGTCCAAAATTTCCACTGAAGTTTTAACTTTTTTCTGTATAATGGAGATAGGATCAAATTCCAAAAGATGTCTTAAGAAGAATATATTCAAACTTCATGTATCTAAGCAAAGTAGTATTGCAGTAAGCATAGTTCTGCAAATAGATCAAAAACTAGATGTATTTTTATCTTCTCCAATGACTCACCAATATTAAGAACACTTAATATAGGATTAACCAAAATTCATCCCAATTTCAAGGTGAGGCCTAAAACAACTGCTTTGTATAATACGATATTCGGGACTGAATCCCCTGCTGATTAAAATGGAAGCAGTTTCTTAACATTTCAGAGAAGTCTATATGCGTACTAGAAGAAACTAGATTCTTGGTGCCAAGTCAACTAAAACACAGTGACCAATTATCAAGTATCTGTGGATAGAATAAAAAAATACAAATTATTTTCTTGACTGTGACCTGTATACACAATGATGTCAAATATTCTAAGGTCTTCTGCTGCATGCATTTTTTGTTGAATTCTCTGTTGTAGCAACAGGTGATGACAGCACCATTATTTCGTATTATTTTAGCAGTCACTGGTCTTCCCAGTATTTTTCACCACTCCCATTTGCTGGCAGTATATCATGGCAAAGATTCAAGAGAAATCCACTATGAAGCTGATTGTTAACTGGGAAATGTCAACATGTAAAGCCATGTTTAGAATTAACCTGTCTTTAACATTTTCAGGCGCCCACACCCTCTCTTCTTTCTAAAACTTAATTACATCACCAGCTTGACAGCATTAAAAAAAAACAACACAAAACAAAAACCCAAAGAAAAAGTAGAAGGGAAAAAGGTGTAGCCCTATTTAACACAAAGATGGAGCAATAATCCTCCAACAGAGGCACAGAGGCTGGTAATACTGAACTTGTCAAGAGACAAATGTCTTAAAAAAATAAATACCACCAGTTAAGAAGGAATAATTTTCCACTAAAAGTATGAGACTTACCACCACTGACTGTAATGATAGAAATTGTCAACTTCTTCCTTTGGAAAATACCTGATTTTTATTGGTCAGTAACTATGTATGTAACTGAATTTTTAAGGATCCTTCCTCACAGAAGATGCGTTTTCTTCACTAAGCGTTTTAAAATGAGATTTTCTTTTTTCATAACAACACGAATCCCCAAAACAAGCAAGGATTCTATAATCCCCTTGTTTATTTCTTTAATACAAACTCTAACCACTGACCGTAGTCAGCTACATGTCAAGTCAAAAAGGATAACTGTAAGTCTCAACCTAGCTACGGTATCTTTAGAGGGTGTTTGTCACCTGAATAAAATGCCTCTGCCATGGTGTAGTGGGCTACACCACACTACTTTTGATGCTAATAAAGAAACTCTATATCCCTTAAGTTATGTCCGTACTTTCCCTGCAAAAATATGTGTGTCAGTGCCAAACAGTGTAATGCAATCAGCAACTGAAAAGTATTCTACAGAGCCAAGTTTCTGGCATCTAAACAGTGGATATCCTGAAACATGCACTTCAAAGCCAATTCATTTTTCAAACCTCTCCTCTCCAGATCATCAATCTGTCCTCCTCTCACAGTAAAACAAACAAACAAACAGGAAAAACAGAAAAAATACTGGCAAGTTCAAGTGTTGTCCTCTTCTCACACTGTGAAAGTTAGGAATAAACAGACCTGCAAAATCCACTCTGTGAGAATCAAAACCAGTCTGAGTGCTTGCAGGAGGCAAATGTTGACATATGCTTCTTCTATATTATGACATCAAAGAAGCAAAATTCTCTGCAAAGTTCCTAAAGATACAGCATTTGCATTTTACATTATTATTAGAGGGCTGTGACTAATAGACTCAACTAATTAATTTAATTCCTTTTGCTACCTTTTTATATATATATTTGGAAAAAATTTAACACAGCAGAAAAGAATGACAAAATTAAGCAATTAGTGCCGAGGTCCCAAAATACCTAAATTACATGCACTTTTAGTTAAAACCAGACTTTGTCTTATCCTTTTGTTTGGACTCCCTTTGCTTGTTAGGGTTTTGAGAACGCTTGGCGGACTGACAGCAGAGCAGACAACTTTCACTGAAAAGGTAGGGAAAAGGGTTTTTTGTGAAGAGAGAAAAATAAGTTTCTTTGCTTATTTTCCTGAACTGCCAGAGAACATAGCCTACTCTGCTTTAGAGCTAACTCTTTCATCATTTTTGATCTGATATCAAAAAGAAGACACAATATAGCTTTTGAGGTACTGTGCAGCTCATCTAACGTTGCTGCATCACACCACTGGCAGGTAGCACAGCACCATGAATTCAACATGGACTGCTGGGTGAGACTAAGGTCTGATTAGAGCATAGTTCCACAATGCAGTAGAGTTTTGCAGTGTCAGGAACCCACTGTTATAATCTATATCTGATATTTGTCTCAGAGTTCCCTGCTTTCACAGTTCTCTGCAACTTCTGACACTCAGCCACATATGGTGTTGGCAGTATGTAGGCTTAGAGGTCTGAAGACTGCCCACCCTTTACAGGGAATGGGAGAAGGAAAAGCTAATTTATTACATCAAGAGGTTGTAATAGGAGGAAGGCATGGGAAAATTCTGGGACTTGAAGAAAGAAAATGGAATTCAGCAATGTCAGATAGTGCTTGCATATGAAATCTCACAGAAGAAACCAGCAGTGCAGTTTTGGTCAAAAGACACATATAAAACTACAGGTAGTGAATAAGGCCAAACACCAACACTTAGGCTGAAGTGAGACTCCCAGTGTCCACATTCAGCTATGTAGGAACTGGAAGCTTTCTACTAATGAAGACAGTGTCAGGGCAGCAGTTTCAGAAACTAGTTTAAACAGACACTTGCTCATTGACTGTCCTTAAGCGCAAGTGTGAAACTGAAACACTCAAAATTCAGTTTGTAACACAGAGCATTCTTGCTGCAGCTACTGATGACAACTACTAGTGATATAAATTTTGTTATGCTCTTTTCTTGAACATGTGCTTTTGTGCACCACTACACTGGTTATTTTCATTTTGCATGAAATCATGGTATAATTTAGTTTGGGAGGGACCTCCATTTAGTCTAAAATTAGAAAATCCTGGTCTGCTCCACTGTGGTGCTATCCACAAACTTGGTGACAATGGCCTCCATCCCACATCCAGTCTGAACCCTACTGTTCCCTGTACTGCTGCCCAATCAGTGGTTACTGGCTGCCAGCGGGACACTGCACCACTGATCACAGCTCCTAGAGACCAGCAGTCCAGTCAATTTTCCACTTAGTGACCACTGATCCAGCTCACAACTCACCAACACTGTGACAATGAGTCTACAGGAGACTGTGTTAAATATCTCACTAAAGTCCGAGTATGCAACAGCCACTGTCGTCCCCTTGGACACAGAACAAGGCATTGCATTAATGTATGCTTAGTTAATGTAAAAATTGGGACACCAAAGACTTAGCTGTGCAGATCACTTTGAGAACAAATGCAACCCTGTTACTTACGGGCATAGTCTTTCACTTGCTTAAATAAAATCAGGCCTTTAATATATTTTCTCCTATTCTCATTTTATTTGTGATATTGGTTCTAACAGTTAAATATTACTTAAAGAAATCTTAAAAACAAACTAAGAGTAATTTAATGAAATGTAATGAATGTAATTGTGGGATACATAGGCTCTTTGACTTTTGTCAACCTTAGTGTCATAAATCACTGAAAAAAATGTTTTTGCCAGCCTCACTATAACAGAGCAAATCTTACATGTTAGTTAGGGCAAACACATAAACCTCAGAGCTCTGTTTGCTTTTAATTTCCAAATCCCTCTTTTCTCTGCATGCAATATATATTCAGCATTTTTCATCCTCCACTTTTGTCTGTATCTGGCATGACAGATCCAGATAAGGAGAAATATCAAGTTACAAAACATGAAAATTCTGTGAGGCTTTAAAAAGCAGGAAATTACAGTTTGAAAACTTAGAAATTAGCAGGCACAGAGAATACTCAGTTTCTAATATGTAATGGTTTTGATATTCTTTATACTCACACTAACAGCTTAATGCTGCAGATACTTTAAGTAAGCTCCTTGATCTGGTGGAAGGTGTCCCTGCCCTTGGCAGAGGGGTTAGAACTAGATGATCTTTGAGGTCCCTTCGAACCCAAACCATTCCATGACGTTTAATTTGTAGGTTAGACGTTCCTATCTTGGATAGCCTATGAGTATAAAATTAGTCTGTTCATTCAGAGCTAATTCTAAGAATTCATTCTTGCAGAAACTATAAAAGTCCGTTAGAAGACCACCTCCAGAAGCCCTGCACTCTGGAACTATTCCACTAGGAAAGTCTGTGAGACAGCAGCCCTGCACTACTGAGCTGCAGGAGAGAACTGAAACTTGATACTTAAACTGGAGAGTATATCATCTGTGTAGCTAATTACCACCATTTTTATGGTATATGTGTAAGTACATGAATAAACACTTTGTATATGTTGCAGAGTCCTTAATTTATAAATGGTCTAGATTGCAACTTTTATTTGGTTTCCTACCATGAGACCCAATAAAGGAAACTTCACTGTTTTCCTCCAAAATAATGGCTGGTGCCTCTGCACCTGACTATAATAATTGTAGAAGCCTGTACTGGAAAGCAACCCAGTTCTGACTACAAATGTATGGAAAAAAGTAGCTTTTCTTTTTAAATGGAAAACTGTTCTGAGGAAAGCAACACACCTTTCTGAACTATTACAGTCTGCTTTAAACAACAGCATTCATGCACTTAATTTGGTGCCAAAGCACTCCTTCTCAGATAAACAAACGAGCATCTGCTGTCACTTTAAGAATAGTAGGAATTTTGAAGAAGTAAAGAAACTAAAAATACAGAAAACACCAACCTTTCTTTTAACTTAAATACAGTGTGTTTTTCAAAGTTCAACATTATCAAGTCCTATCACAACTACTAAGATTTTTTTCTCCCTCTCTTAAAAATTAACGCATCAGGACATTTTCTCATTAAATAGTCTTTGAACAGTGATTTGCCATGGACATCATCATGTTTCAAAGTTCAGATATTAGGTTTTGCATCTCTGTAGAGCAATGTTGAATCTGTCCTATACAGCAGATATGTGCATAGAACATAAACATTAATCAAAACAATATTCCTGCATGAATCATACAATCATAGAATGGTTTGGGTTGGAAGGGACCTTAAAGGTTCCAAACCTTAAAGACTCTAAATCCCCTGCCACAGGCAAGGACACCACTCCCTAAATCAGTCTGTTCAGGACCCCATCCACCCCGGCTTTGAACACTTCCAGGAGTGGCGCATCCACAGCCTCTCTCGGCAACCTGTCCCAGTGCCTCACCACCCTCTGAGCAAAGAATTTCTTCCTAACATCTAACTGAAACTTGCTCTCTTTCACCTGAAAGCCATTGCCCCTTGTCCTGTCACTATCTGTCCGTATAAAAAGCCCCTTTCCCTCCTTTTTATAAGCTGCCTTATGGTACTGGAAGGCACAATGAGGTTTACCCAGACCCTTCTCTTCTCCATGCTCAACAACCCCAGTTGTCTCAACCCATCTTTGTAGGAGAGTTACTCCAGCCCCCAGTCATCTTCGTGCCCCTCCTCCGGGCCTGCTCTTTCTTGTGCTGAAGACTCCAGAGCTGGACACAGCACTCCAGGTGGGGTCTCACAAGGGCAGAGATGAGGGGCAGAATCACGTCCTTCGTCCTGCTGCTCCCACTGCTTTTAATGTAGCCCAGGACACAACTGTCCCTCTGGCCTGTTGGTTTATGTTCAGCTTTTCACCCACAAGAATCCCCAGGTTTGTCTCCACAGGGCTGTTCTCAATGACTTCTTGTCCCAGTCTGTACTTTTATCTGAGATTGCCCCGCAGTAGATATCCAGGGAATCTGGTAATGCATACATTATACAATGGCAACAAAAAGGGTAAAACTCCAGTAATGACAGTTTAACCCAAGTCAACTGCAGAATTTAGATGGCTACAGCTGTACTTAAACTTTGTGCATGTGGCACCACCACTTCATTATAACTGCCTATTCTTTTCCCTTTGTCTACATTTAAATTTATCACTGTCATTCACCTGTTGTATCTTGCCATTTTTTGTGAACAATGAATCAGACTGTAGCTATATATGCACAGCTTAGCAGTAGGAACCATAATAGCTCACAGCCTTGATTTACTAATGCCGTTACTTCTGAATAAACAGCACTTTCCAATTTTACATCTTATGCCCTACTGCTTTCTTTTCACTTAAATCATATTTGTTTCCAGTTGAAGACACTTTTTTTTTCTGAAACACATTAGAAAATATATTACATATTCTCCAAAAGCACAAATATGTAAGACCTGCATATTCTTGTTGTTCCCTGAAGATCTTGTGCAACACTGTCATTCATTAGCTTGCTCTGGGCCATTACATTTCTACAAATTTTACTTACACTGGCACACAGCCAGCACTGACTGCTCAGCTCTAGAAAGTCCACATGTTTTCGTATTTTTTGAAACTAGCATGACAACCATTCTGAAGAGTAGCTCTCACCTGGTACGTTAAACTATAAACCCATGAACATTGATGCTCTTCTCTCTCTATTTAGTGCTGAAAGGGAAACTATTTTTTCAGGTGCAACAAGAGCCATATGAAATCTCCCTAACGTGTTGACATTCTGTAGCCATGTTTTTAATGGAACATATCCATTAAACTTATCTAGAAAAGTAAAAAATAACTGTAAGTTTTAAAATCAAACCCTGTGTATATTGCTGGACAAAAATCATAGCTCTGACAAATTCTGGGTAGTACTCATCTCTTTCTTAACTTAAGAAGAGACTGAGAAGTAATGCAGCAAGAAAGGTCCTTTGTGCAGAGAGAACCACAACAGTTTTCCTCCAACGTATGAATGAATCATAATTGACTCTGATGAAAACTGAGGAAATACTGAACTTCAAACAGTATTATAGATGTAAAAAACTAGCAAAATATACCTTGTTTTCTTAGGTTGCACATAAACATGTAAAAACTATTAACTTCAATATATATTGCCTGAATAAATTCTTAGACTGTACGTGGTAACTAAGCATGAGAATTACCTGGATTCAAATAATTAGCCAAAGCACTTCAGCAATACAACTAAATTTTTATTTAGTTAAACTTTTTTTTCTACCTGCCTGAAAAGGGAAGGAGGAAAACTGAAGCTTTAATATAATTTCACTGGGGTTTTTAAAGTAGAGTAAATGGTGTAAAATCCTTTTCTACTGAAAATGTTTCTATCAGTTCTCCACTGACTATTCTCCTAAGTTTGTCTTGCTCTGATGCTTCCTTTCTTACTGCTTCTGAGCCATTTAATGGCAGGTACTCTCTTTAAACTGTAGTACTCTATACTATCACTCAAATAAAGTTTTTTAATCAATTTCCTGTGTGTTAATTGCTTACATTACTTGAGAAGCTAGGAACAAAAGGGATTAGAAGAAAGCAACCCTCATTTGTGCATACTCACAGGCACTGATCTCCTGAAAATCTGACCCAACTTACATATTTGGACCTTTAAGTTTATGTGCATATCTGTAATCTTGCTGGATGAGGAACTAACTTGATACAGTATAAAAATAATATGCGCATATATAGACTGTTTAAAAACAATTTCTTTCCTATTTCCACTTTTAAATTAGAGAATCAGTAATTAACTGAAAAATTAGTATTTGTCTTTTCTTCAATTAAACTAGCTAAATGTTAATTAAAGCTCATAATTACACTTTCCAATTTAGATCACAAACTGCAGATTCCCCAAAAATGCTTCTGACTGAAGAGAATTCTTCCATTATTGCATTTCAAAGTACATTGATCAGCAAGAATCTTGACAGACAAATATGTTACAGAAGATAACTTTTTTTAAAATAATGTTTATTTCAGAAGGGAACTTATAATAAACTGCCATTTAGGGCACAGTTCATTATGATTATTGTAGTTGGAAAAAACACTATTCCATAAACAAATTGCACCATATGAAATAAATAATAACCACAGCAGTTGTAGATTCAGAGGCTGTGTTGTAATGCTGGCTGCGGATCCCTGTAAAATTTCAAAATTAATGTATCTCTACAACTGGACAAATCCTCGGAGGTAATTTTCTTGGTAGGTTAGCATTGTTCTCTTTCTCTCCAGTCTGCCTGAGTTCGCTAAGACTTTGCTAAGACTGTTCTCAATGTTTTTCTCATACTTGACACTTTTGTATTTGAATGCACCATGTTTCTTTAACCAAGAGACAGGTAATCCAAAAGTGGAATACAAATACTGATGTAAAAAATCAAATTTGGTAAGGTGCAAATGCACGTCACACTTACTGGAACACATGCAACATCAAAGTCTATAAATGAGCACTGTAATGACATAGTCATTACATTTATCCTTTGCTCTTCCAATCTAAACTTTTCAGATCGGTAAAAGGAATGTTATGCTACAGAACATTTTGTAGGATGACACAGTGCACAGCTGAGGAAAAATATAACATCTTTGAAAATCATTTATATCTGAGAGCTCAATGGGGAGGAATAAAATCAAAAGGGGAGGAATAAAACATTTTAAAAAGTCAGTTCAATATTTATACAATCTTTCATAGATATATGTATTATGGATATTATATATGTATTTAGGTTCATAGATAAATTTAGTCAAAGTTATAACTATATTTTATATAGTCAAATATACTACTTATATTGTTCTATCTTTGCACTTACAACCCAGTGAAATGATGTATTCAGAAAGTTTGAAATGTCACATAGTCTTAGCACTTCTGTGTGAAAGGGAAGTCACTAGCCTGAATAAACCTCATTAAAATTTCGGGTATAATCAGGAGACTGGATTCCAACATTATTCTTCTTCAACACTGCAAATTCCTTGATCCAAATTCACATATCCAGAATAATAAATAGTGCTATTAGTGACAGAAAAGATGCTGTTCCTTTGCATAACCAGGAAAGTATTCTGCTTACAGTATGGGCTAGTATTCCTCCCTTAGCTTCTGCAAATTTTAATATTATATTAACAGGTAAAAATCAAATCAAATATACTTTTAATAATTTTTGGGTTGATGTACAAAAAAAATTACTGCTACTAAGCAAAGCTTAAATGCATTCAGTAGTACTGAACTGTAAGAACAGGTACAGAAAACGTGTGCAGTCTTCTACTTGAAGAGTACAGGCCAGAAAGAGAGAAACTGGAGTGAGTACAACAAAGAGCCCTGAAGGTTATTAAGGCACTGGAACTTCTCATGTATATACCTGAAGAGGCTGGCACTGTCAGCCTTGTGAAGACTCGGGCATTCTACCCCTGTGTATGAATACCTCATGGGGCAGGAGGTTGCCCTTTTTCAGTGGTTCCCCAGCTGAGAGAACAAGAGGCAAGTATTCTGTAATGGTGAGACTGACCAGGCTGCCCACAGATGTTGTGGAGACATCGTTCTCAGAGATACTCAAAACCTAACTGGGCATGGCCCTGGGCAATGTATTCTAGCTGGCCCTGCTTTAAGCAGGAGGTAGGACTAAAGAGTCTCCAGAGACACCTTCCAACCTCAGCTGTTCTGAACACCTTGAATTCACTGGCCATTTTCATTTATCAGAGGAATAGCTATCTTTAACAGACAGGATTCTTCTACTTATTTGATCATTTTTTAAATAAATTAGCTGCTGGGAAGTCAAGCTAGACACCTTTTTAGTCTAACAGTCTTAACAGCTTTTATCAAAAATGAAGCATGATAAGGAATTGTTTGGCAACAGCCACACAGCCAGTTGCAGGTGTTATTTACTAGTCTATTTATATAATCAATGCACCAAACTAGCCATATGTGAAAAGCTAGCAAGGTTACAGGATGGCATTGGGAAGCAACTCAGGAATCATAGACAGAGCACCTCAAGGTATAAAGAAGAAAGGATTGAGGCATTCATTGGCCAGCTAATTGATGCATTTTTACAAACTACTTTGAATGAGACTAATAAAAATAAATGTCACTTTTATGTTAATTTTTGCTACTTAAAATGGGAGGAAATGCCTTCTTTTCTGTGCTGCAAAAAAGACGGCAGAATCATAACATTATGTGCTAGTAGCAAGAAACCAAGATGCTATTCAGCTAGAGGATGGCAAATGGTGCAATGGCTTACACATAGAGCAAATGCTCATGCAGTCTTGGAGATCTCTGCAATAATGTAGAGAACTTGTAGAGTTTGTGCCCCAGAGTTCTGCTGCAAAATGGGGCTTGTTCTCTCAGTGACGTTAGAAGGATAAATACCTCTAATATTATGAGGTTCTCAACCATTCCAACAGCAGAGGTAAGTGGTACTGCTGAAAAAACTGCAGCATATGCATTTTCCCCCTACCACATTTTGTTTTAATCTTAGTATTTAACTTTTTTATGCTCTGTGAACAACACTATGTTTTACTCTTCAGCCTCCATCTATCTGTTACTTTTTTTATGCTACAAGATTTTTATGCATGTTTCTAAATGCATCCATTGCTTTTGCAAAAGACAAAATCAAAGACAAAATAACTACTAAAAATTGCAAAGAATGAAAAATATCTTTTAAGTCTTGATTATGAATGACAGAACTGCAAGTCATAATCAAACCATAATTTTTGCACATAAAAATACAAATAATGTTGAAATTCAGGCGCCTCAAATAAGCAATGACTTTGGTTATGTGAAATTAATGGATATACAGCAGTGTGCACATAAATCCTTGCAAGATCAGAACAAAGGGCTTGACTCCACACCTGCTGAAGCTGACAGAAAAGCCTTGCTTTTAAAGATTTCAGCAAGTTCAGAATCAAGCCATCAATTTTTCCTGTGAAACATGGAATAGAGATGACGAGACTTTAGTAGTGAAGGCATTGTTTCACATCCTATTTTGTAGAAAGAGCTGCTAAAAGCATGACCAACCTGATGTTTCTCTTGGACTGCTATAAATCACAAGCAACTTAACTGAAGTCATTAGTGTAACATGAGGAAGGTAAGAAACAGGAGCAGGGTGTTGGTACACGAAGCTGTACTGTACCAGCCTCCATTAAAAAGAAATTTTTAGTTAGCTTCTGTTCTGCTTAGAAACTAATGGCATGACAGAGTTCAGGAAAGTTTGGTTTTGGAAAACAATTCTCAGAGAGCAACTATTTCCAAAAATAGATTCTATTTTGTTAGCACTGATAATTTTCAGAACTACAAGTTTTTAAAATTTTATCTGGAAAAATAAAATATTCTTTGGTTCACAAGTTAACAAAAATGTGTTTGAAACCACTAATTTCTATGTATGTACACCCCAAGAAAGCAGAACTATTTTTTTCAAATACATAGTTAAAAAAGTCTCAGGAATTTGGTAACTTCTTTGGTGTCTGTTATCCATACAATTGCTTCAAATCAGTTACGAGAGCTTTCTCATTTAACTGTTTTACAGTTAAATTGAAAGGTACAGGAATGCTTCTTATGCAGAGCAGCCAGAGGATGAATGTATTTTGTTTTTCTTGTATGCCTAAAAGAAAATTATTATAATGGAAATGCAGCTGACTATGAAGTAAAATGTATTTGACCTTTACCCTCTGAGAAAAAACAGGAAAATGACAGAATTCAGGGAGGAACTCTTTCTTTTAAATGAAATATTGAAACTCCATGTTGTAATAAGACAAAAAAATAACGGTTATATACATGTATATAAAATGATGTCTCAAAGGTGAACCACAGAATTTTACTAGAAACCCTGAAATAAACCAGCCTTTTCACTAGAAATCCTAAGTCAATGTACAAAGCAATCCTTTGTATTGCTCTATCATAAATTTTAAATGTGCAAGCTTTACATGGTCCTCAGCCATTAAACATAAATGGGCCAAATTCTATTCAAACTTGCACTGTTTTGGGGAAGAAGGTTAGTAACCAGAGCATAAATCTTGTCAAAATTTCAGCTGGCAATCAGCTCCGTAAATCTCACTGAAATTTAGTTATAGGAATGACTTTATAAATTATTACAAGTCTGTTTTTCCTAAATATTTAAAATTCAGCTTTCTGTAAGATTTATATTGAAGATGCTTTGTAAGACAACCTATCAAATCAGTAATGTTACTTCATTTTACTTATTGACCAGTATGTTTTATTATTGTGCAATATTCATTTTGCTTATTTAATTTGCCTACTGTATACGTTTAGGTATTTGTTTTAAAGACCTTTTCACAGAATGCAACAGAAGAATGATAGAAGGAAACAGTTCTGCTATGTAACAAATTTGTTTTCTTTATTAAGAATCAAGACAATTTAGTATGAACATGCAATTATTCCACCACTGAACAATAAGCAAATTGACAGTGCAACATAAAATAATCTCATCTAAATCAAATATTGTCATCAAATACATTAAAAAAATCCCACAAAAAATCAAAATGTGGCACTCTCAGCCTTTTTAATACTCGCACTTGTCTTTCAGAAATATGTAAAATCTCTAAACCTGACAAATTATGATTTTAATTAATTATATAATTATATGTTTTATATATATATGTAGGAAAGTTAGTATTTACAGTACATTTAATTTTGCACAGGGCATTGGCTGACGAAACTTGTCTATGGACACTTGGAGACAACTTGACCCAAGTATAGAAGAGCAGTGAAATTAATTTTAGCCAGGATCAGTTTTCAAAATGCATGCAATTTTGTATGGCAATATAATTCTATAAACTTTATTTTCTGTTTTCTTCCCAGTGCTTGGGCTTCTCAAGAATTCACAGAAAATTGGGAGTAACTACTAGAGTAGAAGACAACTGCATTATAAAATACAGCACTGAAAGCTGTGTATCTCATTAAATCACAGTAAACAAGGCTTATTGCACTGCAAAATCTATTATTCATTAAGAAGATAGCTTTATTAATTTAAGCTCTTTTTAAAGACCAATAGTATAGTCAAAAGTATAATTATTCTGCATATCTTACCTTGGGGTTGAAAACTGCTTTTTTCCCCCAGTTATTTCCAGGACTTGCTTTTCCATAGCTATTTATCAGACCACAATTAAGCCACTCTGCACCATCTTTCACAGTTAAACAACTTTGCTCAATGATAAAGAATTTTATTTGCATTAACTAAAGTAACTATACTAAGAAAAATTTCCTTACCATATAAAAATTTAACTCATTAAAAGAAGCATGCACAGCACATACTTTTCACTTGGAAAGAACACATTCTTAAATGTTCGTGCTGAACTACTTTAAAAAAAAGCACCTAGGGATAATAAAAGAAAAGGTAAAAGAGCTGTGCTGTCACCTAGCGGATAAAGGTAGTAGAAGAGTATACCTAGGACTATTTTTTAAGTTACTTACACTTTTAGCAACATTAAAGTATACTTCAGATTTTATACTGATTTCCTGAAAAAGACATAAACAGGAGCATTGGCTCTATTGCTCACATAGGTCCTCTGAATATTTTAATGACAGACCTACAAAGCTTTTGGATCTGAACCTATCTTTTAATTGCTTCATTGTAATGTCGGCTATTACATTTTAAATCTGAATATAAACATTGCATATTTAAGAGCCTGGGATGCAGGAGAAAAGTTCAGATGGAGGGGCTGACTGGTCATGTAGACAACACATAGAGCCAAAAAAATGCTGTGCAACCACGTTTTCCGTTTGTCTTCTGCTGGAAACACACCATCTTGTTTTTGTACTGACAAAGTAAGGCTACACATGTGGTACTTCTGAGACTAAAACCATCTACACTACAAAGTTTAAGTCACTGAGTTAATAATTCAACATAAATATATGCATGGATTAGACCCCTCAATTGTACCATTTCAAGTAAAACTATTATTTTTTAAAATAAATTCTTGACATAGGAGCAGGCAAATATTTAATTGAAATTTTGCCAAAACTTTTCACTATATTAATAAAAGGGAAAAGCTTTGCTTCAGGATGTTAGTGTCAAAACTCAAACCAAGGCAATGCTGCCACTTTCCCCAACCCTTCTTGTGTAGCAGAAACATAATGAAGAGTTGTAGACATATGATGGGACTCCATTCCACTTAGTCTAATATGGCAAGAGAGGAAAAAGGTTTTGGGAATAGTCATTTGGCTACTGACTATTAAAACAGATTTTCAAAGAAGTAAAACTAATACCTCTTACTGAAACAATTAAAGGTATTATCTTCTACTTGCACTCATTCAATAATCATATTCTCAAGAAAATTTTCTATTCTACTCTAGCATTTAAAACACTGGCTGAAGCTCTGTATAACCATCTCACCCTTGTCCACAGATGGAGGAATTTTAGAAAAATGTAGCAAGTATAGATTTCCTTTGGATGGTCATTTTTATGAAGTCTTTTTTCACAAGACAGAGTAACCCATATATTAGTTTTGTGACAATTAGAAGATTCTTTGGGAACATGCATTAAAGCAGGCCCCAACAAAGCATTATTATCATAAGAAACAAGGCTTATGCACAGGAACTACAAGAACTTCACGGTGTTGTACTACCTGACATTGTCATTTCACCCTTGTTTGTCTTCTGTGAGGCAAACATTTATTTGTTATTAACGCCCCAATCTGAAAACCGATTCATTCCACTAAGTTTCACATTTAAAAAAAAAAAAAAAAAGGCACCTTGTATTGCACTTTTCAGAAGACTTCAAATACAAAGTCTATGGCTTTCTACTACCAGAAGACTTGAAAAATACCAATAATGAATTTTTACTCGGTAGTAAAAGTACAATCGATTTTGAACTATTTTAAACAACTAAATAGCCACCCAACAAATCTCTCCAATATGAAATTCTGTGGAAATCAGAAATTACTATAAAGCTGCAAAATTTTGTTCAGGATTTCCACTCAACCATATTTACAGTGTCAGCCATTTTTTAGTTTTCTGTTTTGACATAGAGGATTTTAAGTAAAAGGTTTCTTTCCACATGTATGTAATGTTTACTAAAACAGTGTATACCACATCTACATAGGAAATTAACAAACATTGTAGATGTCATAGTCACATGAACTATACATTTTTTCTTAGTGAAAAGGATTTTTTTCTCGCATTTGCTTCCTCGTTACAAATTGCAAATACTCATCTTGAAGCAGAACCGAGCAAACTCCTTCTGAGCTAAGTGTTGAGCATAGGTAGAGGTGAACCATGAGTTTCACGTGACTTTGTGCAATTTAAAAGGAGTGGCAAACAATATTTTGTCCTTGGTGTGTGAGACTTTTTCCTCAGTCTCTTCCCTTTCATACTAAACTCAGTGATTGGAACTGCTTGCAACAAATATTTATAATTGAAATCTTGTGAGCACTCAGCAGTATGTACTTTCTTGTACTTTCAGACAGTGCCCTAATAACATGTTTGCTAGAGTATTCAAAGCTGGGAAGCAAACATCAGAGGGCATGATCAAACAAAGAACTTTTTAAAAAAGATATGGCAAAACATTTACAAATTCCCTCCTAGAATGCAACACTTTGTAACCTAGATTTTATAGAATATGGACTTTAAACAATATTACAATATTTACAATATGAACTGATATTTAAAATGGACTATGCCAAACTTTAAAACATGAAGGGGCATCTCCAATGATAGATAAATAATAAAGGTTTTAAAGTAAAGAGTTACTTTGGGTATATATATAATTTGTTTCATCTAGAGAAGCAAGACAGTTAACAGTTTCACAACTCTGGGTGTGGGGACTCCATTTTAATCCTCTGTGTCTTCTTTACGACATTAATTATTAAAACAAAACCAGGACATTCCAGTAGTTACTCTAAATAATTGTTTCCTAAAACTGGAGAATGAAGAGTTCAGCACAGACTTACTCTTTACCCTCACTGTATCTTGTGAAATACTTTAGAAAACCAGATGAATTAGGAATTTTTAAAGACTGGAAAAAGTACAACACCTGCTAATAAGAGGAAGAAAGAAAAATATTTCCCTCTGACTGCAGAATTACGTCCATTTGGTGCCAAAGGAAATGGAATTATCTGCACCCTGTATTTCTTTGCACAGACCTTAGAAGTCCTCTGACATGCATACTGTGAGGACATATCAGTTTGAAGAAAGTTTGGGTTTTTCCCTGAACATGTGATGGCAATGCAACCACATTCAAAACACATGTCCAAGTCATCCTTGTTAAGGGCTGAGGACAGAGCAAAAACTGAGGAACTACTTTAGAAAGTGCCTAAATCAATGGAGATGGTTTCATAAAATCAGTCTGTGGAGGGCAGAGTAATGTGGTTTGTAGGTTTTTGCACAGATGATCATCTGCTTCCCACACTCTCTCATTAAGGTAGGGTGGTTGGGGCAGGGCTGGTTATGTCACTGACATCCAAACCCTATCAAGTTTCTTTGAGTTAAAAATGGACAGTCCCATCCCCCAAGCTTCATGGGATCATAGTCTCACATCTTGTGCTTCTATTTCCTCTACCTTTCCTCTAACCTCGTGGTTAAAAATATTGTGAGGCAATTATTTTTTGTGAGATTTCCTGCTGGTCCCAAATTCTGTTAGGTTGAAGTTATTTCAGTTTCTTCTTTTACCTCCTGTCTCTGCTAAAGTGGGAAGTTCATAGACACAAAGTAAAAAAAAAAACAAAAAACAAAAAACAAAAAACAAAAACCCCAAAAACTAAAATATGAAAAAAGTTAAAAATTTATTAATAGAATTTTAGAAAAGAATGCCAACAGAAAAAGACACCCTTGGTCTGGGCTTAATTTTGAAGATTAAGGATTACTCTAAAGTTTTATTGAAAGTTTTATTTACTTTATAATAAAAACAAATGATCACAATCATGAAATGAAAATTAAAATAACAAATGGTTTCATATGTCACTGTAAAAAAAAGCTGCAACTAGACAGAGTCAATCCTCAGCCCAACCACAGGCTTCCTGTGTGACCTATGTATGCCACTCAGTCTTTCTGATGCTGTAGTTCCTTGGCTGTGTAATTGAGCTAGAACTTCCCTGCCTCAGAAGCATTCTATGAAGATAAAATGAATAATTATTTGCTTTTGTGTCAGCATGGTGAAAAAATTTATGTAGACTCCAAAACTGGGAATAATTGCTGCAGAATTTAATACAATTTAAAACAGAAAATAAGATGGTGAAAAGAGAAGGATTTATGATACCAGTAATTTAAAGATTTTCCTATTTCTTCTTTTAAAAAAAAGGAAAGAAAAACCCAACAACCTGTTAACAAGCTGATAATTATATAAACCACTAACATAAGAGACCAGGAAAGTTGTAAATGCAAAATTACTTTTTTCAGCTAGGTTAATTCCAGAACTAACCTGTACTAACTTTAACAATGAATAGTGATACTTATTCAAATACAATTGCCTTTTGTAAGTTGCTTTTCTAACATACAAGATAATCAAAGTCTAGTGTTGAGACCTTTAATCAGAAGCAGCAATCTAGTAAATGGCAGATATCTGAAAGGCTTTACAATCTTTCCTAAAAGCAGTTTCAACTTGGGAAATGGAAGCATCATCTCTTTAATAGATGTCAGGCATGAATACCAGGGTAATACAATTCAAAATGAAGTGAACTTTCCTATGGTCTGTTTCGGAATGGACGTAGCTTCCCATGAATTAAAAGACTATTAAAAAGTTATTTATCTGCATTTAAATAAAAGAACAGTTGTGACTTCCACAATTTCCCAGCATTGTTAATGTCTAACTTTTAATGTCATCATTAGAACAACAAAAGGGCACAATTGAAAGGTCTATAGTTAATACAAGTATTCATATGAAATCACTAAAAATACTTTGGGAAAGCAAAGGCAGGAATCAATCAATAACAGCTTGCTGTCTAGAGATAGCAAACAAGATGGCTTATCTAAAAATACATTTAAGACTTCATATCATTGTAACAGGTCAGTGAAAAAGGGCTTCACTTCAGCACTCTGACTACATACCTAGCTTGCAGTAGGGTATCACAGACTGGGCACAGCTTCTGCAATGATAGATGTTCTCAGCATTACTGCTGACACAGGCTGACTTGCCCAGTCAAGCTTTTAGTATTTCATGTGTGTCTCTTCATGTTTCATTACATAACAGTTTCTTTTATGCATCTCACCTCTCATAGCACTGTCATTATGGAAACATTTCTTGAGTAATAGAAAACCATAAAGTCCTCCTGAGTCAAAGGTCAAATGCAGTCAATTTATTGCAAAAAAGTCCAACAACCCACCAAAAAATCTCAGCTGCAAGTTACTCCAAGGAGTTTTATATTTTCCTTGTCTTTCGAAACAACCCACAAGTGATAATGAAATGCTTAAAGCAATAAGAGAGAGAATCAGGTTTCATCTACCTGGACTGTCTGGCAGCATACTGTGTAACAATAAATGAGTGTTCTTAAGTCACAGCATTTCACTGGAAATGAGGCAGAACTTGTGTATTTTAACAGCTTTTTACAACTAGCAACCACTAGCAAATTTATTTTACTTTCTCAGGGAAGACCAGTGAACGTCCCTAATTTAAACTAAAGGGCCATTCAGCCTCAAAGACAAAAAGCACTTCTGCTTAGCACCTGAGTAATACATGGAATATGTACAGGTGAATCAAGAGGACTGGAATCAAAGATAGTTTGTCTTTGGCTGGTCTGAAAGGTCTGACTCATTTCCAGTTCTGTGATCATTTATTATCCAGAAAAGAAAGGCTAGCTTTCTGCAGTGCAAACACAGTGGTGGTCTGCAGCTCATGATGAATAGATTTACCAGGTCTGCTCTGAATTGCATGACATAGAGTTTTCCAACAGGCTCTGACACCTGATGTATGTTTAAACTTCCTAGCACAGAAAGCCCTGAATATCTACCTGCATGCACTTTTTCTTAACGTTATTATACACAAAATACATTCTTAGAAGGCATATTATTTAAAGTAATGTTACAGTACAGAAATATTTTTAATCAGTAATTTCATGTCTAATAAAGACTTATTTCCCTGCCAGTATTCTGACTTCAGTATAGCACAGGAGTTTGTTTTGGTCTTAAAATATCAGTTTCTGTATTTTCAGGTTCCATGTTATACAAAGTTTATACAAGACTTGATTTACATTTGTAGAATAACAGAAAAGTAAAAGACATCGATGGCATTTTTTTATACTCAAATCAGTGCAACTATTGGAGCATTTATCTGCACTGCCTCGTGATAAATAGCAGAAACACCAGCCAATTATTCCTGAACTTGGGAGTTAGATGCCAAACTAAGCATTGCAAAAGTCACAAAGTCCCAATTAAAATAAAAGTATTCACTGGAGGAATATCACAAACCCAAGAAAATTCCCTGGCAGCAGTTAACAGTTGTCAAATTGATAGTCACATTGTTCATTACAGTTTACTTGTTTTTGCAGATAAAAAGTAATTTCACAAATGGACTAGAAGCCCACACCTTCTTTTAAAGACCCTGCAGTCTGAGTAGTTTTAAGTATGGGCAAGAAAATAAAGCAATATTAAAATGTTATCATTAATCAAATATTTAGAATTATCAACTCAAAAAAGCCAAACCAACACTGATAAACAGTCCTTGGTCTGTAAGGACAAGGATCAAAATATTATGCAATTGTGTTAAACTCCATAAACCCACAATTACACAAAAGAGAACATAATTTTAAGTGCCTTTTTTAACTATGTCCCCTCTGACATTCAATTTAAATATGTAGGATAGTCCAACTTTTTAAATAATGTGTCTTAGTTGATTAGCCTGATGACTACACTGAGTCCTGCACACACAACAAATTGAATCCATTTAAAAGATACTACAAAGAACAACAAAATATCTTTTCATTCAGCTCCTAATAAATCAATGCCAGTAAGCTCTATGCAGAAATAAGTAAAATGTTTATTACTTTCTAAAGTATTCTAGAAAAATTCAATATGCAGAAGAATGAATACACTGAATACATTCATAACTGCTGAAATAAGTTGTTTTTTAAAATAAGTTATATTACTTATAACTATCTGAGTTTTAATCAAAAAATTCTTCAACAAAGATCTGCATTCAATCAAGTATAGTTCACAGTTATACTGAAGTTCATTTGTACTGTCTCATTTCAAAATTTTGTAGAGCACGGAAAATGTCCTCCACTCCTATATAAAGCTTAATTTCCTTCACTTAGTCCTCCCTTTTTACACTGTTAGTTCATGTATCTATGAGTCTTCCAATTCTTTAAATTCCTTGTTACAAGGAAAAGGATGTCTTTATCTTAGTGGAAAAGAGTGTGTTGTCACTCTCTCAATACCACCATCTGACTTCAACATTGACTTATTATACTGGTAAGACAGAAAACAAAACTTAGAGTACCCTAAATATTGAGAGGCTGTATACAGTGCACCAGGACCACACCTTTATGGATTTGGATTCAGAAGACAGAAAGGGTGAATATTACCTGGTTAAAAGGCTTTCACCTTTATTGTAGGAACATGAACATTATCAGAACGTGACTGGAAAAGATTCTAAATCAATTTCCTTCAGAAGTAAAAACAGGTGTATAGAGCAGGCATAATTTTAGCTAAATTCTTCCACGTAGGTCCTGGTTAGTGACAACAACTCTTAAATAGACTAAGTCCTGTGTCTTGTTGAAAATCTAAGAATTATAATATTAACTTTTTAAATATAGGAGTCTATACAATGAACATCAGACAGAAATCCGGTCTTTTCACAAGACAAACTGCCTGACCGTGAAAACACCACACATCCTTTATATCTCTGAGAAGGCCCATGAACCAAGATTACCTGATCCACTTGGGTGCTATTAACTTCCCTAACTTTTCTCTTAAGGTGTGGTGAAAAACCATTATTGTATAAAATATCCTGCATTTATGTACAATAGGAGAACTTGAGCCCATCATAAAATACACTGAATTGGAAGGGACCCACGAGGTTCATCAAGTCCAACTCCTGGCCCAGCACTGGAGAGCCCCAAGAGTCACTGCCTGGGAGCATTTGTTGTTGTTTTGGATTAACTGATACACTGTTGTATCTGAAATCTGGACACACGCAGGTCTTTTAGTTACTTATTTTTTAACAGTTTTTGTTAGATTTTCTTCAGACTTGGTTGGAGTACAACCAGATAATTTCCCTGACTATATCTCAATCCATATACTTCAATGATCCAGGACAGGCAGAACAGTTTGGGATTCTAAGTTTTGTTGGCACAGTTAATGAAGGGGAATGTTTTTAATAAGCATCTCCCTTTTTGTCCTAGTCAATTCTCTGTCAGGACAAGTACTCTGAGTTTACAATTACACAGATAATCATATTTTGAGACAAGGAAGATTAAAGAAGACCAACAAACTGCATAGTATTTCCAACATACTGATATACGTTTTTTCCTGAGTAAACACAAACACAAATGTGCAGTCTCAAGAAAGACAAAGTCATAGCTTGACTTTTAAGAACAAAGTCGGTATTAGGATCCATTAATTAGTTTTATTTAAACTTTTAAAAACATCCAGCTTTCAGAGTCAATGTCAGTTTTGACTGAAAGGTATCTAGAGACTTCAACTTTAGCTAACAAAACTGACTGAAGAACAAAAAAGGTTCTCATTTCACACTTATTACAAGTAGGAGCAACACATATGTTGTAGTTAAGATGAAAGCTTAAGTTTTACATGAATATAAAGAATGGCTTTGAGTGTACAACACTTCATAATTTCAAAACCAACTCAGTATTTAGATAAGTAGCTGCTGCAGTTGAGAGTTCACTTTAGTCTTAAGATTTTGAACTGGAAGTGAGGTTAAAGAAAATCCTTCTTCCACTGATTTGATCTTACAGAAGAAACAAATCAACTTCTTTATTAAATAGTGGCACCATCTTTTCAGTTCTTCCATTTCCAACTATTTGGGGATAGACAACTTTGGATCTTTTTTTTTTTCCAGTTTCTTTCTTTAAGTGAAATTCAAAAGAAAGACTCAAATAGAAGACAGATCTATTCAAATTACATGCCAGCTGTTATTGTCATTTTCAGTAAAAAACTAATTTCTATAACATTTGCTCAGAAGATTGATACCAGAGTCCTTTACCTAAATATTGCTTAAAATTCTGGTATGTTCACCTAAAATTTTCAGTTCCAGTGAATATATTTAAAGGAAAAAATAGTTCAAGAATATCATATTTATGAAATAATCAAACAGCATCCATGTCCTGATAATCATAAGAGATGACAAATACAGAAATTTCTTCCAGGAGAAAAAAAAAAAAGAAGAAGAAAAAGAGACACTGTATGAAGTCCCAAATTGGTCATACATTTTGGTACTGGTCAATAAACTAGACCACCATATATAAACAAAACATTCCATTCAGCATTATGTCAACCTTTAACAAAAAGATCATCAATCAACTGCAAATGCATGTTCTATGCACCTGTAAAATCTGATGGACATTCTTTCAAGTTTTTATTTCAACACTGTGTCTGTCAGAATTACCCCCCACTATAAACTTATTATTAATGTTGGGAGAAGTTTTCCAAATGTCACCAAAATGAATTAGTATCACACTGAGCCCAAGACTTGAGAGTCACCATGTGCATTTATGTATTTTCCCTCCTGTAATACTGACACATTTATATCTTTTCCATGTCTGCTCCAGGTCTGGTGAAACTGCACAGTGTGTATCTCATTTATTTTGTTAGAACACAGTGACACATACAGAGATTTAGTTGCATGACATTTGTTGAAAAATTGTTAGCAACAATGTCCACCTAGAAGATGCTCTAAATTAAAGTAAAGTAAGCAAAAAGATTTTCACTAATAGTATGACAAAGTGAGTTAAAATACCTATTGCACTACACATAGTTTCTAATATGATGTTGGAACTTTGCTGTTTCACACGTACATATAGGATGATGTGTTTGACAATGAAGGACTCTTTTTCATGGTGGATAAAGCTGTAAGAAGACCAAGAAGCTGGAAACTAAACCCAGATAAATTAAGATTGCATATAAAATACTTCACACAATATTTGTTAGCCCTTAGAACAATTTGCTAAGTTCTTGTGGATTCCCTGTCACTAGGATACACATTTTTAAAAAAGAAACAGAGCTAAGCAAGGGAAGACATGCAGTAGTTGTTTCATCAGAGAACTCTACCTCAAAGTAGTGCTTTCCTAATTTGCACTCCTTTAATTTATATTCAGCTTACTGCTTATGAACGTAGTGTTCAAGAGAGAGCTATAACATACTACAGCAGCAACACGCTATTGCTTAGTTACTAATACGGCTAACAAATTTCAAGGTGAAATAGGCAGTGGTGTTTCAAAGACAAAAGGCTATTTTCCATTTACACCACCACTTTGAAGAGCATATATATGCATATGAACGATTTTCAGAACAATCTTCTTGACTTCTACTGCATAAGTAAAGGGAGGCAGAAGACTTAATCATTAAAGATTTTACAATATTCTCGAGAAACCATATATTTTGGTATATTCCTCTGTCTTCCAGAAGCAAAAACTGTACTTCTCAACTTCCTCTTTGCATATAGAACATAAAAAAAATGCATTCTTCAAAAGCATCAATTAAATATGCCCGATTTCCTGTAATTTAGCTAGATTTTCTATTTATGTTTTTCCCTACATCACTAACTCAATAATCTACTCTGGCACACTTTAGCCATCTACAATTTCTTTAGTCCTTAGTTTGCAGCCTAAAAGGTCTTCATTATGAAGAAAGCAGATTTCTGAACAAATGAGTGGTGACTCAGCTCAGACCTCTATTGATTTTATTGAAGTACTTTATTAAAAAGTCAATAAAAGTCATTCAAGGTCATAACCTAAGACCCTCATTCAGATTTTACTAGAGCAAAGTTCTACCTTCTAGAGACTTCAACAACAGTTTGCCTGAAGAAAACCTAACTGTAGGTTTTATGATTTGTCTTGAAGTTAGAATAGTTACTGTTAGTAAGGACATAGACAATAAACAAATAAATTGCATAAAGATTAAAATGAGAAAACAAGACTTTCACAAAGCAAGTTTTATGTCATGTGTGGTTTAGGAATTCTTTGCTGGATTCTGGAATTGTTTCACTTGGACTAGGTGTTAGATTTCTCTCTACAGCTGTGTGAATCCTGCAGGGTTCAGTTCACAAAACGAACCCCTGCAGTTTGATTCAGAAGGTTTGGAAAGGAACCAGTATTTCTTTGTTCACTTACAGATTTGGTCATCTATTGAATTCTTAGCACCTTTACATTAAAACATTTATCCCTTTAATCACTAATGAATGAATGAATGAAGGCAGCCCAAGGACTCTCTTCCATATGTGTACAAGGATGTAATTCACAGAGCTCCAATCTTTGAGTCCCCATAGGATCTGACTATAAGCAGGAGGAACAGTAGAGTTTTCCTGTTCTCATTTTACTCCAAGGAACTAAAAAAACTCAAAGAGCTTCCAGAGCTGCAAAATAAGGTGGCAAATGCTAAACAGACTCTAAATCCAGCCATTCAAAAAAGATCAGTAACAGGGAAATCACCAACTGGTAACTTGGATAATTCCACTCAAAGAGCAAGACTCTGAATTATGGTCTGAGGATGCTGGGAATTAACAACTAAAGTAAAGTCCTGTAGATTCACAGAGTTACTCTTTAAAGAAAAAATTAAGTGTTACACTACTTCAGGATGAATGGAAATGTTTGGCTAGAAAAAGAAAAAGTCATGGTGTAAATGGTCACAACCTTCATAAGCACAGACCCAGATTCTTTAAAGCATCAGAAATGAAATAAGCTGAATTTCATATTTGAGACAAATCATTTGTGCATCTCTTCTATGCTTCTCATTTCACTTTTTTTGCTCTGGCCTACATCTTGATTTTTCTTTTCCAGGCAGTAAAAACCTTGCAAAATATCTCCAGTCCATAAAGTTATCTTTTTTTACTTGTCTTGGCCTACAAGTGTAGCCATCTGTGGCTATCAAACAGTGCATTAAACAGAAATTTATATCTTGCATTTGTGTCCCCTTTCAGCCTCTAGCAACATCAAATTAGACTAGAGTATTAGGTTACACTAGCAAATCATTTGTTCACCAACTCTACAGCTAAGCTATCATTTATATTAGTAGAATTGTGTATCATATTACTCACATGCTGTGCTAGCTTCTAGCATTTCTACAAAACTGGCTGAGAAATTAATGTAAGTGACTGAAACTCATCACCTTGCATTGAAGGGGCTGGTGTTAATCCAAGGGTGAATCATCTTAAGTCCTCTCCCTGAAATGCCTTTATGTTTGTTAGTGATTAGGTATGACAATGCAGAAGCAATGTTTGAGAAATCTTCTATGTGTGAAAATCTTGATGAGTTTGGGAAGAAAGTTGTGAACAGCAATGAACAGGAAAGTTGAAGAAGAATCTAACTACTAAAACCCCAAAATGTCTGTGGAAAGATTCCCCTCACTACCCCCCCCAGGGAAGAAGAAATAAGGTCCAAAACTAAAGATATTTTAGTTCTGTCAAAGGTTTTAATTTGATGGATGGGTCTCACATTAAATTTCAAAAACTCACTTTCTTTTTGTTTTTCACTTCAGTAGCTCCTTCAATCAGTAATCTTCAAACCAAATTATTATAATGTGCTCTCTGGGAGCCTGCTTTTGAAAACTACTTGTGCTCTGAATGTTTTGTAGAACATGGTAACAAAATAAATCAAGACCTTTGCCCGTAAAACTAATTTTACACCTAATATTTGCTGTGAATAAAGGGAGAACAAGGTCTAGGTTTTATACTGTTGGAAATCAGCTTCTCTGGATAGAAAAAGATAAAACAGAGGATATCCTCAAATGGGAAGAGAATGAGGAGAAAAACCTTACTGCTGAAGGCCCAGAAGCCTGGGATCACCGTTGAAAAAATTCACCATCTGCACTATTAAACTGAAGTTCATTGAATCAATTCTTTTGTCTTATGTTTCTATTCTTCTTCATCACCTCACACTTTTGTTTCATGTGTTGGAACCATAGTATCTTTTGTGTACTCACACTGTTTAAAATACTGATCATCAGATATCCTTTATGTCTATGTGCCTGACTGACAATTATTATGGTTAATGTGCATCAAGGCAGCTCAAATGCTTCGAGGCACTGAGAACACTGATAACAGTACAAAGTAAGTGTTAATTTATGAGCTGTTCTCTCTGCTTAATATAAAAGAGGGAATGCTTTTAAACCAGTGTTCTACAAGCTGAAAACTAATCTCCTTGTATGAGATGTCAGAATGAAGTAATATATAGCCAAGAAAAGCATCATTTAAAAGCAGAATCAGTAGTTTGAATGTCTGATAAAAATCTTTAAGCAGATAGTTCATTGGAAGTAGTTTTCCTAATCAGAAAGGAATGTTGTATTAAATCATCATATTTTGAGACAGTTTCTGGAAGCATATGCGTTGCAGATTTTCTACTAATTTGGAAGGCAGCAAGCCTCTATGAATAGGAAAGCACACAAACCACATCTGGGAATGCATAAGTAGTCCTGTGGATGCTTCCATGAACCATGAATGCTGGCATGAAGCCAGCATTAGGATAGAGTTTAGGTGTTAGATCTAAAAATGATTCAGCACATGTGGCCACACAACCAGTATTCTTTAAAGATTACATTTTATCAATTACATATAACAGTGTTGCAAATCTATAAATTTGCTCAGAATTCTGCTTCTCTTGTGTCCTGAGCATGGGAGATAAATAAAAAAATCATGAACAGTTGCTATTCTCACTCTTATATAATAGCAGGAAAAGAAATACAGGTGGGTGAAAAAGAGAGCATATTTCTCTTAAAAGCACTTTTATATGGGAAATCTGTCTATGATTTTGTAGTAATGATATGTAGATGGCTGTATTATCATGCCATCAGAAAAATAAACATTGTTTGGGCCCATAACTGAGTTTTCCATATCATAGACTCTCTGGATTTTCATCCAGTTTAAGCACTGCTTGACCTTCTTGCATTTCAGTGCATGTTTTAAAGCATGACTCCAAAAACTTCAAACACACTGTACTTTACATTCAGTTACATACAGGCTGTCTCCAACTGCACACACTACAATAAAAGCAGTGAACTTGCTGAGGATCTGTGCATGAAATAAAGTCAAGGACAGTGTTTGCCACTCTTCTCCACTGGCATAACCTGAACACAGCGTAGGATAATTCAGGTTGTTCACCCATATAATTGTAAGAGTGGCTGTAGTGGGCCAGATTAAAACTCCATCTAGCCCAGTACCCAACAGCAGATGTTTGACAGGTTAAAAACAGAGTGAGCAGAGTGTTACCCTTCCCCCCCTACAATAGACTTCACTAATTTACAGCTGAGGGATACCCCACACCAGAGGTGGTTCCTTCTTCTTTCATATTCCTTAGGATTTCTTTACAAAACTAAAAGTCTGACTTGTTTATATGTCCCCTGCATGAATACTGCTTCATGGTGAGCCTTGCCACCATGCCCAGAATCTTCCCAAGTTCTAACATATCTTTATAGAGGCAGAGGGGGACTGTAACTGCAAACGGTCTTCAGAATCCAGTAAGACAATAGTTGTATAAAACCCATAAATTTTGTTGCTTTGTTCTATGTTCCCTTGCAAGTAATTACTTATATTGAATTGGTTTTCTTTTGACTGATACTAAGCTAATGTTTTTGCAGGAGTACTATTTCTATTTGTATCTTTTGGTAAAGGAATATAGTACAAATATTTCTACTTCTATGTAGAAGTATTATAAGCTCAAGATCTTACTATTGAGTGATGAGATGTCTCAGACTGTCTTTGCATGTAAGGATTTCCCCACCTCCTCTGCCTAATAACTGAAAGCAACCCACACTGATTTTATCTAACATTCTTTCACAAAGCCATGAAATGGACTTTGTAAACTCCATTTGCAATTGTCTATATTTGGCCCTTGTTTTAATTTCTTTCTCTAATAGTATCACTGACAGATTGTCACCTCATTACTTCTCCCTTTAAAGAAGACTAACTGGTGATCTCCATTTACTATGAAAATTGACCATTTACTCTTAATTTATGTTTCCTTTTCTTCAGTTACTTATCCAATACAAATATTTTTTCCTTATTTTCTACCAGTTTCTTAAATAACTTTTGATGAGGAGCCTCATCAAGAATCTCTTAAAAATCCAGCTACATTATATTATTTGTACACACTTCTTTTGAGTCCCTCTGAAATCCCATGATTTGGTTTCCCTTTACATTGGCTGTTTTGATTCTGCCCATCCATTTACTAGTTCTAGACTTGATTCTACTTCCTGCTATGAACAGCACAAATGCCAGGTTCCTTCATCTGTCCCCTGGATATTTTCTGAAACAATGAAATGTCAGGAAAAAGCCACCTTACAAACTAGCAGAATAGTGTTGCTCTGATTTTCCTCCCTGAATAGATAACCATGGAACCCTGCAGGTCCCTCACTGTCAGTCAGATGAGCTCTACAGCCAAAGAACAAATAAAATATCAAGGAAGCCAAAGGAACAATACCACCCTTTCCCACAAGGTACTTGTTGGTCAGCTGAGGCACAATTCTATATAAATTGTTTAAGCAACTAGGCTAATTTTCAAGAAGGAGCATTGGGGATGCACAGGTGTGCTGCCATGTAGGTTTTTCATTCTGTACAATGGAGAACCTCAAGCAAACAGTAAAAGCATCTCAAAGGGGAATAACTAAATGCAAAATGCATTTTGGTCTAAACCTCAGTTCTACTTGCAGAACTACTTTTATGAGTTGGGAGAGATGCTAATGCAGTGGATTCTTAGTCACTATTTACTCACAGTAAACGTAAATGGAGTCATTAAGTTCTTTTAAGTACCGAGGCAGGTGAAATAAAATCAGTCCTCACTCTAGAGACAGGCACATATAAATGAATGTGGGTAGAGATGTTTGATCATGTACAATTGCCCACCAATTAAAGAAAAAGCAAGAAACCCAAGAAAGACTCATGAAGAAAACAACAAAGTAGTGCTGAACACAAAAGGATAGGTTTTTTTGATCCTGGGATTTCAGATTTAGCAGTCTCTGCTCTCACAGGTGTGGCTATACAAAGAGGTGTACTAACACAAGCGAGGAGGAGAGGGGGACACAAAAGGCAATTTTTCTTCCTGCCAATTTTGTATAGGAAAAATGCCTGAAGAAGCTGAAGGAATGATACTGAGAAACAGCAAATAAGGTACTATCCATGGACAGAAGGGAGGATATGCAGAATTGGGGAACCCCAAAATGTCCAACTTCTGTACCTGGCACGACCCTAGAAATGAATAGTAAACCATATCATATTTGTCCATATGCCACTAATTCTAAAAAAGGAAGAGTAAATGTTCCTTTCATAGAGAGAAGTTATATCCCACAAGACTACTACCCGAAATAATGCTAGTCAAGTAAATAAGAGTAAATTGATTGACAGAGTTGGGGTGCAGGAAGCCTATTTTGTGATTATCAGAAGCAGGGAAAAGATACTAGAAGAAACATTCCTAACCATTTACTCAAGGTTGTTGTCAGAGGGAGCTCACTGGACATTTGGTCTGAGCCAGTGGATGCATTCTTAGCTCATCCTTTTCTCACATAATTTATTGAAGCTGAACAGTTCTGAGGCTTCCAACCCTCTGCTAGATCTGGTTATGATTGGCAAAAGAGTGAAAAAGTTACGAAGGGGAGTGAACAAAAGGCAACAAGGGAGACACACAGCAGGAATACATGATCCTACTTTCTTCACATTCCTAAATGATTCCAGTAAAAGCTTCTGCTGAAGACTTGGCCACAGTTTGTATCTTGAATCATTTAGAATTTAAAAGGGCATATTTCATTGTCTTCAAACATATTTGGATTTAATGATAAAAATCCCATTCAAAGCATTTTTGTCTTTTAGCTCTATATTCTGTTTCCTGTGATACAGTGAAACTTAAAGATCCCAAACCTACACAATTATTATGTCCTCAGTGATACACCAATATTTACATTTCTCTATTTTAAGTATGGAAGGGAAGATAAGTATCTTAATTAGGGTCATCAAGTAGTTTGGCTCATAAGACGTATTATCTTAGCTGATTTCATATAGATTTTTGCTAGATCCACATGCTTTTTACAAGTGTTTATCTTACTAAAATCCATTGTTATTACAAAGCAAGGAATTGACCCTACCCTACATTCAAGTGCACTCTGATTTAATAGGGCAGAATTACATACTAGGACATATGCAAACACAGACTTTTACATATGAATACTATGAAATTTGTAACTATTGCCTCATTACATTAAGAAGTTAGGTTTCAAAGTCGAATCACACTAAAACTTTGGAAAAAAATTTCCAATACTGAACTCTGCAGCTTGAACATATTTTCTAATAAAAATGTATTGTTGTTTTGAGTTGTAAAGAATGGTTTAGAAGATAAATAGGACCATCTGTAAATAATGGTATTTAAGTGCCTATCACAGATGAAAACAAATTCCATCTAGCGTCATGTGCAGAACACACTTCATTTAGAGAGATCCGTAACAACATTTAGATGGAAGTACAGTCAGTGTCTTGAAAGCAACTGGGTCTGGCTAAGAAGTCACAGGGAAAATCTCTGTGGCACAGGAAGTCCTTTCACTTTTCAGAACGTCATCCATCATGCTGGGGAAATGGCAGGAGAGTAACCTACTACTACTTAATAGGCTTCTGCATAGCAAGCTGCTTTGAAGCAGCAGCTGCCCACAGTAAATTTCGCTGACCCTTAGAGCCTTTCTCCAAGTTTTCCAACTGTTTTGTCTCCTGAGTTACAACTCAGTGTTAGGTCCAAGTCACCAGCACCTGACAAAACTTAAAAGCTCCAACAATGTGAGAATGTAAAGTTTTCAGGGATGTTGTCTTTTCCATACAACACCAGCAGAGAGACCTGATGCCGTTACATTTACTAATAGAGAAACTTTTCTCCTTCTGAAACAGGCTATTTTAGAGGATGGCATCACACAACATGCATGTGCACTATTACAGAATGTAAGATAAATAAAATATGAGATTCCTGGTACAGTAATTAGCACTCTGTCATTATACCATGCACTACATCTTATTCATTAAACTTTAAACATGTAACAGTTTAAATCTGCTGTTTGCACCAAAATGGTGAAAATAAATATTAACATGTAATTATAGAGAATGGCAGGATACAACACCCTAACACATCAATTAATTAAGACTTATAGTAGTTATTTACTCAAGACCTGTTAATCAAATGCACTCCTGCATTTTTTGTTCCAATGCCTGCGAACTCAGTGCCAGCAAATTATTTGTTCTGCTTCACTTCCTCCTTAAACTTTTCCTTCTCACCAGAGTTTGTGAAACTGAAGACATTATACCCCTCTCCTTCAAACAAATCCTGTCATTGTTCCCTCCTGTCCTTGTTGACATCGGGTGTCACCTTTCTTTTTGCCTCTCCTTATCTGTTTTCTTTGGAGTCTTCCTCCTCTCATTCTTCCCAGTACTGCTCATATGTCCCCTTCCTGTCCTCCCCTCCCAATATCCATCTGCTATGGGTGCATGCCATAATACTCCTATATTTAAGCACATACCTTTCCCAGTGCCACAGTCCATCCTTCTAGAATGAATAAACCACAACAAAATGAGAGATTAAAGATTTTTAAGATGGTCCACTTCTTTTCTATAAATTTTGCAAATCAGGATATTAGTCACTTTTCCCATTTTCTTAAACCTCTGACTTCTCATTAGCTTTTCAAACAGACTAGTTAGAGAATAAAAGTTTCATTTAGCTTCAACAGTGGTGAGTAATCTAGCCTGATATAAATGCTTGGCATGCGTATGTTAGTGTTGGAGCTACAGTACTCTGTTAATGTTCAAGGTTAGGTTGTGTTAAACACCAAAAATAGAAACATGAAATACTATGGCAAGATTACCACTTGTCCTTTACACTTGCACATATTAAATGGAATGTAAATGTCCTCTTGGTTCCTCACATGAATAAAACATGGTAGGGATCACATAATGGTAGAAAGATTATTCGTTCCAAGATGATCTGTCCTCAAATCACAAGTTGGTAGGGCAGCAGAAGAATATTCACCTTTCTTGGAAATTTGCCTGGGTGGTTAGAAAACTAATATAAAATTAGATTAAATTGCTACCAGTATAGAGTAGACACAAACCTGACCAAAAAAGACAAAGTCACAGTCAAGCTTTGAGCTGTGGATCCTTAAATTTCCTTTCTCATCAAAGGATGATAAAGAGAGTGCGCAAGGAAAATAATTGAAGAAAGGTCTCCATCTGGGAAAAGAGAGAATGTATGAACTCAGATTAGATGGCTTCCCAGAATGAAACAATCCTAATTTGGAAAAGAAAAATCACCTTTGGAAATCAATTTTGAAATCACATTCAGGGGGTGAAGTGCTATTGAGTAGCTCATGCCATTGTTGGTAAGTGCAATTTGAGTTAAAAAAGCAAGTTTAGTTTTAAATGACAATACTAAGAGCCTGACTACCACTCAATCAAATCTCTGGCTCCTTCAGTTAGGACACTTCAGAGAAATCATAAGCAGAAACTAGACAGACACTGACAAGTAAAAACACATTTTATATGGTTCTCTGTTTTGCAATTTGGATTCCAATTTTAAAGTTGAAAATATTACCATCCATCTTTTTTTGAAATCCTCTCTGTTATTTTTTTCCTTATCTTTTTAAATAAGTCTAGCATTCAGAATGAAATGAGGTGAATCTGACGTATGGAGATTCTAGGGACAGAACAAATCCAAGCCCCCCAGTTTACTGAAATTTAGTGCAATATGGGAACCTCAGGAATTACAATTTCTTCTAATCAAGCTGCAAACGGCATTTTGAGGACTGGTCTGAGAATCAGATCTTGCTTTTAGCTGGCAGAAGTAAGTTCATTCCCTTCTGGTGAGGATCAAAGAATAGCAGAAGAGGGTACAATGCTTGGCTAACACCATTTTGTCACAGCAGATCCAAAAGCCATCATAATGTAAATAAGAAAGTATAAATCTTTGAGCCAATGTGATATCGTTAGTTCCATGCACTACTTTAGTCCTGGTTTTCTGGTCAGGGTAATTTTAATTGACTCCTCTGATGTGAGTCTGGAGTCAATCCACACAAATCCTCCTTCTTGTTCCAGGCATGACGGTGCCAACAAGGAAGGAATGTAAAGCTGTGAGTAAAATACTTTCTTCAGCGGCAAATGCTAGATCAATGTTTAAAAGTAAACAAACAAAACTCCAACTTAAGTGTACTGACAATTCCTCCTCCCACATGAGCCATGTCCTTCAGTGGATACAGTAACCACAACTTTTTTTCTATGGTACCAACAGGAAAAAGCCATAGAAAAGCTCTCTGCAAAGGCCATTTCAGTAGTGCCAGATAGTAGCCAAATATTCCACAACAAGTTGCAAGACCTCTTTGTCCAATAAAAATGAAAGGTCCTGAGATAGTTAACTGTATAATCAAGTACAGTAAACAGATTTGAAATTAGGTTTTTAACTGATGGAGACAATTAATTTTGCTAGTAGGGACCTATTTTTGACGGCATCAAATAAAAATACAGGTAGCTAAATTAGCATATTTCTGAAGAGTTCTACTGGAGTAATTGTTACATGAATAATGCAAGTTTCCTTTCTTGATACCTGTTGATTTCCCAACAGCTTTAGGATGTGGAAAAAATGGCATCTTTTTTTGATATCCAAATTTATTTTTTAATTCTGTTTATTATTCCGTTAAGTAAGGCAAAAGGGTATCTACTCCATCTGTAAACTTTTTCAATTAGGGAAATCAACCTAGTACAAAATAATGAAATTGCTGGTTTCTGGAGAATAGAAAGATACCAAAGCCATTGCAAAGACTGTGTGAAGAAAACATATTTTTCTCTTCTTATTTCTTGCTTTCAATTATAATTTCAAGCTATATGAGATATTTAATATAGAACGTTAAGTTCCACTGAAGAAGACAGAACATTCAATGGTTTGTGCATTTTATCACTTACATAAACAGATTGGTTCTTTTACAGAAGGTTTAAAATTAATATTTGAAAACAAACAACCCCTCCCTCACCCCCTGCACTCTCCCAATGAATTACTCTCAATGTTCTAAAGAATACACTGAAAACAACAATCAATTAAATATATGGAACAGAAATTAACATTACTGAGATATGATAATATATAAAACTATATATTAAAGCAGATTTTAAAACTTGAACATAAAATCTTTATAGGATAATTATTTGCATGCACTGCTTCAGAAAATTCATGTTTAAACAGAAATAAAACAAAAATTATGGCAGTATAGCATAAATAAGTGGAAGCTGAAGGATCAGATACAATTAAACAGTGACTTTAGAAGAGCTGAAAATAGGAGCAAATGCTCCACAGTTTCTGACACAACCTTACAACTTTGAAGCAAGAGAGTGCTCAAAGGCTCCACCTTAATCTTCCAGGGTTTTTAAGGGAAGTAACATTCTTAAATTCCACATCAGGCTGACAGTAAACTCCTGAATTGTCCCCAGAGACTCCTCCTATACCTGTTACTATGCCCTTCTGTTACAGTCTTTGCCCGATCACACAAAGTTTACTGCATCTCCCCTTCACTATAGACAGCTTATTTTTAGGTCATATTTTCACTTCCTGCATGCAAATTTAATTTCTCATATTGTTACCTATTAAAAAGAGCAACATACTTACTCTGTACAGAAAGATTTGACCACAAAGTACCTAAAGAAGTCATATAAATGTATCAGGGTGATCAAACATGAAAGTATGTGTGGGAAAGGGGGTTCAGATAAAAACTCAATTAATAAAATGACGAAAAAAGTGTCTAAAACTCTCCTTAAAGATTTCAAATTTCATACATACTTAAGTGCATTGAATTGTCAGAATGTCAAAATTTACATAAAAAGGAAGAACTCTATTTAGAAACCAAGAAATTGCCTTGAGAAATAAAGCTTTCTTACAAAAAAAAGAGCAAAGAAGATGTATAGAGTTCCCAACTCACTATATGCAGAGGTTGAACCACAGAAAAATCAAAGCTGAATAATAGGATGAATCTTTTATTTCCCTACCATTTGCATATGAATAAAGACAGTTGATAATAATGATATGGCACTAATCATATAGTTCAATGTGGAGAAAAGAGAAAAAACAGCAAACATGACACCAAATAGGAGCTCGGGTCACAAAAAGAAAAAAGCTGAAATAGAAAGCTGCAGAGTAAACATCTGCAAGTAGTGCTACTGTTGAGAGAAAAGGGAGAAGCAAATGCTCATGTAGGGCACTACCACACAGCCTGAAACTTAAAGCAACACAATTGGCACAGGATTTTTCTTGCAAGATCAAAAGGAAGCAGCAATGCCATCTGCTGTTTGCTTTGAAAAATTGTTAGAGCAGATGTTCCCATGTGTGGACTCTCCATCCCTTCTACTAAGAAACCACTTGAAAAATAACCATGAAATAACATGGGGAAAACATCTGCATGGAATACAGAAGACCACCAGTAGTGAAGCACAGGAAAGCCAAGAGAGGAGGAGAGAAAGGGCTGGAGCAATTCAAGCACGTCTAAGACTAGGTCAGAGACAGGCACCCCGTTGTGTGGCATAACCTCCATATGTATACATATGTATAACCACTCACTGGTTGTCTTTTCCTTTCGTTACTCAGCAGGAGGAAGCCAGATTTCTCACCCATTGGACCTATGTCAGGCAAGACACTCTGTGTGTATAGTTAAGCCAAACACCACAAAGAATGTGCTAAAGAACCTCTATGGCGGGGCACAAGAATGACTTACTCCTTCCTCTCCCTTTCCACAGGCTTATACCCCACCTAGCACAACAAAAACACAGCAGTGTATTTCTCATTATGGGTAGAGAAATTATGTGCTTTCCACATTTCCAAAACAGCTTTTATTTCAAAACTGTGAAATCTTCATCAGTTTATACTAAACCTTGTGTGTATTCTGACAAATCTTTCAACAAGTACAGTACAACCACAGTCACCAAGATGCAATGGTACCACCCAAATGCTATAGGAGACAAACAGAAAGAAGACACACAGTGCACTGAATGTCTTATGTGTATCCTAGGAGTCTGAAAAGGAGCACATTCACCAGTCCTACAGCACTGTTAGAGATGAAAGCAAAATATATTACCAGCAATGAGACTAGCTTAAAAATATGTATAATATCAAAGGACATTATAGATAGTTGAGAAATTGGACACTTAGCTTGTCTGAATTTTAAAAATATTCATGGCAGAACATTTACAAAGGACTGGTTAGTTTGTACAGCATGTGATTTTAGTGAAGAATTTATACACTATGACAAAGTTCTGCAAAAAGGAAGAGAGTGGATGACAAGTATCATTTTAAAAAGTCTGAAGAAACAAACTACATAAAAAAGTGTATTTTTTATTTCAGTGGAGACACCAATGAAATCATTGATTTCTCTTGACCTTATGACTGCACATTTTAGAAGCTTACTAAGAAAATTAACTCAAATAGCACTACATAGATATTCTATGTACAGGCATATAACTTGATATTTCAAGTTGCCTTTGAAATTGTGCTGTGGAATTTCTTTGCAGACAGAAGCCTGTAAAGGGAAGAGGGTTTTAGAACAGCTCATTCTTCAAATTTCTTCTTGGTCTCATCTCATAACGTGCTTGCCAATGTATGTATGAATAGACCTATTTCTTTCCTGGAACTGTGGAGGACCAGGGTGGACATTAACATTTTTTGACCTACCACCTGTTCACTATAATTTTAGGGAAGGGATAACAATTTGTTATCTTTGTTATTAGCAGACTGCTGAGTCATGATCTGCACACTATAGTAATTTGTTCCTGACTAACCTAGAATGCTTGAAGACTTTCTAAGACTGACAAACTGGTAGATTTCAACTTTTGGAGTAAATAACTGTTAGGGCTTGGATGCATAGAGACACTTCCAGAAGGAATCCATTGAAGTTTACTGAAGATTTTCAGAGAAAAGAACTCTTCCTGCTGGTCCACTTCTTACCGTGCACCACTGATGGATCCCTTAATTATTGCAATGACAGTGTAGATACATCCTTGGCAAAAACAAGTACACAAGACTTCCTTCACTTTTTGTTTTGAAATTGCAGCCACCAGGATTGTTTGATTTGACCATCAAGAGAGTCAGTCAGTTAGCTATTCTTCTGCTTGAACAGGGGTGGGAAGCTCTGGTCATCTCAGACTGTAGACCTATGAGTCAGTTTCAAGGTATGGTCGTTAGGATTCCAAGAATGCACTATTACATCCCTACAGAAAAGTCAAACAATGGCTGTGAGGAAATGCCACAAAGAGGTTTGGGTTGGTTCTCTCTCCTTTCCCCCTCTCTCCCCTCCGTCCCCACCCCTTTCACCCCCCCCAACTGAACTCTTTCTACATAGTCTGGGAGCCTTCTAGTGGAAATCAGCAAAATTATTCCCTTTCGCCACCACACTGGATAAAATACCAAATACGGAATGTATCACATATTATTCCAGGAAAGAGATAGATACTAAAAAGACTGAAGGATCTGCAAGCTGAATGCTTCCATTCCCAACAAAGTAAACTGAGAAAGAAAGCAGCTCTATGAGAGATGCTGGCACTTTACTATGTTTACCTATGTTGCAGATGGCTACTGTTTGGGAGTTTCTCAAAAACCAGAGACATATATGAGCCAGTCCTTCAAATTACAATAGAAGGCAGAGCAATGTGCGCACACATGTATCTACCCAACAAGACAAAATAAAGGTGTATATATCTAGTGAGCTATCACACAAACATTTCTTCTTTCTGCCAATGGTTTTTCATATCTTTTTCACTTCTTTTGCAGCTTGCCCTTTCTTCCTATTTCTTTTCTTCCTATTTCTCCCCCCTTCTAGTGACTTGAAAAATGAATCAGAATTACAGTAGGCCATGATAAACGTTTGTGAGAAAGCAAGAATTTCCTATTTATAGATCCAGAGCCTGGTCCTCTAATAACTCAAAATACAAACTCCTTTCTTAATCTTATTTGAAGGTTGTGCCATCACTCATAGACCAGAAACTAGTAGATTGTTTATAGCCAGCAAGACCCAGCAGTATACTTAGAAGGTAAGGAAACTCTACAACAGCTTCTACTAATATCCTCTGAGACACCAAACACACACAAAAGTACTGCATCTGCTTTCTAAATGAATATATTTCAATGATTAAAAAATATTCTGACAGATTTTGCCAATCTGTGTTTTCTGCAACTACAAATTTTACATGAGCAAAACCAAATCTTCAAATTATCTGCAAGTTTAATGCTTAAATGTTATATTTTACTAGGAAATTATGGGTAAGACAGAACCTAAAAAAAATGCATGCAATAATTTTTTGTTTTCTGTAGTTTTTAGACTTTCAGACAATAAAAAAGTGCAGTGTTATTTCTGTGAACAACCACAGCTGAACAGTACTTTGTCTTGTATTACCAATTGGTTTTGTATACCTGTGCATTATATGATCTTTTAACAAAACTATATTAAGACTACAACAGGTGGTTCTGACACACTCACACATCTGTGCCTCTTACTGTAATTAAACATATCATGACTCTTCTAGATTTATATACTACTTTCGCTTGCGAGGTTGAAGTTGTACCTGTAGTATATATTAGGTTTGCTTCAGGTGGGTATAAGAGATAAAAAACCTGATGCTTTCTTCCAGAAGACATTCTTATTGAGAAAATATCTCAAAAAGACAAAACTTTTTTTAAGGGATTAGAGCTGCATAAAACTACTGCCATTATCTTATCGGTGACTGCCTCTGTCCTGTAGGGATGCAAACTATCTCTCTCTGCAAAGGATTCTAGAAATGACACATGAATCTGTTATCAGGAGGAGCAGAAAAACTGATTTCCAAATGTCTATGTGACAGTCCCTAAGTACAAGCAAAAATGTTGCTGTTTTAAACTGCAGAGAAAGAAAGCAAGAAACCCATGTTATGGGGAAAATTTCAATATTACTGATTTATGAAGTGAGACATTCATATTAAAAAACATCATTGGGCATGCACCTAATGTTTTTATTGCTTCAACTTTATACCATCCACTTTTGATTCAGAACTTCAAGTAGGTCCAGGAATGACTATTTTCCAGGAAGGATCATCTTTTCCTTCCATTCACCTGGAGATCTATTAAGGCATAATAACTTACGTGTTTTACAAGCTAGAAGCATCACTGAAAATGGAACATAAGTTGATTCTGATTCAGACAAATTTTGTTGATATGCACAGTTTTTCTAAAATATTCTGTCTCCACACCCCTATTTTCTGTAAGAAATACTGTTATACAGGCTCAGTTCTTCCCCTGAGTCATTAATCTTAGAGGCCTCAGCTGGGAATCTCAAACTGTGAAGCAGCTGTCAATGCTTAGAAGGAAATGTGAGCAGCCAGAATGAACACTAGAGCTGTTGCCTGCTTGTTGCTGCCATTGTGCAACAACACTTGTCAGATCTACATCAGAAATGCACATTTAGAGCCCCCCAAAGTGACTTAAACAGCTGCTAAATTTAGAGACTTTTCTACTCGTAAATATTAGATATTTTCAGTTTAAAGGCCTCTTCAAATGAAAATGTCCCAAATTGTAGAAATTCAAAAGAAAAAAATTAATTCTAATTCTCTTCTTTCTTGTAATACTTTGCTATCTCAATCAGAAAAGGGATTTCTTTAGCTTCTCTGAAAATACAGAAAAAAACAATAAATCAAAACATGTTCTCTAACTGTTTTTAAGGAGAATTCTTATTTTTCTGCATTACTTTTTATCTTCACTAACTTATAAATCAAACAAAAGAAAAGCAGCTGTTTTGAAGCACTGGTTTGTTTCTTCATAGTAGCCCAACTTGCATGTACAATAAGAAGATATGTGAGGGTGTTCTTATGACCTCAGACCCAGACCACACGTTTCTATGCAATATTTAACCAGGACATTCATCATACATTGGGCACTGAAATGCAGTATCATAAATTCACTTCCAATTCAATTGGCCACATATTGCCTATTTTGTTCCTTATCCTTGGAGGCTGCCAAAGGAGGTAGAGAATACTGGACCATACCCAGAACTTTAAATTCATGAGGATTTATGTTTGTGAAACAGCATGCTCCTTGGGCCTATAAGCAAGAGATAGACAAGGAAGCAGAATTAGAAGCCAACACACTGTGAGCAGTTGATGAATGTGTCTAGCTTTGTAAAGAGTCACATCTGGTATTATAAGTCTTTGCCTCTTCAAGTTTGGTAACTGAATAACATATAGTCTTAAGAATTGTGATTGCAACAAAAAACCCAACAAGTCTGATGCACAAAACTTTTGAGAATGTGCTTCATACAGGAGTTGCTAGCTTAGGAGCTGAGTCAGAGGTTTAATGATAAGTATGATGAAGTTTGGTGAGCAAGGTATTATCTTCTCCTGACACTTTCCAAGACAAAAACTGTCCTGGAAATAACTAAGGTGTTATTAACTTTCCCCTACTTTCCTCTTGCTGTCTACTTCTGAAGATGTTTTTTTAGTTGCTTTTGGTAGTAAGAAGCTTAGCAAAACAAGGATAAAAATGACGATTTAAAAGAAGGAATCGGATGCCACTGGCTAATATTGCCACAGAAGTTAAGAATCTGAAAAGTGAACAGTTTGAAAATAACTGTTTACTGATGTAGCAAAGCCAATTATCTTCAAATGACTGCAAATCGATCAGCTACAAATTCACTAAGGCATTATTTCCTAATTTTACAAGAAAATGATGTAATGATCAATTTTGTTATTTTAGGGATTGAGAGGACTCAAATCTAAGAGGTACTGCACTGTTTTCACAAAACAGCTTTTGCATTTTCTGAAATAAGTGATTCACCTTCATATATCTTTACCATGGTATATGAAGTAGTACCAGAAGGCTGTCTTGTGTGTAGAAGACAGGACAAGATAGTCTTCTAATAACCTCAGAACAGGAAAGCCTTGGAACAATGGCTGTATTCTTCCTTTTATTCTCTTCATACCTGTTTTATAAGTTTTGGTCCTGCCTTAAACTGTCAGTCAAAGGAGATGAAGCAAAAAGAAGCGAAATTTTGAAATGGAATGTATTTTCATGAAAAACAGCGTTTTCCTTCTAGTTCTTAGAAAATGTGACAACAACTTCGTCTCACATGCAATTTACATGCCAAAGTTTGAAACAAAAACATCTGCACAGAAAATTCCTCCCAAAACAAGGTAACTAATAATTTTCTCAGAGTAGAAAAAAATGTATTCACTTGTTCCAAAATCTCAGCACTAGCTTTATTTCTATGCACCAAAAAATGCCATTAACAAAATATTTGGAATGCTATCAGAGTTCAGCTTTCAATTCAAGTCTTTTCGAATAGTCATAACTATAAGTGAGGATAACATCCATAATGTTGAAAGTTTCACTTTCAAAAAGCTGTTACAGATGTATGCTTTCAAAACAGATTTTATGTAGGGAATTTACTTGGAGAGTCTTTCCATGTGAACAAGAGTGTGCCTGCTGAACACATTCAGAATATGAGTCTGCAGCCAGAACCACCAAACTCAAGATTGCTGTGAACAAGTCTGGTGTATATAATAATTTTGTCTTCCTTTATGAGTGTTCACAAAGTTGATTTTCTCTACTGCGATTGTATGGTTCTGCAGAAGTGCATAAAAGCCAGTGTTGAGGATGAACTCTGAAACAAGGCTTACAAACTATGATAAATCTTTGACAACAAGACCAGTTAAACAGGCAAATAAATAACAAAGTGTAGTTGGTGAGCAGGACCTATGTATCAAACATAATGTTACAAGCTGAAATAAATATGTTATACATAAATATTGAAAACACACACAAGAGCAGACAAAATCACTGAAATAAAACATTTTATCATATCAAATGCACACATTTTTGAAATGAATTCAGAAAATTGTTGGAAATTTCTATTCTTACTATTGAGAAATTATCAAAATAAGCTGCTCCCACAAAACTTTTTTATTGCACCAAAACTGCATTTTTATCTTTTATAGAGAAATCTGTTCCATTAAAAATATTTTAACCAGCCTGGAAACAGATGAGTTTCATGTGATCTGCTGGAATGTGTTGCAGAGCCTACAGAGGGTTTGAACAATTAGTTTCTGTGGCTGGGAAGTCTTGGCTCTTCAATTAGTGCCTAAGAGCTGTGCAGTTTTGTTTCCACTCATTGAATGCCAACAGAATGATCAGGATGTTGGTCCATCACATACATCCAAGAACCCAAGAATGACTGAGTTACATACTGAAAGCACACAGGCATAAACCATAGAAAGAAAATGCATACAAAGGCTGCCCAAAAAGTCTCTTGCATAGAGATTAAGGTGGAACAGGGCCATTTCAAATCTGTGTGGTTGCTTTCTCTAAAAGAGAAATATTAGATTTCTAAATCTAATGAACATGCAATATAAGTAGTAATGTTAGCAGCCACATATTCCCTCTTCATTCTGTAAACACTGAGGCACAGAAGAGAAGCCAGCTTAATTAAATGCTTCCATCAAAAATGAGTAACATTTACCGCTCCTTCAGCAGCTTGTCTGTGGAATAAATTAAATATCTTTGAGTTGAAGTTTGTCTGATCTTTAAACATACCTGCCCAAAAATACTGCTAAATACTATCATTGGTCTTGGTCTCAACACCTTTCATCTGTGCAGCAGCCAGAGCTCCTGTGTCAATGTGGTAGAGCTCAGGCATTAATACACTGCTGCCTTTACACTTTAGTTGATTTGGAAGTAACTTATTCCACCAGAGGTGAATTCCACTAGTGTAAGTTGGTCTTAACACACAGTATGTGTGAGGATGTGAGGACTGACATCGGCAAAGCAGACCACTTGTGTATTTTTTTCCTTTGCATGATTATTATTATGCATACATGCTTGGTTTCTTATCTAGCTCTATACTTTAATGTTTACTTGACCCTACAAGAGCAAGTTACAGAACATTTGCCTATACGCGAACATTTGGCAAGGCACATTTTTCTAAATAAGACATTGTTCTATTCTCACGATTCATATAAAAGATCTCATACTATTGTGGATATTTAAGAGTTATCCAGGAAAATACCTAACTACACAAAAATGTCTGCTTTAATTTATTGATTCATTTTGGACCATCATGGGAAACTTAGGGCCTAAAAATATCTTACCCATAGGCTTTATGTTCGCATTTCATATGTACCGGGATTGACTGACTGTACTAGAGGCCCTTGGTACCTGTTGCTGAAGTTTCTGTACTCAGTATTTTTCTTGGATTGGACTTGCAGCCAACTGGTTGTAATTGACCCTCTACTGGGAGAAGTTAGGATAAGAACATATGCCTTTCCTTAGAAAGAGAGAGAGAGAAAAAGAGAAGGAGAAAGGGAGAGAGAAAGAGAAATATCACCAGTATTTATTTTAAGTTGCCTTCATTTCCAACTTTTCTGGCAGAATGTCAAGCTTCTGTCATAATGCAGAACTCCAGTTAAAAGTAGCTCCTGGGAAAAAAGACTACATGAGGAATTCTACCTAACTAAAATATAAAATTTAAGAATGGAGCAACAGAGTTATTTCTGCTCAGTAGGGTAGACAGTCCACTTGATATTGCCATAAGATTTCTGCATATGTAATGCCAGGCTGGCATCTCTCTTTAGGGCAGTCGTTAGTCAATTTGTCATACTTCATGCAAACATAAATTACTAAATTATAACTGCAAATGTGAAAACCTCCAATAGTCCTTTACCTCAGGCCAACTATTTCTAGGCTAAACAAACTTGACACCAGGCTTCAGCAGCAATTGTAACAATTTCATGAGGAACTCAAGGGAATTACTGGCTGTACCATATAAAAATATGCAAATTCTATCTAAATTTTAGTCCATGAAAAAGGAACTTTTATATGCAGAAAAACACATTAAAAAACAAAGCTAGTATTTTTGCATGATTCTTTCATGCAACACATTAAGCTTTGGTGCATGTAAATGGTAACTCTCACCATCTTCATTGATGAGCTCACACTCATGTTAGCTTCATTCTCATTTTTGGCATATAAAGGAAACCTTCCTCTGAAATCAGTAGTCCATTTCTAATGGAAATCAGCATCCCCTTGTTCTTGTCCCTGTGCCCAAATACAAGTAAACCTACTGGAAATCATCCTTTTCTTCTTTAGACATATGATAAAGCTTTCTGTTTTGAAAACTGCCGTACATAAATCTCTTCCTACTAAAGAATTATCAATACTTCACATTTTCATACCCAAAGTTAAACACTAAGTTGCAGAACACTAACTGATGAAGTTGTCCCTCCTCAGACAGATGAAATTCCTTAATTAGGCATTGAAACGCTCCAACCTTTATCAAAAAATGCCACAATGGGGAACATCCTACACAGCCACAGACTACTGTGTTGTTTTTAATAAATAAAAATATTTGGTGGTACTATTAGGTTTTACTTCCAAAAGACAAATCAGCAGTATCTCAGTATCTGCTAATGTTACATTATGACACTGATGCAACATTTAACAGATAATCTAACCTCTCCCAGTGGTATCCACAACTCCCAAAATAAAAGCCATGCATTCCTAACTGACTGTTCAATCTCAACAGCAGCTTTGTTTGCAACAGGGATGTGCCCTTCTCCAAGTCATTGATCAGAGCATTAAAACTAGCACAGTCCTTAGCTTAGACAGCATTCATAACAGTTAATTATAAAGTACTGAAACTATAGTAATGTCATATAGAGACTCAGTGGCTTACAATGGATTTATGAACAAAAAGCAGGTATATGTAACCTAATGTTTTCTAGCTGGATGGAAATAGATGTTCCTTCTTAGGTGGTAAATGGCTGTTGAGCAGCTGCATGCCCCAAAAGGCAAAACAAGGAAAGGCCTCTTCCGCAACGAAAAAGCAGTACTTGTATTCCATGCACACACTTCTCACCCTCCTGCAAACTGCTCAGCTCAGTCCTCCCACTCCTCTCTGGCCCTAGCTGCATTTCTGGGCCCATAGGAGCTGTAATGGACTTACAAGCTATGTAATTGCTGTGGGTGATTTCATCAGCAGAGGCCACGCAGCCTCGGGCAGGGAGAAGGTAATATTAGACAACAACAGAGCATCTGTTCAGTTTTATATTAACATACCAGCCAGTCATGGAAAAAACATTTTTCCTAATTGTTGGTATGAATGCCAGGATGGCATTAACATGGACAAAATGCCCATGAGTTACACTGCCACCCTTGACAGCAGGTACGGCTGGAGTCTTTGGAAGTATCCATAACAAAACTGGCCTCAGCTGTCTTGCAGCCCCAGCTCAGTTGTTCACCCATCCACCATTAAAAGGAAATTGGCTCCTGACACACAAGTAGTTCTGCAGAGAAAGTCCTGAAAAGTGCACAGGCACTTCACAGAAGGAAAAAATATAGATCTCATACTACCTTTTACATTGTTGGCAGGTGAGGATAATCTGAAAAAAATGTTATATTATGCAGAATGAGAAAAGTTTTCTGTATTTCTCTATTTCTTTTTTTTAAGCAGAAACTTAACCTCTCCTATGGGTTTAATGCCGTAATTTGTTGCAGCCAAGAGGTTTATAAGAGACATGTTATCAAAACTGGAATCATCAAGAAATTGTATCAGAAGACACTGTTTATGTACAAGTATAATTATGCCAGTCTTTTCTTCCATCCCTGCCCCCCCCTTTTTCTTTTCCTCTTTTTGTTTCCTTCACATAGATCCACTTAATTCCATCTCTTCGTGTGGGCAAAAGCTGACAGTTGCATGACAAGGAATGTTTCCCTTTATAAAAGCCTACTTCCTCTCTGTGTAGTTTTAGCCTAATTGAAATGTTTCCTATTAAGCTCAATCAAGGCAGCAATTATCTAATTACTCACTTATGCTTTTCCAGTCAAAAATTGTACAACCAAGCCTATTAGAGGGCTGCATACATATTTATTATTGTTCTTATATGTCCCTGTTTAGGTTTAAGAAGCAATCAAACATTTTTACAGTACTTTTGCACTGCCCCTAAGTCTGTTTGCTACAATTTTCTACTACAGCAGGTCACAAAACCACTTCTATGCCTCCTACCAATTCCACAGTAGGTAGATGGTAATTTCAGAATCAAGTTACAAACCCATTTCATACCAATGGGCCTTGCATAAATAAGTTTGCAAAGAAGAAATGATCCAAGGGAACTTTTAGGTCCTCTAAAATGTACCACACTTACGACAAAACTCAAGTGAAAATAGATTTTACAAGGCCTCCAAAAACCCCACATCTTCTATACCTAGATGTTTTCTTCAGAAGGATCCTTGAAATCAAGAGTATCAATGATGCAGGTAGTCTATATTCTTCAAATGAGATATACAATGAACTTATTGCCATAAAGAACCACGAGGTCATCAATGACTAGGTTTTTTACTAGAGTACAGCAGAAAGTACACTACATACATGTACACCATGCCAGTCTTGGTTGGCTACTAAGTTCTTTCTCCATATGTAGACTGCTATAATTTTGTAATTTCTCTGAAAAAAACCCACTTCTTATTGATAAATTATTTTTTTAAAAACTATGAAAGTTTTTAATGCATGATACTTTGTTTTAGAATGCCTCAATACCTTCTTAATCTTAAAGGCATGAACAGAATTGTATTAAAATCTCTTCACACAATCTTTAGACCATGTAATACTTAATGACTGGAATTAATTTTACTGATCATCTTTTCGAAACTGACTTGTGACTTTGGACACCACAGTTCCTAGGCTCATAACCTAACACACCATATAGTAATAGCTACATTTTCAGAACAGTGCTGAGCAAATATCCATTGAAACCTAGACTTTTTTCACTACCCTAGTTTAAGAACTCAAAATCTATGTCCCTTTTTCATGGGCACTTGAATTGCATAGTTTGGGTCATGAAAACTTAAAGCTCCATTTGAAGCCCAGAAATTTTTTCCAGGTCCAAGGTAATCTTGTTTTCTAACTAAGCCTTCTCAGAGCGGTCCTTCCAACATGGTCTTAGCTATAAAACACAGTACTCCTTCAGCAGCCTCATGTTGGTTGGTTTTCATACAGAAACCTCTGTTCTGTGAGATAGCAGAAACCCAGCCACAGAAAACTTCTGACCTATGCTGCAGAAATACCGCAGCTTTGACTCTTCACATAAGGTTTCCTGCAATGCATGACAAAGAGGACTGAAAAATTCCCTTTGATTTCATGTGGTCCATAAACAAAAGGCTAAGTCTTTTTATAACACTTACCAGTGTAAGAATAAAAGGACAGGATGTACCAGCTAAACACTTGCTGCTTCCCGCAAACTGCCTGGAAGGGCACAAGACTCACTCATACTCTCACCCTCATGTCAGTACTGAGGAGACAGTGTGCTCCTGTGTAAGAGAACAGCAGTGCTCTCTGCGGCAGGGAAACCTCAGCCTTCCTGCAGGGATTCTGTCTTGGGCTGCAGAGCATAAGCCAGTTCAAGCCCATTCACCTCTCCTCCTTCCCAGGCCACAGATGGATTGTACCCATCAAAGACAACTTGGTGCTTCTTTTAAGTTTCAAGTGACTTTATCAATAAAGACAGCTTCAAATTCATGGGAGTATTTAACCATTTGAAATAGGAAGAAGCAAAAAGTACCAAACATTAAACATTTCATGAAAACAAAATTACTTATCAGTCAGGGTATAAGAATTAATGTTGCAGAACATGATTCTAGAATTACAGTTGCATGAGTCTAGAATTACATTATCCCCTGTGCATGAGACATGCTACATGTACATGGTTTTAAAGCACACACATACACAGTGAGTCTGGAAACACTTAGCAGTGACAGCCTGCACTGGTGTGTAGGAAACATCTTTAATTTCTAGACCCAAGACATCTGGGACAAAAGTAGAACTAAATTGTGTTCATCACATGGCTGCCCTTTATTAACTTGCAGACTATTTTTTGTCATCAAGTTTTGAACATATCCTGTTGTCTAGTCTTTAAAGTGAAAATGTTCACTCTTAGGAGAAAGTATAATTTTACAGAAAAAAGAGAAGGAAATTCAGGCTTATGTTGTCATAGCTAGAATGTAAATGGATACTTATTCAGTATTTCATAAATTCATGAAATGCACTGTTTTTCCCACCACCTGACTTTGATGCTTTTTCATATACATTATCAACAAAAATACAGCTGCCTGGAGTTTCTGGAAGATATATGTACAGAGCACACACTCACACCCCATACACATGAAGGCAATATCCACGTGAAAAATTGGAGAGGTATGTAATACCCATGACTGCATCACCTGCCCACTAAGCCAGCTCCCTGGGAGTTACTCTAACATTCCAAACTACTGAGCAGCTTCAAAGAGTTGCCACTGAAAGCAAAAATAATAAAAAAGGAAAGAAAAATAAGGAAAATAGCCCTAAACCTCCAAACAAGACAGTGAAATGCTTCTCCTTTTCATTTTCTGTTACATCTCTACAAAATATTTCCCTAAATTAAGCCATGAGCCACTTCCATCTACACAAGATAAACAAAGCCAATTTTAACTGAATTTTGAACTTCTACATGTAGAAGTGATACAACACCAAAATCCAGCCCTTTTCCTGATGGAGTTTAGCATTAGAATGGTATTGACTAAAAAGATTTATTCTAATAACTGCAGCTATGATGAGCAGTTCCAATTTTAAAAAGCATTGAAAGAGTCAGAATTCCCAACATCCCAATGCAATGATTGCTATATCCTTAAGAATGAGGACAAAGAAATAGTCAAGCCGCACAGAGACTTTAATTCCAACTTAAACCTCCCCCCCCCAACCCTACATGATATTACAATATAACTTTCAGGGCAAAACTGCTGTAATTACAGCAAAAATGAGATCCATATAGTTCTTTATATTACAGGAGAAAGACATTCGTAATCTGTATCTTTATTAGGGCTTGTCAATGATAGGAAACTTCCTACTGCCACCAATAATAATCCAGATGGCACAGAACATAGTAAGACACAAAAAATTTCCTAGAGGATTTTGAATAATGATACATAAAAATGTTTAATCTCATAAAACACTCTACAGCATTACTGTAGTTCCCTGTATAAATAAGTAAGTCTGTAGAGGAGGTACACCTCAGTTTTAATCAGCTGTGGTCCATATATCAGATGTTATCAATAAGAAATTTTTACAGTGGTGTTCACTATCTCATGTCCATCTAGTAATATCAAGTCCTGTAAACAGCTCATATATGTAACACAATGACATGACAAGAAGAGTGGTGCTGAATTCAAGTTTTAACTGTTAAAAAGGTAGATGCTCCAGCAGAGAAGTTGTCAGCCTAGACTTCTGGTATGGAAGATTATTTTCTGAATTGTTCATTCTTCTGTCAATAAGCTATTTGGATGATTTAAAACATGTTATACAGTTTTGAAGTATAAACTAACCCAAATACTCTTGATTCACGATTTGAGCCCAACACAGCTGCCACAATGCTAAGAATACTTTTTTCTCTGCTAGGGTTGTCAAACACTGGAAGAGGCTGCCTAGATGGGCTGTGGAATCTTGGACTTTGGACATATGGCAACTCAACTGCATATGGCCTGAGAAGTCTTATCTGACTTTGACCTGCCTTAAGCTGGACCAGATCACCTCCTTATTATGAGAATAATACAGTCATATAAATGCTAATTGCAGTAGCAATAATAGTAAAACCAAACTAAGTCTTCAAGACAAAAAGCTCCACATGATATGTACACTAAACAAAGTAAAGAATCTCAAAATTTCCTATGAATATGTGAACCAAGTAAAACATTGAATTTTGGAATTACACCTCTGTTTAGATTTCCTTTGTCTTATAAATAGAGAACTGCCATGACTATGATACAGATACTATTCAGATGGAAATTCATTCCATCTCATTAAACAGTTTAAATGATACATTTGAATGAAGATAAATTTTTAATTTAAAAAGTTTAATTCAACTGTAGTGATTACTTGGATATACAAAAAAATCCCCCATGACTCCTTTTACAAAGATAAAGCTTTGGAAAATACAGAAGATTAAAAAATTGTATGGACTAGGTTTTAAAAAAAGTTAAGGTGCATACAAGCAATACAAATCCAGAAAGAAAATGAAAATAAAAGGAAATTACAGCTCTGTATTCTATTAGGATTAAAATTACATAATTGATAAATAATTAATAAAATAATTGAGTAGAATTTCCATTTTTCATGACATATGTTAATACATAGAGAATTTTGACAGTCAATACCAACAACAGTAGGATAACAAAGTACAAACCATAGTATTTAACCCAAAAAGTTCTTCATACTGCTGAGGATAGATGCAATGGAAATAAATGAAAGATTTATTAAAAATAGCTACTGCTTATTAATTTTTTCTGAGGCCAATAAAATTGCAATGTAGAAACGTTAGGAGTGGAGAGGGAAAGGACTAGGAGAATTAAAATCCTTAAAATCTTTAAATCATTGCAAAGTCAATAAGACCAACGGGGATTGAGAACATTACGAAAGTCCCAACTGTACACGTAAAATAAAAGAATGGATAAAACATATGTAAAATGTGAACAATTTTATATTAAAAAGAACAGTGTTTCAACTATTATTGCTCTGTCTGATTAGCAAACTGACATAAGAATAGTGAAGGCTGGAAAGCATGATCTGTACCATTTACCTCACTGATTCTCAAGAAAAACATGATGTCAGGATCCTGATGGTAGGTGGTCTTTGACGAGAATATCTTGATTTCATATAACACAGGCTCAATTTAAAGTGTATGTGGAAATAGACAACACACATCCAGAGCACAAACCACACGATATTACCTTTGTACACAGATATGTAACAGTGCAAATTCCTCCAAATTAAAGGTTAAACTGCTCCCAGAGGAAGAGCAGTCTAGCCAGCCCCACAGCAATGTAATCACGTTACAGACCCCAGAGGAAGTTAGAAGCCATTGGGACAATCGCCTTTGGACTCCACTGTAGAGTGAGACACTGCTGCCAGTAGCTGATTTTCCACAAGTGAGAATTTGTGTTTAAAAACAGTTCTAATCCATTTTGCAGCAAGCACCACAGCCTAAACACTAAGATGAAGCTGGAAACAAAGTATATCTGCCTTATTCATGTGGAACTGTTTCTCATGTTCTCACTAATAAAAATTCATCCAGTGTAGTTTTTTTGTTATTTCACAGAGGATATACTGTGCTATACCTGCTATTGTATTACTTTTGAGACTGTAGGATCTGGAAATTTATATTTCTGATTGTTATTTCTTCTTCTTTTTTTTTTTTTTTTTTTACTTTTTCTCCCTTTGGAATTTTCCATTAAATGATCACTAAATAGAGAAATTAGTTGGCTCCCCCCACTTCTATTAATATAACAACTCCAGCTTGCTCACGTTTGTTTGCCTTCTTGAATTCCTGGTAACATCCCGCTCCAAGCAGCACAGGTGAAGGATGAACCTCTATTGGTACAATTATTCTCTGGGATACAGCAGTAGGGGATTTATCTAGCATCCTGGAAGGCAGGGGATAAATTTCTTCAGGCTGGAGGGAATTCAAACCACATCTACATTTTGTGCTTGTCAATAGTAATTACACAACAAAGAGGGTAGCTGTATCCCACTCTCAGAAGACACATTCTCAATTTGGATCCCAGCTGGAAGAAGTACTCACTCCGCTACCGTAAAAGATGCGTCTCAACTGAAAAGAAGATCAGGACTCCACCCCATTGTCTCAATGTGCCAATTCTCCCTTCAGATACACTTAATTTTCTTAATTGGCTGCTCCAGTTGCTTAACTCCCAACTCTGCGTTCTTGTTATACTTGTACACCTAATTTTTAGGTACTGTCATTCTTAAATTGAAGACAGCAGGCAGGTGTCCAGGACATCCTCCTGTTAGGCTCTATCACCCCCTAATTTGATGCTGCAGACACCCAGAGCTGCCCTCTTTGTTGTGTAATTACTATTGACAAGCACAAAATGTAGATGTGGTTTGAATTCCCTCCAGCCTGAAGAGATTTATCCCCTGCCTTCCAGAAGGCTAAATGAGTCCCCTGGTTCCAGCCATAGTGCATGAAAACACCGTGAGCCTCATGGCATGATTTGCTAGCAGCTGCGCCTCGAAGCAAGCAAGAGAGAAACAGTATTTTGTGGTAACAGTGCCACACAAAAAACTATAAGCAGCACATGGCTACTTTATTCTGTCTATTCCTGAATCTCACTCTGTTCCTGAGGTAAGTGTATGTTGTGGTTCAACTTCTGGCAGTCAAGTAATTACAGAGAACTTCCAGTCTAGCCCTGGCAAAGTCCTTCCAAAGCTCTAGAAACTCTCTTCAAAAGAAACTGCCACAGAGCATTTCCTCTAGTGGCTTTTCATTCATTTTGGCATAGCAGTCATCTTTTCTGTCCAATTGTTTCTCAGCTAAAAGCACATCCTTTTCTCAACTGCCAGCTAATTCATTTAGTTAAGAGACATGCAGCCAACTTGTCACACTTTCCGACTTGCTTAAAACTCGGTCTTATAATACCTTCTTCTCTCATAATCGTTACTGGGTTCAGTATAAAGTCATATTTCCTTTAGATTTAGTCTCAGCAAAAACATTTGTCTGCTAATGCAGTAATTGCCAAAGCATATTAAAAAGGGATAAGTGAGAAAGTAAACATACATATGAGGTAACTGATGATGTGAAGAAGCCTAATAATTAATTCCTTTTTCAGTCACTAAATACAGCATATCCTCAATGTCAGACACTCTTATATAACTTCATCTAAATCTACTAAAAAAGTTTTATTTATAATGGCCTTTCAAAAAGGTGCTAAGGATGGAATCGATGCCAAATGTTGAGAACTCTAAATTCCAATTAATTTTCATGAGAGCTGAAAGTATCCTGAATGTCCACTCCAGTTGCTAGTTAAGTAATGACTTTGCAGTCACATTGGTATTTCTGAATCCTAGTAAAATGATACAAAAACACATACACAGCACCAAATTAAAGCAGATAGGTTCTCCCTATTTTCAATTCACTGTTAAAAATGTCCACTTTCCCGCTCTCTCCATGAGTCTGATCCTTTTCTACCTGTTTTTCCCGTGTTTTACTCTACTGCAGTAACCAAGGGAAAAAAAAAACCAGATGCACAAGCTCATGCTAAAAAACTGAAATGTCTTCCCATGCCATTCAAGCTTCACATTATTTCAGATGCCTGACCCTCTCTGCACAATACTGTGAACTGTGATCTAAGTTTTGAGAATATGCTGGTACTACACAGTAGCAAGATTTTAGAGGATAAGGAAGGAATATCTCCTACTGATCCAATTTATTTGAAATGAAATAATTTTCTCACACTCCCAGCAGGATTACAGAGACAGGCAGATTTGAATTCATACCAATATGAATTAGAAAACTAATATTAAAACAGCAGAATGTATAGTTTCTCACAAGCTGCAGTTAATACATAGCAAATACAGGCTAAATACACTGTTTCCCAGAGATAAATGAGGTTTTCACCTACATTTCTATGAAAAGGGGGAATACTGAAGCCTTCAGACTTATTGCCTCTCCTGCAGCTGGAAATAGTGATAGGAACTGCAAACTCTTTGGAGAAGGACAGACTGAGGGCATCTGCCTCAAATTATGTTGGGAGCAACTGTGACATAGTATGCTTGTGCTTAAATAGATGAAGTTCAGTGCACTGCCAAGATTATGATTTCTAGTCTGCCTCAGTCTCTACCTCTATTTCTTTTGGCTCTAAGCAAGGCAGAACCAGAGACGCTATATGACTTTCCTAGAGAAATAAAAAGGGCACAGACACAGAATCCAGTTATCTCAGTTCAGCTAGTTAATATGCATCAGCTGAACCACGGCAACTGCCTTTGTACCCATGCTTAGCCCTAGGAAGACATGCTTGTTTGATTTGCAGGCCAAACTATTGACAGAAGGCTAAACTGTAAAGCAGTAACAAAATGTTCTTAACATTGAACTTTTGGAGTCTGTGCTAGAATTAAAATTGAGGATCTAAGCTCTTCATTCTGCACACTGGTTTCAAGAAACCCATGGAGCAGTACCAAGGAATACACCACAATTATATTTGCTTCTCCCAAGAGTCTCATATGATATATCAAGAACTGAACGGGTACACAGTAAAGTGCTCCAAAATTACTCTGTAGTAAACAAAAGTCAACTTACTAGTTTGGGTTCATCTTGCATGGATTTATTCCTGTGTTTATCTTTAAAAGAATGAGAAGCTTACCAGGGCTAATGGGGCTACTTAAGTGTATAAGACACTCCAAAATCACTAGCCTAATTTTCTTGCACTGAGGAAGCCTTAAAACTATGTTATTTATCACATGGGGTGGCATTTATCTCATCTACCACCTTAGGCAAAAAGTCTGGCAACTAGTCTAAGGAAACAATTTCCCACTAAACCAGGACAGATAAAAGTTTCATGGGAGAACATTTGCCCCCACTTTAGATACCAATCTTAGGACAGTTTTGGACAAGATGCCTCTCACTGTGCACTTTAATACAGGAAGCTTAGATAACTAGCTTAGACTAGACACTGAATTTATGCATGGATAGAATTAAGGAAACCTCTAGAAACTCAAACCATGTGTGAAAACTTCAAAATGTAGAATTGGCCACTGAATGCAAAATTATATTAACCTCATCAAGAGAGCCAGATAAAGAGCAATAGAATTAAAGCAAACAGAACCACCAAAACCACTCATTGTTGATGTTTTGGTTTTATTTTCTATTTTTTAAAACTGAGTGCATTTGAAATCAGTACTTCATTAGAAAGAATCATACATACATATATACAAATCTACCACATGTATATTCTTTTTCCAATATATACTTTTAGTTCTTGTGATATCTACAAATGAATACAGTTCTGTTGCTGTAGGAACAGTCATCCCCAAAGAAGTCTGACTAAAGCAAAACAATTTTACATATAAAATTTCTCAGGATTCTGCTCTCCCTGTGAGAAACTTGGAAGGCAAGGAGAAACAATGGCTGGTTTTCCACCTGTTTTTTTTCTTGCTCATCAAAACCGAACTGTTACTTCTTTAGTAACAATTCAAATACTATGGATTAACTACAGATATGACCACCAAAATAACAATCTAGGAAAGAGGGGAACTTTATTTTAATCTGATGTTTTTGAAGTAAACATTTATTTGAGAAACTTTTTAGGAATAGAAGCATATTGAAGAACCGATGTACAACAGCAACAACAGCAACACTTTTACGCAGAATATTTTCTAAACCAGAATATTTTCTTTCAGATTTGGCAGAAAAAGTTTGAGAGTAATGAGTTTTTAATTTTTCTCCTTACCTTTTCTTGATGTCCAATTTTTTTACCAGGTCTGAAGGAAAGAAGAAAGAGAGAAACACAAGGTATCCCTATACAAATTATTACACTGAAACCAAAAAGCTGGTGGTGAGGACATATTTCAAAAGGTCTATATATACCCTACTCAGTTCTATTAAAAAATTCCCCAGCAAATTCCAATGACAGCATAGTAGATGGGACTTTCTCCAGCACACCTCACATGCACACCTCTCCATTTATTATTAGCCTACGTGTATAGAAATGTACACAAGGAAATCAAATATTTATTTGCTCGTGATGCTTTAAGAATATTTAGCTGATAAAATATACCAAAACACATAGCATATTACCCAAAACTCACTGCATTAAGGTACAACAAAAGTATCATGAAAAAGGTGTTACTAGGATTTTAACTTAATCCTTCCAGAAACAGGTAGATCATTAGAAGGAAGATAATTTTTCAAGTTCTTGAGTACTAAGTGACTCTCATCCTCACAAGTTAACAGCATCAGACAATGATCTAGCTTCACAGCCCAGTCAGCTTTGCCAAGCCCCTGACACACTGAAGAGCTGGACTTCTCCACACTATCAAGTATTTACATTTTGAAAGAGATGTAAGTAATAACTTCCTTCTCAGAGTTATCACCTCAGAGCTTTAGGTGTGAGTAGGAACACACTTGCAGAAATTAAAAAACTCCTGCTTTACAGGAAAAGGGGACAAGAAAAAAGCAGAAGAATATTGTATTTTTAAAAAGTTAATATTAACTAACTTTTCAAGCGGAAGTGCATTCTAAAAAAAATATTGCAAAAACTAAGAGAAACAATTTAATTCACTTATACTAATAAAGACACCACTATGCAAGCTGCCAGCCTTTCATTGTTTTCTAGTATGGAGAATATCCAAAAAATGAGAATTGCAGAAGCTCATTGTTTCCTTGCTTACACTCACACCCAGGGATCTCAGTAGAGAAGCAGAAAATCTTCTCCCTTTTCTCAATAATTTGTATAATTCTGCTGTATTTGTAGTTGAGTATTTACTACAAACTAAGAATCTTCTTGCTAGGGAGCAGGTGGATGTAGATTCACACATTACTGGCTATAGGGTGGGTCAGAATTTGTGCTTTGTTTTATACTGTAGTCTAATTCCATTTCTTTGGATACCCTGATACTATGGTAATATTGTTTGAAATCAACATGAAAACAACACCTTAAGTATTTTATTTCATTATGTGTAAGTATAGGTGAATTACTGTTACACAGTTAAAATTAAAACCATACTGGGCATGCGAACTTCAATGCTAGACTTGAGCCTGCTGTGATGTGATAAATGAAGGAGCTGTAAATCTCTGCCTGTCTTTGCTTGGCATCCAACTCGAAATTGATCTCCCATCATTTTTCTTTAAAGCTTGGGTGTAACTCCAGAATCCTGGCCAACATTTCCTTTCTTAATAAAATAGGATCAACACACCTAAAGATGTGCGAGAGCTACAAGTGAACTTACGGCAGATGCCACATTTGCCTACTCACTGCACCACCAATAATGATGAATGCTACTTTGTAAAAAACTCCCCAGTATTGAAAAATAGTATATAAAACCATTTTTAATATGCATGTATATATAAAATGGATTTTGAACCTAGGCAGTTTTGTTTTGGTGGGTCCCTTAACATATAAGCAGTAAAAGTTATAGGGATGTTTTATATTCCCAGTTACTCATAGAAACGGATTGGGAAAGCTGTTTCCAATACTTTGCCAGTCTACATTTTAATAGGGAAAAATAACTGCTGATTATTATGAAACAATGAGCCACATTTCAAGTAATCCAGCCAATCAGTAGAAAGGATTTGAGGCCTTCTGGTTTATATTTGTGTGCAAACAGCTGTATTTAATTTTTTAGCCTCTTTGTTTTCCAAAGCTTTTTAACTTTTTGTCAGATAAAATCCCTGTTGTCATGGTGGCCAAGACACCAGCAAAATTAGGGTGGAGGAAGGATGAGAGTTATAGGGGAATGGAAACTCCCCTGGTGTAAGTCTAAAAAAAAAAAAAAACACCTCCCCAAAAGAAAATGAATGTGTAGAATAAGAATAGTTCATCTGCAGGTAAAATATTGACTCTAGAATACATTAATTGGAATTGTAAATAATGGTTATTGTAGTCATCTTAAATCACATTGATAACTGCCTGCTAAAAAGTAGTATAAAATATACTCTATCACACAAACTTGACATCATAAAATTCCTAACTTCCTAATTTTTTTAACAACTTATAACTTCCTTGGGAAACTGTTTGGATTTATTTTAATAAAGTAGTTGGGGAAGAATGAACACTGGAAGAACTCCAGCTGCAGTACGTGCAGTTCTTAAAAATTAAAAATAATAAAATAATTTCATGACTTTGTAGCAGTTTATTGCCTCTTTTGAGATTTACTTTAAAATTTAATAAGTTTTTTGCACTATAAAAACCTGAGTAGAATTTCAGTAGGGTCAAAAAGTCTAAATCTAGCTGGCACTGCAAATTAAAATGAGCTTGGTATTCCCAGTTCAGACCTCCTGGGACAGAAGTTAATGTCACAGAACTACTGTACAGAGGATAAATCTGTGCTCCATACTCCAAGTACTCCATGCATTGTGCTTTCATGCTGTCTCAATCAAGCCTATATTTCAAAGTTATGGAAAGCTTTGATTAGGAGAGATCCCCAATATAATTAAAAGACTTAGCAGACAGCCTAAAAAAAGGATACATCATGTTAGGCAATGGCCAGAAGCCTGAGCAGAGATGGGCAGAAGTCATAGGACAGTGCATGAATTCATCTGTGCTTTCAATCTCTTCAGAAAACAGCCACTTCAGCGACCATGGAGAACATCCAAAAGAAAACCCCAGCATTTAAATTAAGTTGGCCAAATTCAGACTTGCTCAGAAATCTCTGACCTCCTTCTCATGGCAAACACAGAAGGTAGTTAAAGTAACCCTTTAAAGCTTTTCTCTCTGATATGGCCCAAGTTGACCCTCAAATTCCATGGGATGTTTTGCTACAAACTAATCAGAAATGCAAAATGTACTTCTTAAAAATTGTTTATGTTCTATGTAAAATTGATTTTTTTTCCCTTTAATACTAAAATTTGGTCCATCTGTTTCGAAAACAAAATATTCTAAATATATACAAAGAGTAGAACTGCTTCATTCCACTAGCTATATCCTGTGGTGGATGCATTTTCATCAGTATGTTTGTCTTGCAGACAAAATGAATATCAGATGGTGGTTCTGAAAAAGGGCAGACCTAACATGAGGTGATTAGTTTCAAAAACAGATTTTTATTCTTGATAAATTATTACCAAATACAATCATCTGTTGATTGAGGATATAAAACAGATTGGTCATACCATAACCCACAGGTTAAATGAAAAACGGAAATAATAAGTTTATTTAACATAGTCTTGCATTAAGTTCCTGAGCAGTGCAAATCTAAGGCAAATAATTAGATTTCCAATTTAAAGATATACATTTGTTAAATCAGACATTTCTTGAGGTTATCAATGTCTTTATTTGCTATTCTATCTACATATTGTGCTATATATGTACAAAGACTTTTACACATGTGTATAAATATATCATTTCAACTTGTAACCAATCATTCATATACTTTGTACAAGATTTATCAAGTGGAAATGCTATTGACATTTTATTCAATTAAAGTTGATAATCTCTTACATTTGTAGATTATTTGTGAAGAAAATATAAGAAAACTGCTGCTCTACAAAAATAAATTATAGTTGAGTACTACAGAGAAAACGAAAGTGTTTCTTACACCAGTAGGAGTCCTAGAAGCAAAGAATTTTCACTTACTAAAACCAACTCATAACAATACTTGCCTAGTAGATATTATTGAAATGATGGCATAATTAAAGAATGACGAAATTCTGCTCCTCAAAAACTACCTTCTTTTATCTTAAACCAATTATAGCAACACCGTGATTAACATGAAAATTAAAAAAGTCAGCGATCCTAAGTTTTCCCAAATTTCACTTACAGTTAAGTAAAAATTGTGACATATTACCATGTTTTCATTGGATTCTATGGCAGGTAATTATCTAGGAAACATTCCCTACATAAAAGTTCTCATGGCAATGATAAAGCTAAAGCCATGAATATAAGCATTCTAGGTTTAGCAGTCACAGGCTTGCAAAATGAATTCACAGAAATGTCCCATTCTTAGAGACAGTTCTGTGACAAGATTTTAAAAACAAAGCTATCTGCTGACTAGAAGTGTTTACCTTCTTTATGTTCCATTACCTGGAATCCTCCCACCAACTATATAAAACTTATTCTGTTCTTCTGTTAAAACTCCTAAAAATGTACACTAATTCAATAAAAAGCTATTAGTTTGTTTCTGTTTTAGTTATTGTGCAAAATTTTCACATATAAGAAAAGTTCTGCCCTCACGTATGCTCCAGTAGTCAGTAGCAGGTTTATTCTTACAACATTCAAATTTCATACACACTTTTACTATACTGAAAGAGAAAGTAGAGAATTTTGCATTTTCGAGTAGACAGAACTATTTAAAGTGAAGAAAAATCAACATCACTAATTTTACTTTAACATGATTCTGAGATTTTTAAAGCTTTAATAAACAGGTTTTGAAGATTGCTTCTGAATATGGGCAATTGAATTTTACACTTCCCAGAAAGCACTTGAAAGTACTCAAATACATAAAGTTCCACTGACGTGTAAATTAAAATTTTGGGTTTGTTTGGGTTTTTTCTTCCCAATAGCCTGTAATTCTGTAGTAGGTATCAGAATTCCCCAAAATATGGCTATATATTTTAATTACGCAATTTTAATATTTCAATTAGTTTAATGAAACTCTTACTGTTTAGAAAAGTATTTTATTTTTTTTTTTAATTTGCGCTATTCAAATTATGATAATGGTAACTTGTTTTATTTTTTTCAATGGTTTGCATTTTCATTGCAGACTTTTTCCAGATGGGAGTTAATGGGGATCCCTAAGAAGTTTATCATGGTTTCTAGCCAGCGGAATCTAAATATTTCTTGTACTGCCTTTTGAGTACCTTTTGTTCATTCCAAGTGCTATTACTCTGGATTTGATATAATTGACTCTTAAGCCTGAGACTCCTCTGAATACCATCATTTGGTTCATAAGGCATGAGGCACACTGAAGTAAAGGGATCAGCAATCATCATTAGAACATCATTCATGGGAAGTTTAATTCTTCCCTCCCTATCAACCATCTGTATTTATTCTCCTGTTGTAGCCTTCTCCTCACCCTACTCCTGATTTTTTTGCATGGAAGAGGTTCCATGGTTCCTGTCAAATGCACAGGGGATTGACTGGTTCACAGTCTCATTGGTGAAGTGTGGTTTTTTTGTACTCTGATGTAAGTAAGATTTGGGAGAGCACCTACCTCTGATTATTACCGGATTTGCCATCTTTCTATTATGAAACAGCAACAGTATAATTATACAAATAAGTTTATATTAGACAAGAAATGTGGCATAAACAGCATGAATGGGAAAATTCAAAAAAAGCACCCAAAGTCTTTCTCTCTTTCTCTCCTCATATTCAAAACAGCCAACAAACCAAACTTCTACAATATCAATGACTGACCATATCCGTCAAGTAGAAGCACGGAGAGCATTTCTCAGCATTTACCATTCATAAGAACAGAATTCCTTCACTGAAATGAAGTCATCATCTTAGTTCAGTACCTTTTCAGGGGACCTGCAGATTAATACATGGACTAATTTGGCAATTTTCCTGTATATTCTCTTACTATTTAACAATGTACCAAGGAATTAACATCTTCACATGGGCATCATTAAGCAGTTTAAATAAGGATACTCCCGCATTTTCTATTCTTCCTCTCCACTCTCCCTCAAAAGCTTGCTAATTTTAGTTATGATTATGGCCTCATCTTAGCCTGTAATTTTCACAAAATGTAAGTATCATTGCTGCAGAGACAAATTTAACCATGCTCAACTTAGCAAATAAATCACTTGAACACAACATTACATAGCTCCTGAGGATCATAAAGTAGGTCTAGCATGGAGTTGTCACTAAGAAACAAAGACAAATTACATTTCCACTAACCAAATAACTTCCTATCAGTGGGCTCAGCTGTGACAACAGAAATGTTTGTCTTCTCTTTTTCTGCTCTAGGACTGAGAGCCAAAAGAATGCTCAGTCACCACTGTGGATGGTCCCACAAAGAAGCTCACTCTCCAACTTTTCCACTTTGAATTTTTGATTTTGTTTTTATTATGTATGCTCCAGACAGAATTTGTTTGATCTATCACCTTAAGTAAGGTGAACAACTGGCAAAGTCTGCACCTGCCTCATATCTCATAAAGTGAGATTATGCAGTGTGTTGTCTAAGTATGTATAGGGTATTCTGCCAGGGATGAAAGTATGCAAGAGTATCACTTCTCCATGATTGAAAAAGTACAAAAATAATGTGCAACTCTTTCTTCCTGTAGGTAATGTCAGCGAAACTTTGAAAAATTTTTTATTCTCTAGCATTGGTGGAGTGTGTCCACATCTCTCTGAAAAGGAGATTTCTGTGAGTCTTTTAAGTATCTGACCAAATGTTTTATAACCTGTCATGAAAAAAAGAAAACAAACCAAAAGCACAGTCCATTTTCATGAAAATTTCCTCTTTAGCCCTCTGGGTTCCAAAGTGGCTTTTTTTTCTTTCTGGTTCTAGGCAAAGACAGATACTCTAAACCACAGGTATCTCAGGTAAGTAAAAACAGGACAAAATTTGCTTGTTTGTTTGTTTTGGGGGTTGTTTGCACTATGAAAGACCCCATATGGGAAACTAGAAAAGAATCCTCAGATCCCAGCTGAGACAACTGCAGAGTGATAAACTGCAGGCAGAGAGAATGGAAAGGGACGTCACAGCACAAGGTTAAAAATCCACGAAGTTTAGGCTTCCTCTTGGCATGCAGAAATTAGCTGAGGGATGTGAAATAGTCTAGGGCTTCAGGGGAGCCTAAGAATAACCACCAGGGGAAGATCACACTGTCTTTTCACATAAGGTCCTTTTAGAGATGTGAGGAATTAGAATTAGGGGTTTGGATCAAAATCAGAGCTATTTTCTGTAGTTCATCATGTAATTGAAAAAGTAAAAGCACTCAGAAAATCTCTCGAACTTGCCTGATATACAATTGTAAAAAAGAAGTAGAAAGAAAGGAGTCCCTATATCACACCATTCTGTCTGCTTGTATACACAAAAAGTTCAAAAGAGTCAGAGAAGAGCAGCTCTCTTTTCACTAACCAGCTCAAGACTTCTTCTATTGAAAGTTATTTTACATTCAGAAGGATGATGGGTTTTTGGAACTGATAGATCAACAGCCTATTTCCTTTGACTCTAGCGAAAAGGCCATTCTTATCAAGGCTGAATGCATAAATAAAGATAAGAATTAGCCATTTACAGTAGCTTATCTTTATTCCTCTTTTGCTTGAACATCAACATATAATTTTTGCTTTAGTTATGTTTGAAAGAACTGTCTTCACAACAACAAATTAACAGGAAGATGTCTTGGACAGCAATGTCAGGATATCCATAAATACACTGTGCAGTTTCAGTCAATATATGTTGTTTCTGTCATTTGATATGTACATGGATTCATCACAACGGTGATATTGGGTGCCACAAAGTTTTAACTACACAGTTAATTTCTCTTTTGAGTATTCATTTGTAATTTATGAGCAAGAGCATCAACAACATACAGCAGTATAACATAGGATGAAGACTTTCCACAAATGCCTTTCTAAAGAATGAGCACCCTATAGAGATTCTTTTCTAGAAACTTAATCCTTCAGAAAGAATAATTTCCAGACTTTGGAGATCATTTACCTTGCTCAAAAGCAAAAGAGATATCCTGGCCAATCCATTTATAATACTCTTAGAGCAAGCCTTTCAGCCTTTTGCTTTCAGCCTTTCCCTAGCTACACAGGAAAAGCATGGCACAACATGTGCAGTGGTTATGAGAAACAAAACAAAACCACCTAGAGTCTGATAGCCAGTCAGTGTAATGGAAGTGAGCGCCTGTTTGGTGAAATCCTGATTTCAAGACAGTTACACTGTAGATCTCTTTTCACTGAGCTCAGCTACCTGTCTGCCTTTACCCATTCTGGACTTTTTAGTTCTGTTCCAAACTGTTTCTCCTTGTGTTGGGACAACAGGGTGGTGCTTTACCTATCAAGTAAAAACCCAGATACACTTGGTGCCACTGAAGATGAAAAGAGCTGGCTGCTGTACAATCAGAACACACTCATGTTTCTTACACAACTAACTTACATTGATTCAAGTTATGATGCAGCTACCTTGATAACCTTGAGCTCCCAAACTAATAGTTTCATGTGATGTGTAGGAGGTGAGACTAAAATTCTGCTTTCTAAGAGCAGAATAATATGCAATTATTTATTGCAAAGTGATCTGAAGACAAAAAAAGGCCATGTAAAAAACTATAGTATTATTTTTTTGTGTCACAAGTGATAAGCATTCACTACAAAAAGTGCAGCTTTTGTAGTCCCCATTTTTCAAAGGTGTTGACTTGCAGAACAGTAAGGGACAAATACAAAACTGTGAGTGTGCTCAACGAGGAACCTGAGTAATGAGGTACAGCACTATGTTTGCTAAATGGAAAAACATAAACAGAAAGGGCAGGAAATGCCATTTGTGAAGCTTTAAAAAAAATAAACAATTTAATACAAAGAAAAGTTTTAAACTATTTCCAAAGATGTCAAATACATCTAACAATTTCCTCTTCCCATGCCTGTTTTTTAGACTACCATGAAACAAAACAGACTGAAATAACAGAATTGATGCTGCAAATAAATATATCAGAAATTTTACCAGCTGTTTCACTTTCAAGGGCAATTCAGTCGTTTTTCAAAATTCACTAACATGTTCATCAAGTGTAACAGAAAAAAAATAAAATCAGAGAGCCAGCAATACTAGAATAACTATAAGAAAACTTCTGCAATGTAGAAAAAAACCTCCAACATTTTATGCCTGCATTCTGCTTTAAGAGACCTCTAATGCCATTAATATAGCTTGTGACAATCACCACATTATCACAAATGTTGTTGTTATAGTAGCCCTGTAAAACACAAAGACAGTTGTTGGATAGAGACATGGTTAAGACCAGTTGAGTTCACTGCTACATAGGGACTAGCATTAAGTTCCAAACTTCACAGCAACAAAACCTGGGGAATATATGAAATTCAGGGTGAGATAGCAGAGATGTGCTGACTTTGTAAACTATACTAAACCAGTGACAATTTGTGTATCAAACAATTTGTCTGCCAAATAGTCACAATTATGTGATCCACCATGTTAGCTGACAAACCAATGAAGTGCAGGACAGTGGCCTTACACAATACATTTCTCCATCTTTTGCCACAGAACAGAAAGGTCATCTGGAAATATGTCTAGGGCTTAATTCTACCTGCACCCTCTCGTATTTGAAACCACTTATCAAGAAAACTGGGATCAATGTAAAACACAACAGTAGCTCCCCCACATACTGAGTGGCCGTGACATTTCAACCATGCAATTTTACAGCAGGCAACAAACAAGACTGGGAATTCAGGGTTAAAATCTCCAGTGAAATTTTGTCTTATAAAGTAATAAATGTTGACCAAGAGAGTAAATCAAATGGATCTCCTAACAAACTGAAAACAGCTGTTTGGCTGAGTGTGTCTCTGATTTAAATTTGGTAATTATTGCCCTACTGTGGCTCAAGGTTATTCTGTATTAGTGAAATTGGATATCATATGAAAAACATCCAACTTCTTAATTTACTGTAGCATCAAAAATTCCACTGTATGAAAATAAGCCGGAAATGTAACCTTCTAAAAAGTTACCTATAAACCTTCTAAATGCCCATTTATTTATCCTTCTCATGCATAATTGCACAAAATTTGATTACAATAAACTAGGATATCTAATGCCAAACAAATGATGTGTCACCTCTAGTCACTCCAACTATGTTTTCACATAAATACACTGAAAAACAACTTTATAAACTTGGAGTCAGTGATAAAGCATCTTGGCTTAACAGCCCAGTCACTGGACTACTATACTCTATGTTAGCACACAGAAAAATTGTTTACATTCTCACAAGAAGAAACTTTTTTTAAGGTTTCCTCATACCAATAGCACTAAATTTAACTTTTCAAAGTTTAAAAACTTGTTTAAGAAAGCATTTGATTAATGAAAACTAGGTTCACTCAATTAATGCTTGATTCCCTCTTAAATCCAGACTACACTGTGGTTTTATTAGTTGCTTTTATCTAGGTTATTAGATGCCTTTATTACCTAAAAAACATGAATCAATTATCTATGTTAATAATGTAATTACTATGGTATTATTGATCCGCCTGTTAGACATCAAACAGTGTACAAGTTCATAGAAGTATAAAAGTGAGTCTCCAGCCAATTAAAATGTCTAAAAAATGAAGAAAAACCCATGTGTGTTCCATGACCAGCTTATTATGATCTCTGCTCTGGAAATTCAACAACAACAAAATTGGCTCTCCCTCAGACATAGACTGCAATTTTTCAGTCAGTAGCAATTACTATACATTGCTAGACTGACTCTTCAATTCTAACACAAAAATATTTTAATAGACAATAACACAATCCTTTAAAATTGTTATAAATCCAAGTGCTTATTCTTTCTGAATCTTTCTTTCAAGACAACTAGGAGTCTTAATATAAAGTGATTCAGGTAATTTAAGGTCAGCTCCAAGTAAACAATGAACTGAGTTGAGTGTATTATTAGAGAAATAATTTCATTTATAGAGTGAGTTAACATAGATTAATTGCAAACAGGCACTTCAGGAGCAACCTTGCTTTACCCAGCACACTATACCCTTCTTTTGGTTTCCTATTTTCTCACTTGAGATATATACAAATTAAACTCTTTCCAAAATAAAATGTGCATACATACACTCTAAAATTGTGAAAATCACTGAGTATATGCCACAGAAATAATGTTTTGAAAATACCACTGTGCTAATAATTTTTTTGTGAAAAAGACTGAACAGGCTCAAGTAGGAATAGTAGTAAAGTGAGTGTTCATTCCTTTTTAAAAAGAATGGGCTCTATGCAAGTCTTTCTGCATACATAACACAAAACAGGCAGACTTCAATCTGAAATCCCTTCTGCATATTCTTTTCCAAGGAGCAATTTCCATACTGACATTGTTTAAATAATCATACAATAGAAGCCAATAAAGGCACTTTGGCTATGGGAAGGATCAAGACTTACACCCAGTCAAAGACCCCCCAGCAGCATTGCTGAAAAAACTAACTGGAAGCCAGTGAAGTTCCCATTGTTTTGAATTAAGGGTCCCATAAGAGAAGAATTGAAAGAGAAAGAAATAGAAGGACACAGTAATTCCAATTTATCTGCTGATCTCAAGATCCTTTATAGTTACGGTAACATCAGAGATAGCTTCACACACTAACTACCAGCTGAAGTACAGTGAGCTCCAGCCTTGCCCCTTAGAGAAGGATGGGAAGCAAATCACCTAAAAACAAGGTCTACTGACTTAGGCAGCTTCAGAGGTTTTCCCCACACACTTTCAGGCACCTCTTAGAAGACTCTTTCTAGATGCTTCTCAGTCTGAATGCAGTCCAAACCCAACCAACTTTAGCAGTTTGGCTTTACTAGAAAATAGAGGGTGGGCCCAAAGAAATCTTTGGGCACCTACAAGTCATTCTTCAGCAGCAGCATCTGATGTAAACTTTTACATTATCTACCATTTTATGTATCACCTCATGTATAAACACACTGAATCCTTGAATGACACCAAGCGCTGTCATAACTAAAGACAATTATCAATTAGGTATTAATATGTGTTTCTCTGTGGCACTTCACTTCATAGAAATATATTACAAATATTCCATTAAAATGAGGATGCAGATGAAAGAGGATCAAAATAGGTCACCTTGTCATTAAGCAGACTGAGTTGGGCTTAGTCTTAATAGAAGTGACAGAAGTCTTTCACTGGCATTTAAATTTAATAAAGTTGATTTAACACATTGATTTTCATGAAAAATATAAAATAACTAGCAGAGGATTGCAAGCTTTTAAAAGAAGACATGATGCACACATTTCCAAGGAGCTCTGTTCAGGAGATGCCTAACCCTGAAGGCAAATCTTTAAGCTTAATGTTCCAAAAGCTCCTTTTGTGCCCATCAGCATCTGCCTTTCACAGCTAAATTAAATCCTGTTTAAACCTTTCCAGGTTTCAAAACTTAAGTGGAGCAATACACAAGCCACATGAGGGGTTCAATCCGATATGCAAACCTACAATATACTCGATGCACACAGACGAGTATCTTGTGATACACAAGACAAGGATCTTGTGAAAATTTATCTGTGTGTGCTTATTAAACACCAGTAAAAAAGAAGGCATTTGTAGTGTTCAGCCTCAGTTGCTTTTTTTTAATGGGAAACCTTAGAAAACTGGTTCAAATCTTAGGATTTACATCTTTCCTCAATCCAGAACTGGTTCAACATCTTCTACCTGACAGAAGCAGGTACAGACTAGCTTCAGTTTGAGATTGCCTTTCAGCAGTACTGCTGAACAGCATCATCATGCAGAAAGAGCAAAATGCACAGCATCAGAAATAGTCTATAAAAGATAAAGCATGCCTTTATTGTTTAAAATTTCAGACTGACCTAAAAGCAGAGCGTGCTGTGTTCTGATATGGAGGGCACCAATCCAGGGTCTCTTTCACTTCCTGAGAAGCAATCTAGCTTGTTTCGAATCTGGTCTCCACACAGGAATATGGAAAAGTCTTTAGCATGATCATTCTACATTATAACATACAATACCAAATTCCACAATGCTAATTCAGTATCTTCCAAAGGAATACACACCCTTGAATATTCACTGAGATGGCTCTATAAGGTAACTATTAAGGACTGGTGTAATATCAAATCAACTACCTCTTCTGAAACATGACAAAACTGACCATTTCTCTGCAATGGCTATCACAGGGCAGAGACTCCAATGCAGACGGTTCATTTACAGACAATAGCTAGATCCTTCATCTTTTAAATCTGGCTTGCATGATTTATGTAACAAGAACATCCTTACCAAACCCCAAAACATTTAAAAATGCTTAAGCTATTGTTTCTCCTCAAAACATGTAATAAAGTAAAATGTTCTTTAAAACACACATTACATATTTTTCCTCGAGAAAACTAGTTTCCCTATTTCATGTAGGAGTCATTAATTAGTTTTATAGAATGCTTCTGTTTCGTCTGTCTCTAAAATACTCAAATGCTGAACAGAGAAAACAAGTCAGAGATACAGGAACAGTTATTTTAATCCCTGACAACATTCATTTGACATTTTGTTTTGTTCTGTTTGTATGGTGTTTTTAATTTGAAGATCAATGATGTTTTCCTCTTAATTAAATTATGCTTTCACATACTAACACACAAACTTAAAGATGAGCTCATCCACCACCAAAATGCCCCTGCAGTCAGAATGCAATTGGTCTTACAATATGTACTTTGAAATTTCAAATGACAAATTCTTAAACAGTGACTACAAGATCCAGCAATATATGACTTCTATTGGTTAATATTTTGCATGCACTGCAAACTAGCTTCTTTCTTGCACTATACTAAAGACAGAAATAATAAAAAGAGAGGACAAGCTCTATCCATGAACAGAATCAAATATCAATTCCTCTGCCATTTTGTTATTCACACTATTGAGTTCCCCCTCTTCACAAGACATCTGGAACAGTGTCCAGCACTGCAATGCTTCCAAAGCTTATTTTTGTAATACTATCCAGAGCAGAGGTGACCTCTTTAAAACTCCTCACCAGAGTTAGAAAGACCTGTTCTGAATCTCTGACATCTACAGAAAACAATTCAAAAAGGGGTATAATCTTGGGCTAATTTACTAAAAGTCTTAACACTGCTGTCAGTATCTCAGTATGTGGCTATCAGCAGTGACAGTATGCAAGTGTCCTTACACATATTGCAAGTCACTGCCCAGCTGTACAGCAGCTGGCTCCAACTAAGCCCAGAATAGGTCAAGGGTGATATGAATCCTCAAAGTACTGCCGGCTTGTTGTGTTTATCTATGATGGCCAAAGAGTGCAAATGCCAAAAAAAGAAAACAAACGCTTTCCTTAACCTTGGATTTCCTAAATGATTTAATGTCTTTGTATCTTATGAGAAGCAGTTCAAAACGTGACACTTACATCTGTAGACTGATCACTGGATGTTACAATGTATGTAACAGAGAGAGCAGAAGCCATTAACCAGACTGATGTCAGAAGCCTACCTTGACAAGGACTTGCTTGGAATCATCCACAAAGACATCTGCTGACCTAGCAGTCTCAATGGCTTCCCAAATAACATTCTACTGATAGGTACATGACTTCTAATTTATAAAGCCAAAGGACTGAGATTTAGCCAATTTCCAGTCTTTTACATGCCAAAGAATTTTTTCTGTTCTAAAGCTGTCTAGCAACATAATGCTAAAGCAGAAATGACCAAAGGAACTATTACAGTGATTCATCTGTGGAATGAGCTAGACTGCACCACAGCTCACAGTGTTACATAAGACAGAAGACTTTCTTTGGGAAGATTTCTATATTGATTACAATTTTATTCTTAGTATTCTCCAAGCAGCTAAAACTAAAAACATGCACTGTACAAAAGCACACTATATACACTCTACTACAGGAATCTAACGGTACAAATAAAGAGTCAGACACGCCCACAAACCTTGTTACCATTATATGTCAAAGTAGTTACTTCTCATTATACTTTGAATTCTCTACTGCCTAAGTGACCCCATAAACTTGATAGTGTTGCCATTCGAAAGCTAACCCTCTTTTGACATAGTACTTGGAATATAAACATGGTGTACGGGTACAGAATTAAACAACCTGATACATAATGAAAATATACAGAGTTCAGGGAAGAAAATAGAGGTACTGGTGAGCTATGAAAGCAGGAACTTTGGCCAGTTCTATTCAAATGAACTTAACACTTGGCCAGTGCTGTTGATTACTAGCATGGCTGTAGCAGAAGACGAGGCTAGTCTTGGACTTTCCACTTCATTGCTCTTTCTCTACACCTCTTTTTCCCTCCAACCATGTTCCCTCCAGCCCATCCACTTTCAGTTCAATTTTCACTTTAAGTACTAATTCAGGTATTTTTGGAAAAGTGAGAAAGGTTATTTTCTGTTCTGAGAAAAACTTCAGTAGCAAGGAAAGAAAAAAAAAAACCACTAAAAAATGACATGTCCTATTGCATATGATGGTCCTAACAACACACCAGCAACCACCTTCTTGCTGTGACCTCAGAAATTCTGCACTCTTTGTTGCATAAGAAGCTTTACCAGGGGTCAGGTGGTTTTGTATCCCAACTAGCCCACAGCCTCATGTTTAGAGGATAGACTGTGGCTAATTTGGGTCTGAACCCTCTCAAACTGATCTCCAAAAGACATTAGGCACACAACTAGTCCTCATGGCTTCATCTGGACTACTCGTACCAGTTTCTCACCAGCAGCAAAAAATTTCCACTCTCTGGCTTTAAAAATAACATAAGCAGGAAATAAATGGGTTGCCACCAGCATTTCCTCAGACACATGGATCCAGCTGATCTCTGGTAATGATTTTGTGTTATGCACCTTGAATAATGAATCCTGGTTTTGTGTTCCTCTACTTACTAGTGGAGTTAGACACCTGCATTTATTATGGATGTAGGTGGTTTGATTTCATTGCAATGGAAACCTTAAGACTAGCTTACATATAAAACTGTTCACATTTCAGAAATTCCCCTATGGGCATTTAAAATCCTTGGATTTAAAGCTCAGAAAAAAAAATATTCTGAATGCCAGGTAAGCGCAGTTAGTACTGATGATACAAACTACCTTAGAGTTCTATGATGTTCTTTGACCCCCAAAGAAAACTCAGATCAATTTGTTTTATACTGGTAGATGACTATGTAAAGTACCTACACCTATGAAAACAAAGATATGGCACACATATTCACAAACAGTTCAGGAATGTTCATGCTGCCTTGTTTTGGACTCAGTTCTATTCAATGACATATATATATATTAAAAAACTTAGAATTTTTTTTAAAATCAACATTTTTCACAATATAAGTTTTTACATGATCACTGAACTTCTGTTTCAACTGAGTCATTCACATCACTGTAGGCTGTAATGACACTGAATAATGCTCATTCAAACAGTCTCACTGAAATCAGGTAGGGGCAGGCTGACAATTCTAGATAAGGGCTGCTCACATAACTAGTCTCAGAAAACTCAGCTGGACTAAGCAAATCAACAATTTTGACAATCTGGATCTATATAAACAACTACCAACACACTAATTTAAGAGCAGCTCTGCTCTTACCATGCCTTTGCTATTGCTAATTTGATGTGGTAATTGTTTTTTCTTAAATCAACATCACAAGACTGTCTATAGCTGAAGACAGCTGTGAATACCAACTTATTTAAAAGAAAAAGTGAATGTTTTATTTTACCTTTCAGGTAAAGAGAGCTCATAATTGTTACTTTCTCTAGTAATTTTCTTCCTCTTCCATTACTCCATTTAAAATACTTTAAGTAATTGACTGCAAAAGAAATTAGAAAATATTTTCCATGTAATAATACTAAAATGCCTGAATGTAATCCAATGCAGTCTTAATAGATATGAATTGTCACAGATTGCTGTCTTCTAAATAATGTTTTAAAACATCTTGCTCTTTATATTTAAACATCCAGAGTCTGAGGTCCAGTTACAAGTGTTTACCATAGAAAACTCGGTCAAGCTGGTGTTTGACCTTTGACAGGAAGCTGCCCTCACTCCAGCTAGTCCCAACAAACTAGGCCCAGGACAATAAGCTGCTTTATAGCTATTAGGTAGGCCAGTGTGTTTCTCCAGGAAGACCTCAAGCTGAAAAGCCAACACGCTTGACAACCACAGCCAAGGTACCAAGGGCCCAAGCACTAGACATTAGAAAACAAATGGAAAAGCACACATGGCTACATCTGGAATCCTAATGGGCCACCAATGGTTCCCAGCTAAAGGAAGAATTACCAATGTTATTTTATCATCCCTTGTGCTAACTTAGCTGTTTATGTACAGCAATAAATGATTTTTTAAAAACATATTTGGGTCATTATGTCATATACCACCAGCAAGTACGATTGTTTTATTGTGCTTGGAGTCAAAATACACTGCTATACCCAGATGTGAGGGAAGTTCAAAACCTCTAGTCCTTCTGTATTCATTCCTGTTGGACAAATGGATTAAGTTTTTAAAAGGGAAACTGAGAATTTTTATGGCCTGTACTCCCATCTCACTAGTAAAATTCGCACTGATATTTTCCTACAGAAGTTTGCCTTGCCAATGATAACATTAAATATTACCTTAGTAAGCAACCCAAAATTTCAACCAACAGGAAATGCCACATATTTTATAGTCAAAACATCCCCATCCTCTTCTTCCAAAGCCACAAGATGTTATATAAAAGAAATAATTTTTAAATTTTTTTTTAACCTAAGCCCTATTGAAATTCAAGGCAAAATAGTCATTGAGTTGTGGAATGAAACTAAAATACATAAATATTTATTAACAGACTTAATAAAGGAGGACTCTGCAGTTATGGCCTTGAATTTATATGTGCAAACCCAAGCTTTTCCAAAATCTACAATCAGAATATTGTGTTTCCATGTAATGAAACACGGGATTTGTGTAAAGACTCTTGTATAGTATTTCTAACCCTAGCACTATGGCATTTAAACTTTGAGATCAAAGGAAAAAAAAGTTAGATCCTCCAGCATTTGCTGCTTGAGAAAGATAGCAACAACTTAGTAAACAAACAGCAAATTATTTTTATAAGACACTATAACAATTTAAACAAAAGGTTCAACATTTTTTGGCAATACTATTTTAAAACTGACTGTATCCCAACACTTTAAATCAACATTTATCAACAAAATATTTCACAACTTTTCATTCCAAAAGACATGGAAAGTATTTAAAAAGAAGTTCAATTCAGCAAGTGACAACTGAATGTAATTTCAGTAAATGTAATTCTAATAGTGTTAACATTCCTTTTAATGGAGGCTGGATTGATGTGCCGTCAAAATGAATAAACAATTCAATCAGATTTTCTTCCCCTTCCATTCTCATTCCCTTTTTTCTACTTGATGCTAGCCCTGTTGCACTTTCACTCCATTTTTTTCCACTTTTTTGGGGGGAATGTGTATGTCCAGGTTGACAAGTTGGGGGGAATGGTAGCTCTTGGTTAAGAAGGCCGTTTCTCACATAAGAAACAGAAAACTTAATAGAAATACATCAAAAGTCCACAAGTAGCTCTATAATAGGACACCGTTTCCCATGATCTAATTTTTTTTGTATCATTTAACACCAAGGTGCAGCTGAATGGAGCTGTAGTTTATTTAATCTAGCTAGGAAGGTTGCTAAGAGTGTGCACACACTTATCACACAGGTTAAACTACAACTGTGCCAACCCTTTCACAGCGAGTGCAGGGCGAACCCTGTTGGGAAGGCTGCTGACAGGCAAATGATCCCAATTAGACAGATCACACTGTGATAAACACGTGCATGTCCCAGACATGCAGTGCTCATGATGATGATGCGCTGAGTAACATTCTCAAATACATTATAGTGTATCAAGATGGATAAACTGGTCAATAACCTATAGATGACTTCTATTAAATTAGCTGGGAGAGGATAACTTAGATGATTTTAGGGATTCTTCTATCAAATGACTGAAATTAATTCAACACACAATGACTAAAGAAATAGCAAATAGGAAATCTATTTGCAGCAACATCAATACTAAAAGTTGCTTCTTTTCAAAATAGTTTTGATGGCATTGTTTCTCTTTTAATATTGCACTACTGGTAACCCTTATTTGCCAAGGAAACACAGGCGTGAATTTGATACCCTATAATAGTGTTTTTAAAGCTCATAGCAGAGTGCAGAACATGAAATTTCTTTGCTTCTGCTGGTTAAAAGCACGATTAAGTAAACAGCTAAGTGTTTCCCCTACTTTCCAGGAACAGCAGAAATACATTAAGTCTAAAGGAAAAAAATACATCCCAGCAACTGATCTCTAGAAAGTTGCTTCAGAAGTTTCTGTTTTGTTTCCAAAAGCTACACTAAATAGGGAAACAAAACACTTAAAAATTCCATTCTGGCACTGCTATAAAAGTGCCACATCTCTATATGATGTAGTGTGTTACATTTCTGTTTGACTTTGGGATGATAGTGTATATGTGTATATATGTCTATATCTATACATATATGCAGACATATATATTTTATACGTATATATGCTAACATCCATGCATCACAATTTAAATTATTCAGAATACCTTTTCAGATGTTTGCTGCCTTTCCAGATGTTTTTTTACTTAATGGAAGAAACAGAGCAAGGATTAGAGAACCATTTCAGACAAACACAGAACACATTGACAAATACTGAAAAGATAAATACATGTTTTCGTACTCACAGAATGAAATATAAGATACCTTACATATGCCAATTATTCCCTCAATTGCCTGTTACCATTAGGAAAATTTGATCCTTGACAAAAATAGATTTAAAATATATTTAAATCCCATGGGACCTTATATCAGCAGAAGTGAAAGGAAAGGAAAACAAAAAAAGATCCTTATTTTGTGCTTCCTCTGCATATTAGTTCATATTACTTTTTTCTCCCTTTTCTCCAATCCCTCCCTCCATAATCCTCTCCTCTTCTTTCTCAGGGAAGAGATATTAAATGATTTATTAATCACAGTGTTTGCCACATTCAGCTGTGCAAGACTATTCATCTTGAGCACAATTTGTTACATTGAAACAAATTTTAAATAACACAGAAGGTATGTACAACTACATCACAAACAGAATAAAAAAATTTGATTTACAAAATTCTTACTGATGAGTTCTGTTCTTGCCACAACAGTGTTTACATTTTCATATACAGAAACTAAATCTAAAAGTGTAAATTAAATACCCCGTTCAAAAACACTGCTGGTATTTATTGGCATTCTCCATGATGAAATTTAGATGTATTTAGCAGCAATGATGAGTAATTTCTACAGTTTCTCACTGTACTCTCACAAATCAATTAGAACACATCGACTTCTAATTTTATTGGTCTGGCATTTTTTCACAATAACTACATTTTATTGTGGAAAAAATGTGTTTTCCCTTTAGTGACTATCTGGCAAATATGTGTTGAGCATTTCTACCATTAATTAAAGTGGCTAATTTTTGTTTACTTCTCTATGTCTTAGTATCCCCAACAATTTTAATAAGAATGTACTCAGCTGGCAAGGGACCTGTTTAACAGCTTTATACAGGATAGCAAGGTATTTTGCACATTTTGGGTGCATGACTAAAATGGTGACCTCTTCAAAGCTTATCTTTGAAGAGGTAGGGTCATGAGTTTTGAGAAGGTAATTATTTAGAAAAATGCTCCCTATTAGACAATAAGAAATACTTTAAACCAGTGTGTAACTACATTTTTAAAAGCAAAGAGATGTTTGCAAATGGTTATGAAATACTTCCACATGTGATCATATTTTCACAATAATGGTAACTATCAAACGTTATATTGCACATTAATTTTTATTGTTGAATAAGATAATGGAGCCAAGAATACTGTAGACTGTAAAGCACAGCCTGTTGCAGCTTATTTCCTGGCCAACTCTTCATACCACAGATGTCGGGCAGCTATCCCAAACCATTCCACATATTTACTGGTGCTCTAATTTTTTCATATTAGAAGTCCTGTGTTTAGCTGTTCTCCTCAGTAGCATTAACTAAGCAGTTCATAAAATCTGTTTTTAAATGCAGCTGCAAATATCAAACTGCTTTGTGAAGCCACTTGTTTCATGTTCCCCTTAAGACCACAATCTGCCATTAACAGAGACTAAATGGCCTGTGACTTAGAGAAGGTTGTTCAAAAGCCAACTAACATCTTGTTTCAGAGGGTACTTTTGAAACAAATGTCTAATGTCAAATTTAAATACAGGTCTATAATTAACTATGTGGAGCCATGGAAGCTTAAATACAAGCACTGCCAACACATTGTCCTGCTAAAATAAAATTTTAGTCTTTCAAAGGCTGAAGAGCCATAAAACCTTTAGGCAAAATTAATAATGGAGACCATTACAATTTCAACACAAAGTAACCATACGTCAGACCATCCAGCAAAGGTATATGCAACACAACTGAAGACTTTTCAAGTTCACAGCAGCCCAACACCACTCCTACTAACATCAGTGGGCACACAGGCTAAATTTGCACATGTGACCTGAAATTCACTCACTTCCAACAGAATTTTATAAATAAAACCATCCAGGTCTAAAGTTGCATATCTTAGGACACCCCCAGACAGTGTGTCTTAATGAAGGCAAAAGTGTCCAAAATACGAAGGTTTCTAGAGTACTCAATTTTGCCAAGAGTATACAGCTGAGTATTGTCCAGGGTTTTTGTAACAAAGATCATTGTATTTTTTAATGACAGAAAGTACGTCATTAGCTAGGAGAAAGGCAGGAAATTTTTCTTTGGCAGGTTGGTTTCTTTCTATGTTTTGTTTTGTTTTGTTTCTTCTTCTTCTTTTTTTTATTTTTTTTTAGTTTTTTTTTTTTTTTTTTGTTTTTTTTTTTTTTTTTTTAGTTTTAAATTAGCAGATGTTTGAAACTGTTCCAAGGTTTGGAATGTAGAAGAAATCCCAGTGGAGACAGATTAGTGGCAGAAAGCAGGTGAGGTGGTCAAAGGTGGATGTAAATACAATTCATCAGATGAATCTGCAGTTTGTCACATTGGTATCACCACTGCACATGTGGCATATATAAAAGCTTTGGCAACTGAGAATGATCACTCCTCTAGCCAGTGTAGCTAGAGAGAAAATGCATAGCAACATGGAGATGTGGTACAAATAAATGATTCAAGAAACCCTAGATTTTACAAAAATTCTACAGCATGCGTAGAAAGGAAAGGGGCAGGGGTTCTACTAAATAAAACCCCCCAAAAGTACAAACCACAAAAAAAACCCCCAAATGAACACAGACATACCCATTCCTTATCCCTCATCCTCCCTCTCCCTCTTTCCCCTTCCCCCCCCCCAAAGAAAAAAGTTCCTCCATAACTGGCAAACTAAGCTGGGCAAATGTCAGCTCTCAGACTAAGTATGAGTCATAATATGACCCATTTGTCTGGTTAAATAGTTCAAAGATGATTCTATGACTCCTCCCAGGTGCTCAGTTCTTCCATCGTAGTATTTTTAGGTGAAGCTTTCTACCATCTCTGATTGGAAAAAACATCCTACTCTGCTGAGTGATTTGTCATCATCTCAGTTATATTCTCCTTCGTGGTTCCCAATACTACAGCAAACACATATATTCATGCAAAAAGTTGTCTCATACCTTTAGTACAAAATACCGCATATCTACTCAGCAAACAACCAGGAATGTATCCTTTTCTTGCCCTCACAAGATTACCAGAACAACTTCAATGGAATTGCCCTTATCTTTAATATGCTGAATGTCCCCAGACAAAATGCTGGAAAGCTGAATAAAATCAGGGGACTGGATGCTTGGTCATTAAATTACCTACCTGAGAACACTGGGTTCATTCGTGCATCAGTGGCATTTCACTGCAGCAACAAAACTGAACATACATAACATTGCTGTCTTCTGTATGTCAGGTATAGTGCTTTGGTTCTCTTCTCTATATCATAAACAGTTAGCAAAACATACATATATATATATGTGTGTATATATATATATACACACATGGATTACAGTATCAGTTCCCTCATACAATTGATAGCCAGAAATATGGGCCACCATATAAAATGGTTTGCTGGAACAAATTAAATTAAATTTATTAGAACTAAGAAGTGCTGAAGTCTATCTCTTCCTAAAAAACTCTAATTAGTCTACAGCCCTAGATGTAGGGCTGTAGTTACAGCCCTAACACCATTTGATGGCCACATAGAAATAAACCCATATGGTGCTCTTTTTAGTTGTGATGAAATTCTATGGCATCTATATGGCAATGTAGTCTGGACTGGAAGTTTCCCTTCTATGAATGAAGAGACTGTCAGAACCATGTAGCACACATGCACGTTTTCCAGGAGCCCTGGTAAAGAGTTGGGCCTGACAAAACTCCCTCCCTCTCTTTCTAGACCAGTTCAGCAGAAGACTCTGGTTGAAGTCCAGCTAATATGAACAGCTGGAAAGTACCAGAAGTTCATCCTGAACTGAGGGTTCTTTGGGTTTGGAATCAGTTACCCCCAGCTGTCAGAAGTGTCTCACATTTAATGACTGACTTCACCTGATTGCAGAAATTATTTTTTGTCACTTCGAATTTTAAGGGAAGAAAGCTGGAATTTAAAGTTTTCTACTATAGTAAAACAAGGTTTTCTTAAGTAGCAATATAAACTGATTATGTCAATTGCAGGATGTTCATAATAGTTTTGCTGGACTGCATATATTGTCCAATAGGTTTAGTAAACAAGCAGATGAATAAGATGAATAAGCAGACAAAAATACTAAAGGCAAGAGTTTTTTCACACCACCAGCAGTGGAAGTAGCAGCTATCCTCACCAGGGCCAGGACTTAAAGAAGATACCATAATTGACAGGGTGTTCTGGCTCCATTTTATGATGCAGCTGTACATTCATCAATTTGAAAAAAACTAACTTCAAGAATAGTGATAAATTTAACTATTGTGAGGCAAATGAAGGGTGGAGTCGAGTATGCAAAACTACCAAGATGTAGGCAGAAAGAAAAATGTATATATACATGGAAGCGTTGAAAGTGTTACTGAACTGAAGAGCTTCCTATCTTGGTGACTGTGAGAGACTGAAATGTTACTGTTTAATAGCTCAAACAATTGGCCATTTGCAAAAGCAGCAGGTGCATTAATATATGTGATACATACATGACATTGTAGATATCTACTATAATATACTGAAAAAAGTAAAATTTTCTACTGTGCCCTGCTTCTGCAAGCAAAGGTTACAGAATTTGGGCTGATTACAGTTACCCCTGCAATTTAATAAGCCGATCTCCTGAATACATCAACAGTGCTCTTAGCCCCAAATACTTTAGCAGCTTGATTAAAATGAGCTATTGTGCAATAACTATATATTTATACTACATCCTGTAAAACCATTGATAACCATGGATCCACATTTCTTTGAGAAGATTAAAGGTGAGAAATGGATCCTTTAACAAATGAGAAAAATATGGTGTTCACATGTAAGTGAATTTTGAGCTTCTTTTCTGAAAACAAGAGTAAATAATGCAATGAACTAATTCTTGCAAGAAGAGACAAAGAATGCTAATAGAATTTATTCATTAAAAAATTACAACAAAATGCTTTTACAACTTTTCCACTTTAAAAAAATAATTTTAAATACAGTGATGGAGATTTTCCTAGTAGTATGTGGTTTTTATAAATATTTTGAACACTCTTCTTTTCCTCTCAAACTTTTTAAATCATTAGGGCTATAAAGCCAAAATTTAGTTTCTCAGAAGGCCAAATTAAAACCTTTTGATGGCTGAAAGTTGGCATATGCAATACAAGCTGTGCTTCATTCAAGTCTTAAGCCAGTTTCGGTACTTGTACTATTTTCATTATTCATCTACACACTACAGTAAAAAATACAAACAAACAAAAAGCCACAACCCCACCTAGTGCCCCCCCCAAAAAACCCCAATCAAACCACTACCACCAACGACCAAAAAAAAAAAAACAAAAACAAAAAAAACCCAACAAAACAAATTCAGGGTTGCTGGTGCCAAATAGCCTGCAGACATAAGGAAAAGAGGGAACAAAGGTATTCACAATTCTACCAAATGGAAGTGACTTGTCATGGTTTACCCTACCTGGAAGGTCAGTAAGGTTGTTTTATCACAGAGGTCAACAGAAATAGGTCAGTCATGGAGTGCAGGAGATGCTTTCATTGGAGGGTCCTGCTGATGCATGCAGGTTGGTGAATAGCTGGCTTTAGAAAAGTACATAATTGAATTAACAAAAATTAAAGGAAGTAAAATGCAGTTCACAGACAGAACACAATTGCCCTGAGACGCAGATTTTAGTTATAAACAGACATACAGTATTATAAAAATACTCATGGGACAATTACATGAATGAAAAGAAAATATAAATTTTCCCTTGGTGTTCCCTGCACCGCATTCTCACTGATGCAGCAATATACACAGCCTCATGCATGAAGAAATACTGATAGCACTCAACAGTCACTCATCTATGAGCTGTTTAATAGAAGCAGAACTGCATAAACTCCAAACTGATTGAGGTCTGAGACAGCTTTGGTCCAGACAGAGCCTTAACCCAGATAAGATGCACCACTGCAGACCTCTGTTTCATCTTTAGGCCAAGTGGCTTTACTTCCACTGTCGTGGTCACCAAAATTTTCCTCCATTACTCCATTGAACCATCAGTGTACATTCTAAATGGCTTAATTTACCTGTCCTGTGATAAAAATTAGTATTGCCCTCAAAAACCAGAGGAATTTTAAAAAGTAGGCAACACATAGAGGAAACTGCGGGTTCATATAAGGAAGTTCCTCTGAACTAACACAGATGTCTGTGAGCCAACTGAGCAGGCTCACTTTGCAGTCAGAGAAACAAGCACTGTTTTGCATGTTTTGACTTACCCTAAGAAAGGCTGCTAAAGCAGGTCAGATGACAAGTACCTTAAAGAACCTTGATTACACCTAAGGACTCCTAAGGGCTATTGAGAGAGCCCAGAACAACTAACAAAAATATGGCCATCTAAAATAAGTTGAGAGGTATTTACTTGTGTGTTGCATACACTATTTGCACCTGTATATATGATCTTGGGATACCACATGGTATGGCTTCCTCCTCTGTCATCTAGGAATGCAAAGGAACCTATATGCAGGAAAATTTTGCAAAGGCTAAAACTGTTTCATTTCATTCAATATATCCAAATCTCAGATCCAAAAATCTGTAAGGGATTATGATTACAGTTTCTGACACTGTAGTCTACTCAAGCAGATAAATAAAGGTGTTGAAGTCAATGTATTTCTCACATAATCAACCACTTAAAACCAGTACTTGCTGCAATTTGTGTACCTGCCTGCCCACCACAAAACTTGCACTGGAAATGCAAAAATGATTAAAAATTTCTTCTTCCCCTCTCAGGCTCAGGAACTTAGAGCTGTAAAAAGGGAATTCACTTAGTTTGAAGGTATATCAATATAGTAGGATAATATAGGGTGAAAAATATCAAGACCGCTTAATTCTTTTGTCATTCTCAACAACCACTCTTTCCAGGACACACTCAGTGAGGAATGACAATATTGTCATGTAGGACTGTTTTTAAAATTAAGACTGGCTACTAATTGCATGTAATTCAATTAACTTTCAATCTCAGTTTCCCTTTAATCCCTATGTTGTTTTGATACACATATCCCCAAACACATGATTGCTACTTGAAAACACTTTATTTTATCTACCTGGCAAATCTGCAAGTCTGTTGCTCAGCGGCCTCCTCTTAATAGAATCACATAGAAGATTTAATGCACAATATCGTCAATGGATGCCTTGCAATCACAAATATAGATTGATTTATTTGCTTATTAAAGCCTATGAACATTTACTGTAAGTAAACAATGAGCCAGACACCCAAAATGACTGTTTCACTGACTTAAAGTGTTTTAGAACAATTTCTTGATTTAAAACTACTTTTTACAGCAACAAAAGAAAAGCATATTCTTTTGAAGAATTTGCAAAAGATTACTCTAATTTTTGCATTCTGTAAACAGACAATATTTAATCTGTTTAAAATTAAACTCTGAAGATCAATCAGATAGGCTTTTGAAGGGCTCAGACACAGCAAGTAGTTTAGCGTTGTGTTTGCAAGAGATACAGCCAGTTGTTTAGCTACACAGATATCATTTAGTCCATAACTTAAACAAGCACTGATAAAATTTTTTTTTATGAAAAGATGCTATCAGCAAAACAAACACAGTATTTCGTACTACTTCAAAGCTTATTTATAATGTGTTTAGAAATATTCAGTGGAAACAGGAAAATAATGTCTTGATTTTCTAAACTTTACAACATCTGCTTTTACTTACTTGCAGCATTGTAAAGTTATCCCGATTTCAAATGGGTAGCTTTTCTTTTGTCTGGTCCCAAATTTGAAAGTGTTCACATTATTTTTTTTACCCCATACAATTTTCCATTTTTCACTTAAGAATACAGTCATACGAACATCTCTGTAGCCTTCTAACAGTGGCAACCAATAGTTAGAATAACTTAATATTTTCAATAAGCACATTAGAAATCTGCTAGAAATTACCCTTCCTCAGAAGACTAGAATTCCTACATCTTTATAATTTCCCAATATGCATATGTAACTAACTCTTTTTAACCAGATATCATGCTGTTTATTGATACTACTCTCTCCCAGTCAGGTATAAACTGCAAAAAGCACTATATTCAACACATGTAGTTCTTTTCAGCAGCTTGGCTTGTGGGAATGAGTAGAACCTTCGACAAGAAAAGGGCTTCTCCCCTGTGAATCCTTTCTTATGGAAAAGTGTTAATCTAGCCAGTAAGATGTAACAAATGCATCTTTATCACTTTTAATGGTTTACCATGACATGTTTGAAGATGCACTATTATATATAGCTTTATTCTCCTGCACTATGTAAAATTAAAACTGTTGGGGATTTAGTGAGAAGTTATATCCAAAGCCTTTAGTATGCTATCATATACTATTTGATTAATACACAGCAACATCATAAATAACTTCCTCTACCTGCTGAGAGGTAGACAAGCTACTCCTGCTATTGAGTCACTTTTTGGCTGCACCTAGGTTAACAAGCTGGGTGCCTAATGCAGAGTATTTTATGTGACTGTGTACCTTGGCCTCCTGATCACCAGGATCAGGCTGACCAACTATTGTATGGTCTGGCTTCCGTCTGGCCTCACACTCAGGTTTTCTTCCCATCAATCAATAGCAACAGGAGACAGGAGCTGGTGGAAAGCTGGGTGTCAGCCCACTGTTGGGCTTTGTGGGTGCAGGGTGAAGCAGAAGGCTTAGTTCGTTGCTTGAGTTTTGCTGCAACATGAGACGAAGTCAGTCTTGGACACACCCACACCCTCGAGGTTGGAAATGCTTCCAGGTCTCCTAGCTTGAACATAGCTTCCCTGTGCCTGACATGCAATGCCAGCGGAGACAGAAAGATTTCCTGCAGAGTCTTTGGAAAAAAAAAACAAACCAACAAAACGCATGTTTGTGCTGTACTGTAAACAGCGACACAGCACTGATGCTTCTTTTCTCATCCCATAACGATAGAGGCTCAGTTTTAATTACAATTTTCCTCTTAAAACCATTAATTTTCATACCTATGTCTGAAATGCCCATGAGGTTTACCAGTGGCAGCATGATACATGCAGAAATATAGGCTTTGTAACATATTTCCTTACAGCAGAGATGGAACTAGTCATCTCAGATCTGGCCATCTCAGGTTCAATTAATGTATACTAAGTGATTTTATATCAAATCTGCACCCCAAATTCTCCTTTTCACACAGTATTCAAAGGTTTACTTACACACTGCATTTCTTTAATCTTAACCAACTCTATGACATATTTGGACCATATTTAAACCCATTTTTGGCAAAAATTGTTTTCCAGTTTTATTTCACAAATATTTGCTTAACTATTGCCAAACAATAGTTGGTTTAGCAGCATTTGTGCAAAGTTCTAGGCAGAATTTTCACACAGGTATGTACCAATGGGTAGGTTTAATATTTTTCGTGCATGGTTTACCAGATTACCATGGTAGCAATTTATCTGAACACAAAACATTTTAAAGGGAAAGTCCCTGACATGAGATCACAATGATTTGAGACCTAGACCACCATAGCAATATACAGTCAGATCCTCAAGAAGCATTTTAGAGGGCTGCTCCCATTTGGGTACTGTTACCTTCAGTGACTTGTCAGGAGAATCTCTGACCTCTGTAAAGGAAGATATGGGCAAGGAAATTAAAAATTTAGATTCTCAGAAATGTTTCATACTTTCTGTCCAAGACATCTGACAACACACTAGAATCTAGTTTGGTATGTTACAGACTACATAAGAAGATGAAGTCTGTTTCTCTGTGTGCTGTATATGTGATGGTTTAAGATCTTCTGTTGTCCACCTATCCACAGACTTTGGTTCTCTAAGCTATGGTACCAGAGGGGATTTGTTATCTTCATGTAACTAAAAAGATGCCCTTTACTATCTTTTTCAGGGTGTCAAAATATTCAACAAAAACTTCTTAAAGCAGAGAAAACAGCTCATTAACTGAAATAGGTATTTAGACATCTTCCACTTTCTACACCATAGGTGTTGCCAGAAACAGCAGTGATTCTCCAGGTTTAACTGACAACACAAAGCATACTACTTAGCCAGGACAGTACTGACTTTAAAAACTCACTCCTCTTTGATAGTATTAATCAGCCTTCTTGTTCCTCAAATAAATTACAGGTGCGGACTTTCACAGGCAGGAATGCAACTCAAAAGACTTAAGGAATGGAGATAAGTTGGGGCTTCATGAACATAAATTATCAAGTTCTAAGCTTAAGTGAGAGTAATGGGCACAGCTCAAAACTATTAATGCTTCAAAGTATGATGAGGCCTCCTTGTGCCACGCATTTCTGGGGGCATGGCACCTGGAGCTGCCACTAAAGGTTGCTGGATTACAACCTCAGCTGCCCACTGCCAGAAGCCCGGTTCCATTTTCCGTCACCTGCATACATGAATCACGCTCTGCATTGGCCTACGCAGAGAAGAGTGAGAAAGCTGGGAGCTGAAGAAAATTTTGCATCCAGCAGAACAGTGTAGACAGAAGTAGATACTAAGAGATGGTGGGTAGAAAGTAAGATGTAGAGCACAGTTTATCTCAGCTTTGAAAAACTTTTCCTTCATTAAAGGGTGGAATGATCAACCATAAGAAACTTCTCTACCCGATAATTTGTGGAATATACCTTTTAAAGATGCCATGATCTTTGTCATCGACCATGAAAAATGCTTTAGGGTAGAAACAAACAAGGTTTTCTATGGTATGGACCTCCTAAAACTTTCCTCCTCTCCCACCAGTACCCAATCTCCTATTGTAACTGGCTGTACATATGCTAAAAGGGACATAGAGCAGAAGAGCAGCCTAACTAGCAAGAGAAGACAAAGTCCAACTCGCAGTCCTCTGCATTTCTTACTAGACAAGTCTCTGTAGTCAAATAAGCCATGTAAATGTACATGAACAAACTATGTAGTCTCCATCATTTGTTTGTTCATTGTGTGTAAGGAAGAGGATGCCTGATCAGTATTGTCACCAACTACTTGTGGCTGGTTAAATTCTATAATAAAGCACTTGATCATCCTTTCAGTGAAAACAAAATTCCCTGAAGAGCAACAACTTTTTGATGTTCTGTTACTCACATTCCTTGTTGGTAAAAATCAAAGCTCAGCTTTTTACTCAGAACAAGCATGGAATAAGCAACTGATTGTTCCCCATGCATTGATGTTTCTATAAACCTTGCTTCTCTTATACTGGCATCACAACCAGAAACATTAAGAAATATTAATAATTCACACTCAGGTCTGTATTTGGGGCTTCTCTCAGGCTGAACTCAAAAGCTTAAACCACGAGTCAAGATTCTTCTGCCAAATCTGTTGCTCTCTACTGCCTACCCCCCCCATAAGGGTAAAAGACAGAATTAATTTTTAAAATTAAATAAACAAAATATTTGGTCACTTAGGTTCAGTTTTGTCTGGCATTGATATCTTGTGGTTACTATATCAAGCCATGAAAAATAAATAAGAGAGCTGAACTTTTCAAATGCTGCCAATGAACTTTTTTCCAGTTCAGTGAGGTTAATAGGCCTTTTAATTTACAAATTCATAAGAATAGGATTATATTTGGTTAATAGATTCTTTATTTTACTTATTGAAGTCTTACTGCCAGAAATAGAAATTAGTTCCTCATGACATAAAAGGTCAAGATTAGTTGTAATTAACAGAAAAGTCCCAGACTTCAGACAGCTACAGCTAATTACAGCAACTAGAATGTACAAGTAAAAGAGCTGTGAGCTTGAAAACCCCTGAACAAATGGTTGGACTTCAGCATGTCAGATGGTCCAGACAACCCATTCATGTAAGTTAAATACATGCACAAGTAATATACAGGACTGGGAACAAGTAAATCCATCACTTCATTTTGGGATCAAAGCAAATAAATTTCAGATCCTTCACAAACATCTTGCACTGTAGAAAAGATGGATTCATGTCCTGTTACTCTGTCAATTGTCTACTTCAAATCTTAGATCCAAGCTATACAGAAGTACAACACTCAATATTATTTTTATTCTATATTTACTATGACTTGTAAGAAATGTGTTACACATGCATCAACTGAAAACAGGAAATTTTGCAAACAAAATTTGCCTCTTTTTTTTGGGTGGCAAGCACAAGATCTGCAATGACTTATTAAAACATCAAGGCAGTAAACAATGAAAACATAAAAAAGTAGGAAGTTTTCTATCAAATTTGCTTCTTGCAATGTGAACCCTGAGGAAGAACTTAACCTGCTGAACATTCCAATTATTTCCTCACGCTAAGAGAAACATTGCTTAGTGCAGCAAGCTGTAGTTCTCCTTTGCACGGCTACTTGTAGAGAAAATGTTTTATTAAAGGAATGTTCAAAGTGACAGGGTCAGTATGCACAACTTCCATTCCTTTTGTACGCTTTTTTAAATGCCAAATCAAAACGTGGCAATGTGATTAAATACATTGGTAACCATAGTTTTATTATAACTGCCTTATAAATCACGTTATAGCTAATTAATCTAATTAACAGTCCTATGTCCCAGATATGTTACAGGAACAGACCAAATCAATCCAGCCTTGAAAAAACCACTAATATGTCTCAGACAGCAATCCTGGATTTGTTGAACATTCATTGAATATCGACCTGCTGTGAAAATATTACTATACCTGCTGCTTTTATGGGACTGGATTTTGCTTGCCTTTTTTTCCCTTTAAAAAAAATTTAGGAACACAGAAGTCAATGCTATAAACCAAAGATATTTTACTGGCAGCTTAGCATTTCAAAGATAACTAATTAAGCTGAAACTCTTATAAGTTTTAAGATTCACAGGTTGAAAATTTAGTATTTTTCTGCTTTGTATCTTTTTCGTCTGTCCAAATTAAAACACTGGTACACAAATAAAACCACACTAAGTCCCTTGAAACTTGGGCTGAAAAGTGTCACATTTTCAGAAGGTAAATAAAGAGAATGTTGAAGCAGAGCAGAGTTTCTAATGAGTTAATGTAAAAAAACCTCATGCAAAAGCAATCCGCATCAAAGCTAGCAGGCAATACCCTGACAGTCATCCATCAAACCAAAAGTCCCCTTAATAAATGCCAATTATAGGGCAAATATGCACAAACGTGGATAGCATAAGCCATGGGATCATTTCCTTCCAAGAAAATTAGTGACCAACAAAACACCCATGCAGCCTGCCCTACAGCAACACTCACTCCTGACCGGAATACTAACTACTATTATTATTTCACTCCTTTTTACTTTATTTTCTACTTTTGCAAGAATTCAGAGCCACACAGAATTTTGTTTGGGGTTATACAAATTCCTTCGCAATTTGTATAGAAGTCTAACATAACTTTTTAAAAGCCATGACATGCCTATAATGTATACAGAGTCTCTGACTTCCGCCGTAAGCGAGCCTTTTTCCTAACTTAATCATACTCAAATTTCACCCCTTTTAAAGATCCTGATTCAAAAATGTTCACTCATTCTCCACAGTCCACAAATTTATACCATCTCTTCCTGTGGTATTATATGTGCATAAATTAAAAAAGAATGGTCTTGTATAAGGACTGAAAACAGAACATTCCAAGTCCCCATCCCCCAAATTTAACTTCAATTTATCGAGGAAATGTTTGATACAAAATACACATTCTTATAAAATTATTGTTTTGTGTATGAATAGGATGTTTCAAATTTGAGCAGAATTATATTTCCCAAACCTAGAAACAATGAGTTGTACAGCATGCTGAAGTCAAACAATAATAAAAACTTTGCAGCTGTTACATTTATCATACCTGATTCATTTCCTCCCCTTTTGCTAACACCTTCTGCATATCACACCTGACCAATATTTTTGTTCTCCCAAAAGCAGACTTTTTAGATTTATTGTATCTGATATACAGTAAACAGAAAAGTAGCATGTTTTGTCATACGGAGTGTCAGAGGTAATGGCTGAGAGTTAAGATAAAAACATTATGCTAATAAGACAAAGAAGTTTTGAAATAAATATTTAATACTAGTACCATGTCAGAGAGAATTATTTTTTCATCTAAAATGACTCACATTGCTATATTCACAGAAACAGACTAGAAAATGCTACATTAGTCCTAGTTTGATGTCTTATCTAATTGACCTCTAAAGTGACATCTTCCATCACACAGACTAGCCCGTGCTATACTCATTTATTTCCATCTTACCTAAAATTATGATGAATGGTTTGAGCTCTATTCAATTATTGAAAATGTGCAAAGAAACAGAAACAATGAAACTGGCAAAGTGCTCTGCATTCTTAGGAACAATTTAGGCTAATTAGCATCAACTTCTCCCCCATTCATCATACCCCTTTAGAAATATAAACAAACTGTCAGCTCTAACCTAACAAACAGATCACTGAGCTACTTAACACAAATTATTCTTACATGAAAAGCTCCTTCTCAGGCAATATTCTCCTCTAGGGCATCTGGGAAGTTGAGCTATTAAAATTGAAGACATATGTTTCAGTCAAATTTAACTCCCAGATTGTACTGATCGCTGTTGTGACAGTTTTCCATCAGCATGCTGCTGCTGGCAAAGTACTACATATTTTAAACAAAGCAATGCAACAATAGACTTCAATGATGCATGTTCATTTAGTATAATATCAATAACACCCAATTAGCACCTGACACCTAGAAGTAGAGCTACTTAAAATTATTGCTTAGGTACAACTTGAATCTCAGATTTCATTTGTTCTGTGTGTTCCTGCAAGCTTGCAGAAGGCAGCAGCTATGCCACTGTCAGCTATGACAATAGTTTACATCAAGCTGCAAAGGTGATACTCTGAAAAAGGCCATAGAGTGGAGCACTGCTGTCACTCTTGGGTTTTAACTCAAATTCCTCCACAGATGCCACAAATAAAAGGACAGCTCTAAGCTAAAGGAAAACAGGAAGATTTCCAGAGCTGAATACTTCCTGAACATGACAATCCCTGTGCTTCTTTGAAAGCCAAAATGATAATGAAATATTCTTCCTTTCCTTTCTCCAAAATGCAAAAGGAACTAAATTTGTCCCCAACTCCATACCTGACTAAGAGGTTGTTGTGCTAAAGCTAACACTTTTTCATTGGTTCACTAAAATACTCATTATCTGGTGAAAGGAAGAAGTAAACACTGGCCTGGACCTTCTTGTCTCACAGGCATTTGAGATTTTGTGCATACATAAGAGTATACCTTTTCCAGGAAGAACTTCAAAATTGGGAAATATTCTCCACTATTTTTTAGAACAAATATAATTTGGAAACTCCAGAGATATCAGAAATAATCACTGATGAGGAATTACTTCTGGAGTTGTTGGGTTTTTTTTAATCTATAAAAAAAAAATCCTACTTATTGTCTTGATTCCCTTTAAATAGCAAAATATACAATTAGTATTTCATTAATTAAAGATTAAGACTTTCCCATCCTTTCTTCTTTGATTTTCTCTCATTTCTCTGCTTTGCTATTTCATTCTGGCTCCAAATTTGTCTTGCAAGAAACACTTGTGGTACATGTTGTAGCTTGCTGCTTTTTTTTTTTCCTCTTTCTTCTGAGGAAGGTAATGAAACCAAGCAGTATTAGCTTGGTTGCCTGCCTGCACAGAAAGGTGTAGTCTGAATTTAATTTTGTTTAGTCCTTAGGGAAGAGAAGGAAGGAGGATCACCTAACTTCCTGACTTGGCCCTCACTGCTGGTTGCACACACAGTTGCTTTTTCCCCTTGGATACAGAACTTCCAGCGCTTGCAGTACATAATATGGTTGGGAGCCAGAAGGTCCCCAAACACCTCTCTGGTGATACTGTTCTTACCAGCAACAGAGATACACTTCTGAGTGAACACAGCACATGTGTCTTCTTGCTTCTGAAGAAAAGGATCTTGCACTATTTCATGACAGCCACCTCGAAAAGTGTTCTAAACCTTCATGCTGACCAAAAAGTCTGTTCCTAGAAGTGTTATGCTAAACAGATTGGTAAGACTTGAAAGTGAACACCTAATCCATGGCTCTTGCCCACCTTCTCTGAAATGATCTCATGGTTATGGGCTTTATTGACCCAGAGAAGTAGTGATGTAGTTCATGTTTATCAAGAGAGAATGAAGAGACGTTTTACAGTGGACAGACTAAAACCTGTTTCAGCCATCATGAACATGAATTGATACTTCACAGTAACAAATAAGATCTTAAGCAAGACAGAAACACCTGAGGTCTTAAGTAAAGAGATATAAGTCACACACAGCATAGAAACAATACTTATACTCATGTTTGTAGATTAGACTGCTTAAAAGTTAGCTTCAGATATAAGGAGAAACCTGCATTTGTTCACACTAGAAGACAAAAAAATGCCAGAGAAAAATCTGAAAGGTGACCTCATACAAACCAGAGGGAATTAAGGATTCAAGACAAGGGTAAATTCTGAGAAGTCAAGAAAGATGGAGTACTGCTTCAGCAACTTCATTAGGAACAGGCTGTTAGAAACATTTGAACTAGAAGAACAAGAGCTGTAAGACAGAGGCTGGCTTAAGGTGAATCATTTTTATTCATTCTTCAGCTAACCAACAAAAGAAGTGCCACAATCTCATCAAATATATCAACACCAAAAAATACATATTAATGAAAACTGACCTCTCACAACACTGAAGTATAGTATTTTAGGATTGCACTCAGTTCCTATATCTTTCTGGTATTGTGTGCAAAATCCACTTCAAGAAAACATGAGTGACTCTAGAAACCATGAGATTAGATTCAAAGGGACAGAGTAGCACTGAACACTTCTTGGGTATTAGAGCAGGAACTGGAGGTACACTACAGACACAGGAGAATGTCCCTGCACAAGCCAGTAGTTTTCCCTGGATTATGGAAAAACGATTTTCTTAGGTGGGTTTTTTTTTGTACAGGACAGTCTCAAAGGGTATAAACCACCAGCTCTTTTTGGGATATTGGTATGCTACCTAAATATGGAGCTGCATATTTCAGCTGGCCTACTTTTTCTCTTGATTCAGCCATTAAAAAAGACATTTTCCACATATGCATCTAAAGAGCATCTAACACAGATGAACACACAGATTTAATCTCAGTTTCAACTGTTCTCTCAACAGCTAGAAATCTGTCCTAATTTTTAAGAAGCTGTATGTATGTGAACATGACTGCCTTAGAGACAAATAAAATAAATACTAATCCACATCTGTGGAAATTACTCCCAAGCTGGCATCAGACTTTCACTGAGCTATGCTGAATGCCAGAGAATGCTGCACACTGTGTTTTTACCATTATGTTATATAGATCAAATGTGCAACATGCAAGAGCTAGTTTATTATTTATGCTGAGCTGCTCTCACATGGCTGTTATTTAATTATTTTTTTTCTTTCATTTTTGAAGTGTTTTCTGTTGGTTCAGAGACATTTGCTTCCTGGTTGAGTCTCTTTTTAAGGCATAGCGTCAAGTAATAGAAGCAGACAGGAAGTAGGGGTTGTTGCTCTCCAGAGGATGATTAAGCAAGTCAGCACAAATTCCCCGAAGTTCCCACAAACAGGCTCTTATGTAACAACACATGTTTTCAAAGATATTTTCTCTGAGCAGTGAAGAGTCTTCATGGGAAAAACATAAGCTAGCTTTATAATAAACACTGTGGAGCATGAAATAACTATAAAATAAAGAGCACTATATATTAGGTAAATTATTAGATACTGAAAATCCCACAGCAACTGATTCTCATTTACATTTCTCAAAATTAACCTTGGTCAATAAAGTACCCAGGTCCTATAGTCTCTTGCTTATGCAAACAAAACATACTCCATGTTCCTCAGAGCATCACTTGTAATCTTCTGGGATGAATTCAGATGATGGTTTTAATGCAAACAGCCTAGATAACTTTAGTAGACTTTTTTTGTGAAGAAAGCAGGATCTATCCTTTTCCTCTCACTTATGCACAGAGCAGAAATTCCTTAAACTTGAGAAAACTTTTTAAAAAAAGTTGTTAACATCTACCTTGCATTAGACCATCCCAGTATATACTTTTAGATTATTCAGTACAGCCGGGGACTAGTTAAAGCCACTCAGTATTGCATACTTTTTATTCTTTAAAAAATACACATCAAGATTTTTTTTGTCCTTCTCTGTAATTTTAAAGAGAATTGACACATTTTACTACAAGAATTTTAGCTTACAGGAGTGGTTATTTACCTTCATATGAGAAAAATATTTGTTAGATATGAGGACAGACTACTATGTAGTCTGATTTTTCTACCAATAAATAAAAATTTGGGGACACAAATATCAAAAAAGTTAACAACACAGCACAACAGATTACGTTTTCAAGTTACGTATGATTTCACTGCCCATTTATAAAGATTTGATATTGTAAAGGTAGAAAAGTCAGGTCAACCAAAAATAGCAAATTTAACTATGCTCTCTCAAAGCAGAACCTCAAGCTGTGCTGCAGCAGAACACCTTCAATGCTCTGAAAGTCTGCTACCAGTAAGTCTGATTCCTGTGAACCATCCAGTGCATTTTATTTTCACACTATGTGGACAAAAGCTTAGCATTCTCTGTATTAAATACATTGCCCAGATGTACAAAATCACACATATCTTATCCTGCTGTTCCTAAAATATGTAAGTTAATTTTTGACATGACAAGAACATCTAGTCACAAAAGGACTGGATGCTCTTAACATTTTCTCTGACATTGCTGTCATTTTCGCCTTTGCAAAACCTATATGGCTCCAACGGAGAAATTCACCTTATCTCACCTTTCTCACAATGGCACTGAAGTGAAGAAATAGAATTAAAATCCAATGGCAATTTGCGATCTTCTCACACCTATATGCTATATCTTCTCCATAGTCAAATATTTTGAAGAAATATACTTTTAATAATTTACTATTCCTGTTAACTGGTGTTTCGTTGTATTGGTGCACACCTATGCCTGCATGGTTAAGAGTGGGAATTCCCTTTGTGTGGTACCTAGAAACTGAACTAGAAGTGATGTAACAGATTATTTTTCTGGTCAAACAGAATCATTCCCTTCTGTTCTATTCTATTCTATCCTATTCTATCCTATTCTATTCTATGCCATTCCATTCCATTCCGCTTTCTAATAATGTGTTAAAGGACCCAGGTGATAAAGACTTTTTGCCACTTCCTTCATTCACAGCTTGTTGCTATCACTGCTTGAAAGTGATAACAAAAGTAATTCTTCATGTTTCATTTTCATCTCCTCTTCCTACACATAAGTATTATTTTTACTCCACAACCAATTATTATTCAGTACTAAACAATGCCTAAAACAGGTCTGATTAGGATTCTCACAACAAATATTAAAAGGTAGTATAATTTATAAGTTTCACTCTAAAAATTTGAACAAAATAAAAAATAGTAAACATTTGAGTCACAAGAGCAGAAGCCAGCTATTGCTATATCACGCTGTTTTGAGCATGATTTTGATCTCATTTCTTACTCTTAAGTGACTTCAAGAAAGTTACACAGTGAAACTCTTAAGTGAGAAATGGAGTGAACAAGATGCAATTTTGTTTATTTGAGCTACTCCTAATCATAAGAAGAGTCCACAAAGGCAAGAATTGTTATCTCCAAAGCATGTATAAAGAAATAATTGCATTCTAGCAGCTTTAAAAAATGAAAAAGTAAAAGAAAACAAGACTTAGAACTGGCCTAGGGAGGAAAACTAAGAAGACAACTGCTACTGATTTAAAGACAAAGCTTCAAAGGTGTATATATAAATGCTGAAAGACAAAAAAAATGCCAAGCCTTGGGACAATAAGTCTAAAGGTATGGTAAGAGAGACTACTTGTTTTTGTTGTGCTTCCTTAATATACATCTTTTCCGAGCAGGGTAATTGCAAAGGGATCATAAAATAGGTGATCCAAGATATTTTCCCATCATCTCTTAGACCGGGTTTAGTACAGTCCCTAATACATAATTCAGAATAAAAATTCAAATTAAAAAAAATAATTTTTTCCCCCTCTTAAGCCTAATGAGGCAATCCAGAGCTGCAAGTCTTTGCCTGTCAGGTCACACGAGCCTCTGAGGACAACAGATGGAAGCACTGTAGTTAACAGAAGCATCAGGAAAATCCTAAAAGCTGCCAGAGCATTCCTGGTCTTTGGTCAGGAACCACAGATCTGCCAGAAACAGGGGTCAGGAACAGAGAACTGACAACTTGTGCAAATGCTTTCCAGGCTATGAGAATCCTGGTTCTCAGGGCACTTGAGCTCCCTAGTTGGACCTACATAACTTGAAAAAGAATCTTTTTTTTTTCCCCCTAAATTTCGGAAGAGCAATGCGTGGTGAAGGAGGCCTTAGACCAGCTTCCAGACTAAAAATCATTTGGTTTTGCATTTTAAGAAGAAAACCTGCAGCTCAGTGGGAGCAAGGAAGATGGGCTCAGGCCAAAGCCTATTTACAAATCCACCCCAGCTGGTAGATGTCCTTTGGACAAAAGAAATTTCTGCTCACGCGTTAAAGGGCTATCTAATGGACATGGAAGAACAGCGGAGCCTTCCTGCCAACTTCACCTAACTGCTGCCTCAAACCAAACTGTCAAATGATTCAATGACTGTTCCTAAAACTTCAGATCCTATGTTAGCACCGATGGGCTCTTCCAGCTTTGTGTATCCAAAGGGAGAGTCTGAGTAAATCTACAGTTTTTGCTTATAAGTCTGTAAACTGGCTATTAACACATCTTTGCATGCATGTGGTGGTTCATTTGAGGGGTACTTGAAGCACTTTGGGTAGTGAATACTGGTTTAAAAATTGGTTAATCGAATAATATTGGTTAAAAATCATATAGTTACCAAGGAACTTTAGGTGCTTTTGGCACTAAGCATCAGCAAAAGGAAAGTGCTGAAATTTGTGTTTCCAGATTAGGTTGACTGATGAATGAAGCAGTAGAGGGACTCTAAGTAAATGTATCTTATTTTGTCTCAGACATCTTTCGTGTTTAAATCCTGCCATATAAGCAGGGGACTTAAAGCTTCAAAAAAAGCCACTACACAGCCTTGATATCCTTTATTTCCACATAGTCCAATTAAGAAAACGGTTCCCAAAGTCACTGGAATGGAAAATTACAGACCACTTGCAGAAAAAACAGTCTGGAAAAAAGGGGCAAGTGCACAGCCTTCAGTAAGCTGCCTTCACTACTTAAGGTTCTAATACTATGAAGACCTGAGGCAGATTAAGCAGAAAACAACACACTTGAAGCCTTAACTCTGAAATGGAAGTAATTATCAGCCTGAAAACACTCAAAGTGTCCAAGAACAGCTGGGTCTTCAGTTCTGCTCTTCTGTGCAGTGTGTACACCCCATCACCATAACTTAGCATATTTTCTTCTGAAATTGTCACCTTGGTTAATTTAACGGGCAGAGATCCAATTCACAGTTCTTTTGGTTTACATTTTAGTCAAAGTGTAAGTTTGAAAATGCCTGTCAAAAGAAAAGATGCAATACACTTTGCCTTATGTTGCTTTACTATTTAGTGACTCTACAGCAAGTAATTTGTTTCAGGACATGGGTCTGAGAACAGGAGGAAGCACCACTGAAATGCATGCTATACTTGACTCAGTTTGAGGTTACTGTTTTGTCTGAGCTTTTTTCACTATTAGCAGAGGAATGGGCATTGATCCTGGTCTTAATATCCCTTTCACCAGATCACCTATGACACTTTCAAGGTCCGAAACTGCTGCTTTGAGACTAAATCTATAAAGAACATGCTAAGAAATGCTGCATGCTATTGCATTTACATCAAATTCTTTGCTTCATTTGTACAACCCACAGAGGGTTAGGTAGGATTTAAATCTTAAAGGTCTGTAGCCCTTAGACTCCCTTCGAGACAGGTTATATTTAGTATTTCAGACAAACAGTTCTGTTTTGTTTTTAAATGTATTTGCAACTATCACATCCAGGCAGGTAAGTGTTAAAAGTAATGGGAAAACAATAGGAGGCTAAAGTATGCAATGCAATAAGAATGTTTAGCATGTCCTGACACTCCAACTTCCCCTCCTCCTCCACCGTTCAGGCATCTAATTGTTTGCTTTTCCTCCTACATACAATAATGAAGACAACTACAATCAAAGTGTGATGACAAATGGTCCCAGGGTTTGCATTCTTTGGAATATACTGGCACTTGTAAACCAAAGAAGAAAGATAGATGTAATCAACCACCCTCTTACAAGAGAAGGATCTGGAAGAGTATGTTGGCAAAACCTTCAAACCACATTAAGCACTAATTTGAAAGTATGTTTGAAAGGAAGAAAGCAATGCATCTAATACCAGTTTATTTGTATAACAACAACTAGAAACTGAACTTGCTAGACATATTTTGAAAGATGGAAACAATTAAAATGCATTAGTGATCTAAACAGGCACTGTATTTTATAAGAAAAGAACTTTAAACAATCAAGGTTACACATATCCACGTTTTGTTGACTAATCCTCACCTTCCCTTGATCTCCTAATATTTAGTACTTGTGTTACATGCAAACATTGCATCTCTGCTTACAGAAATTCACAAGAGTTAGGTCTGTACATACTTTTGCCTATGAAAAAAGAATGATAGAGTATCATGAGAAAAACCCCACCAGCTGCAGGATGGCAATTTTTCTGCCTCCAACATTAAAAACTTAAACCCTTCTATTAAAGAAACCAAACACAGAGTAGCCAGGCTGCACCATATCATCAAAATAGCCACTAAATAGTCAGCTCATATCACTAGTAAATAGAAATGGACAAAATACACTGAGAGGACACATTATTCACATCTTTGTCTTCTTTTCCCCTCTAGACAAGATACTACTAAAGGACTTGGTATGGGAGAAGGTTCAGCAAGGAAACAAATAATCAAATATTATTTTAAATAGTTTTACATATTTTATATTTAAGTTAAAATAAGTCTTAAATTAGGGATTAACACAACCTGCATTTTTTGCAGTCGTGTTTGAAATGCAATACTTCAGATTTCTGGACACTGACAATCCCTCCTTAAAAACAAGTTCAAGTCATTCCAAAACCCAAACATGAACTGTTAAAAATAGAGACATCTTCAGATACTCACTTTTGACCTGCTGCAGTCTTACCAGGCCATCCGTCACAGACACATTGAAGCTTCAGAAAATGTTGTCATACCTTCGTAACATGAATCTCCCTCTCCTTCTTTTGCATGCTTGGATGACCATCAAAATTGTTAGCATTTGTAGGCATCATCATTAGCACACAATCAAACACACAGTTCATGCTCACAAGATACTATTTCTAATCTTCTGAAAGCTGACATTCTTGCTGTTGCTCTTAGTCTTGATGATTTTATGGGCAGCAGATACTTAGCTATACAGAAGGATGATACAGAGTTGGAGATTTCCCGATTGATTTTTGATCTCTTTGTTTTACATGAGGCATGGTTCCAAACATTACTTTTGGTGTGAGATTACTTTTAATTACATATATAAATGTTTTAAGAGGTTGATTAATACTTAAAAAAAAACCAGACAAAACCAACACTGTAATCAGTGCATATGAATCACTACTTTAGAGATTCAAGAAAAAAGAATCTATGTACCAGAATTGTCAAATAAGATACAATAGAGGTAATGCTTTCCTAGTAGCAGAGTACTTGTTTTTTAGGAACAAAATGGTGATAATTACCCCATGAAACAGTTTCATCATCCATTAAAAAAAAAGGGTAAATGGTAAAACACTGAAGAAAACGAATAATAATCTTGATAACTCTAAAAATCACCATTGATACAGCAAGCTTCAAAGTGAGAGAGAGAATGTTTATGGTAGATATTAGGATGAAATCCCTTACTGTGAGAGTGGTGAGGCACTGGAACAGGTTGTCCAGAGAAGTTGTGGCTGTCCCATCACTGGAAACATTCGAGGCCCATTTGAATGGGGCTCTTAGCAACCCAGTCTAGTAGAAGGTGTCCCTGCCCATGGCAGGGGGACTGAAATTGCTGATCTTTAAGGTCCCTTCCAACCCAAACCTTTCTATGATTCTGTGATTTCAAACACACACAATAGTACCATCATACTATATCCTATAATATTTATGTTGTAGTACTAGTCTGGAGCCAGTTCTCAGAAAATCCCTGCTTCAGAGGAAGGGAAAATAAATTAGTGAAATAGGATTTTAACAGACAACAGAGAATCAGGACTACAAAATGCAAATATCCCCTTTTAAATATCCATTTAAGGAACAAATGTCAGATAGCTGTGCAGTTGTAAATACAATCTCAGTCATTAGAGAAATAAGTAGATAGTATACACAGAACACAAATGTACCATACTTGGCCCTTCTTCCAACCCTGTTTCACATATTTTTGTGACAGCGATTCAAACACCTTAAGTATCAAAGACTTGACTTGTAGGATAAAATATGTACTTTCTGGTAGTAACACATATATATCTACTTTGGATTTAATAGGTGCTCAAAGTTACACAGTAGCTACTGAATTCTACCAATAACTGTGTGAGCCACTAGGACGTATATTAATGGCTGCACATTCTTGTTCAGAGTTGTAAGAATGGAAGCATAGAGAGAAACCATTCAAGTGTAAAACTATTACTGGAGACGGGAGGAAAACTTAAGGATGAAAACCACAGGATTAAAAGAATAACACAGGTATGTCATCTGCAAGGATCTTTAACTAAAAGACTTAAGAAACATTTGGTTGTATAGCTAACATCATAATACAAAACCAAAAAGCCAAGCCACAAGTAGTCAGCGGCAGTCAGACTTCAAACTTCAGCGTGCAAGCGGACGCTGTGTGAGGTGACGGCACTGAGTGGGCACTGCATCTACAGGTGCAGAACCACCAAGGCCAGCATCTGGCTGCTTTCCAAACACAGGGCTAAAGTTCCAGTTGTTCATAGCGACTGTTCTGGCTCCAGCAAGAGCACATTTACACTATAGGTCTTCAAACACAGAACTGGGGTTTTTTTGAAGCCAGAGAATTTGTGCTCAGACCCCTATAATGTTATGACAATGTTTGAAAGTAATAGTTTGTATGGGTGTTTATAATATTTTATTAGTTACTATGAAAGCCTATGAATTCCAGACTATGAAAGGCTCAAAAGCCAATTTTCTTCCATTTTAATCTAGAAGTAACACAGTCAATATTCTATGTGAAAAAGTTACTTTTAATTTAAATATTTTTTAATCAAGTATTATATAACAGAACTTTTCAACTAATACCGTACTTTCCTGCAACAGTTACAGACTCATCTTTACTTCCAGTAGCTTCTTAATTTCAGTATTTTTTATCCTAAGACATAATTATCTTCCTATAGAAAAGACTGTACATTGCACACCCCCTGCATGGTTAGGCTTCTGTTTGAATACCTGATCTCAGCAAAACCAGAACAGCCTGAGCACCCCAGTAAGAAATTTGCTTTTGTCTCCAAAAGAGACAGCAGAGAAGCACAACACTGCCATCTCCACCTTAAATGCTGAAGTACAAGTATCACACACATAATCTAGTGAAAAGATTATAAAATATAGCAAACAAGAACACATGTAAAGGATTCTAAAACTTCCATTAGCAAACTAAGAGAACTTCTTCCAGGCAGAAAAAATTAATTTTAATCAACCAATGTAATGTACCAGAAAACCATCAAACTCAACAGTCCCAATCCTAAAGGGCACAGAGTAAGTAAGTTCTCAGATTGTCCAGCCTCAGCCCATGCCATCAAGTGACTGGCATCGGAAAGAAGACATACGTGAAAGTGCTTTATGCCTTTTTTTTTCTGTCAGTGTTCTAGATGTGGTGACTCTTCTAGTGATGGACTTATGCGCTGGGAAGCAAATGACAACTGACTCAACTGCCATAGATGCAATTTGCTGGGGTTCTTCACCTCACATACATTAAAGTGGGTTATACTCTGAGCAAAGTACAATATGAAGCCTGAAATACATTCTCCAGACCCTAACTCAGTTTAGCATACATTCAGTGGCAAACCAGTTATACAAAGAAGAGTTATTAAGGTTTCATAAAAAAACCAAACTAAACCAAACCAAACCAAACCAAAAAAAAACCAACAAAAAAGCTAAAAAAAAAAAAGAGTGGGGCCTTCCTTCCCTCTTAATCCTCACACAAAACTGAACAAAGTCTTTTTTCCTGCTGTGGATTATTTGAATACGCATCTTCCTTTAACGATATTTGTTAAAGCTTTAGGTTACCTGAGAAGCAGGTCCTACAAGGGAAAATATGGAAGGTGACAGCTTCACTAGGTACCACAATAGAGCAAGCAAATTAAATTGCTGATGTGTGTTAAGCTTTGGGTGAAGTTCAGAAGCGGAAGGGTTCCTGGCACTCATTGCAGCCTGATAAGACAGGTAAGCAACCCAAGGAGCCTGCTGCTACCAGAACCATTACCTACTCTTCTGCCACTGACTCGGAATCCCTGCCAGCTCCCGCAGTTCAGGCAAAGAAACTGACAGAAAACTATCCTATCAAAAGCAATTAAGTTTCTGTCACTTAAGCTCCTGGGATCGGGTCCCTAAAAGGTCAGCATCATTTCAAAGAGTTTGCTAACACAATAACAACAGGCATAGATAAATAGCACCACCTCTCTTCTTCATAGGTCAATAAGGAACATTGCAAAAGAAGAATATACTGCCAACTTAAATGCACCCAGAATATGGGCACCAGATAGTGGCATAAAGCTACCGAGATCACAGCTATAGGTAAGATGAGAAGAGCATTCTTGCAGGTAGCTTTTGGCTAAGGAAAGAGGGCTTGTGAACTTTATCCCCAGCAATAACACAACTTAACTGTAAAAGCAAACCACAAACAGAATATCTACAAAATAACTGACTGACAAGCATCCTATTTGGTGTTTTAGTGTTGCAAAATGCTATATACAGTAAGATAGCACACAAGAATAATCCAACCAAGGAATGGTTAGGACAGGAAATTTCCAGAAAACAAGAAAGTTTAACATACAGAAAGTTCATGCTTAGTAAAGAGGGAATTTTCTTCAAGAGACAGTCTACAAAGTTTGGGAGTTTATTGCTTTAAACATTAGAATGAGCAGAAGGGCCTGACTGAATATATTTACTGGCTACAAAAGGCATGGAAAAAGCTCAGGGCCTTCAACTACTTACTCATTTTGTAGATGTGGAAAAAAAGGAATATTTTAACTACTTACACAAGGAGGTACTTTGGAGAAGATCACTGATGACAAGCATTTTCACCATCATCAGATCTCATACCATCAAGGTTCTGGCAAGAACACAGAGGAAAACAAAGCACACAATTGTATGGTCAGTGCATCCTGCCACTTAGATCCTGCTTGGCACAGATCATATTTTAGAAAAATATCTCAATCACCTGATGTTCCACGTACAAAGTATGGCCATCAAAGTTCTAGAAAAAGCCAGATTCGCTGAACAGAAGCAAAGCAAAATAAATTTAACGTCCATTGAATGGAAACAGACCTGCAAGGATGTTAGGACTGTTAGACCACTGCCAACCTATATCCTTCAAAAAAGAGGAAAAAACCTCAACCATATGCTGGACACTAAACAATGGAAGGAAAACTGTGCTCAATCCAGCCCTTGCAACTGGAAGCCAACTGAAGATGACCAATATATAGGGGAAGAAAATCTCAATAGAAAATACAAGAAATTGAACAAGACATAGCTATTATTGAAATAACTTCTAAGGCAACTACTGACAATTCCCTTACATCACAGTTTGAAAGTCTAAACTAGAAAGCGAAGACAAAACAGCAATGCTGTTAGTTAAGTATAAATAGGCTCAGACAGAAGACTGCTTAGAGGTGGAGTTCAAGAACTTAATGTCAGTGGAGACTACCATTTGCACACCAATTACAAATAAGAAACTAATTCCAAATACGCAACTCGGATCCTTTGGTAAAAGGCCAGTAAAGCCTGGTCCAAAATACAATGGTGTCAATGTGACCTTACATACATAACTTGGGGTAAGAGAAGTGAAATACTAAGAAGAATTTTGTTTAAGTTTGAGAATAGAAGTTCTAGAACAGAACAGGAAACATACATTGAAAACACTGCAGTCATGAAAGGACTGATGGAAAAAGATGCCAGTGGTACATCAAAACAGCTCTCCTCCTTTCCTGCAGAAGTTTAAATTTGTTGGATGGAAAACTGTTGTATACAAGACTTGTGAGTTATGAGTTTTCCAGAAGATTTATGGAGGTCTTCTGTGCACCATATAGCAGTTATTACCAAATGCAATACATCTGATCCAGGAGTACTTGACAACAGGTTGCACATTTTAGAAGTACAAATTCAGTTTGCCAGATTTTTCTGCTATGAGCTCTACAGCCTGTTACAGAAATACTTTTTCCCCCCACAGATATAAACACAGAATGTAAACTGTGTTTATATATAATCACAGAAGCCATTTCCTCCAGAGACACTTCTTTTAAATGATAGCAAGTTTTCCAGCATTTTATCCTAATGTCCAAATGCAGGTGGGGATATCAATACAAGTCTTGTGCAGGATTTCATAGAGACATAGCCTAATAAATTGATTCAGATTTAAAAGTAACTTTAAAAAATAGCATTTTTTATAGAGTTAGTTTCAATAACTTGGGTGAGATGGGATCTTTGGTAGTCAACTGGACATCAGCCCAGGCATTGCAATGCTTGGAAAGTTGCTGCCTGACTTCAACTGGGCACTTCAGAGAGTTCAAGCCCACAGCCAGGAAAACAATTTGGCAACAGGTCCATTCCTTTATACATACAGGGAGTAGCCACCTGGAGTTAGTAGTGAGTATGTTCACATGCTGGACTTCACAGGATATCTGATACAGATCTAGGACAGTTCACAGGGGATTCAGGGGGTGGATAACTTGCACTGATTTCAGTGGAATTGGGATACTGATTTATCTCATGGTTCAGGTACCTACAATTCCCTTACAACTGAGGGATAACAGTTCCTCTGAAAGTACACATGAAAAGTTAATGTATTAGGGTCCAGAAAGCAAAACAGTTAAATCCATTATTTCACTTTTCAGAAGACTAAACTGACCGGCAGGACCACTTCATATACAGCTACTCCCTCTCATGTTTGATCTGTACCGGTATGCAAAAAATGATTTCAGGATTCAAAGACCTAGGAAGAGAGCAAGAATGAACAAAAAAAAGCCAAAAACAAACAAGCAAAAAAATCCCACAAAACCCCCCATCACCAACAAAAAGTCAAACAAATTAACAAAATACCACAAACACACAAAATGAAAAAAAAAACAAAACAAAAACAAACAAACAAAAAACAAACCAAAAAAACCAACAAACAAACAAAAAAACCTCTTGGAAAAGAGAATTTGCTTGGTTCCTTGGTTTCCTGGGCTAAGCCAAGGAAGATCCAAATTCTTTCCCAGGTCTCAAATCACCTGGGGATCCAAATTCTTTCCCAGGTCTCAAACCACCTGGGTCTGTTCTGAATTGTTCAGTGAGCAAGAGGCACCCAGGTTTTGCTTATACAGACTCCAAGCAGTCCAAATCTTGCCCATAGTCAAAATTATTTATACTACAAACTTGAATATTGAAATGTTTACAAAACAACTACCAAACATATAAAGTATGTTCAAATTCTACAAACAGTTCAGTCATCATACAAAATGTAATGCAGTGATTAATTCCTCTCTCTGAATTTAATCTCTTAACCAGAGCAGAGTTTGTAGTCAAAACAAAGACAAAGTAAGCTATCCCTAATTCCAGTTGCAGTAGATAAGGTTTCAGCCCTATTGTTGAAAAGGAATTTGTAGAACATTGTCTCTCTCTAAGTTTTTAAATTCTTCACAGGTTTGCAATTAAGGTTCTAGGTGCAATTATAGATTAATTAAAACATAGCAAACAAAGATTTAGATGTAAACAAGATTTAGACTGAACAGAAAAAGCCCAGTTTAGGACTGAGCTGGTAATGACTGTGATATCATCTCTACTTGACTGCAGTGGTTTTCTCTAAAGGATGTTATCCTTATTCAGCAGACAGAATGCAAACAGCTTGCTAATCCTTGCTACTTCTACAAAGGACTACAGGAAAGAAGAAAATAAAAAATAATAATAAAAAAGCACATTAAGGAAGTTAAAACCATCTCGTCCTTCTTGCTTCCAGGGTTTTTTTCCCCTGTTTCTCTACAAGTTACATAAAACCTTCATAGCATCCCAATAAAACTGTCTACTCTTCTTGCAGGTGTCTGTTTTGAGGCACCAGAGATGACTAATCACTTCTGCAAATCTCAGCAAATCAACTGAAGTCTTCAGGAAAAATACTCAAGTAGCATAAGGAGATTCATGCATAATCAAGAAAAAAAAATAGTCAAATGTTTTATATGTAAGTGGTAACATATTACATGAGAAGATCATGAGTATTTAAACAGAAAGTCATTTTTTCCTTTCACTGAAAGCCGTTGCCTTTTCCATTCACTGAAAAAATGCACATTAAAAAAGGGAAAAGCCATTATGTAACAAAAGGTAAGATTATACTACACAAGCATAAAAGTTGTTGCCCAAGTTACTTCAGTGCAGTTCCAAGTGTTCACTCTGTCTGCAAAACTAAGCAAGTGACAAGTCCAATTAACATTGTTATGCATCAACTGATCAATATCCTTTCAATACTTTTAAAGAACATTCCTGAACTTAGAGAATCTGTATGTAGACAAATCTAACCACAACACTGTAAAACTGCTTTATCTGCAAAATTTTTAGAAGTTCGTTCTACACTTCTCCTTATCTTCATACCAACAACTGACAAGTGACATTTTCAGAAGATGTTTAAGGGCTATCTTTTCCAATTTTGTGACCACTCTTTGCTTCTTGGGGGTCTTAAGAAGACACTTTTCCATTTCTTTTCCAGACTTATAATCTATATCCCAAATCTTAATTCAGGAAGAAAAGCAAAATAATTTCTGCTTACAGTAAATGGCATCACATAGGTACTACACATTCATTCGTTAGGTTTTGATTAGATTCATGCTGTGCAAAAGTTACTGTCCATGACTAATGTACATTCACTAAAGAGCAAAAAGACAGAATGAAAGCTCCTTTTTCAGGACCAGGATGAGAGCTCTTTTCATTCCCTTTGTGAAACGTGATTTTTATGCCACTGTTGACCCAACATCCACTCCTACATGAAAGAAGAGGCTCCAAATACTGCAATTTAGGTTTTTTCCAGAAGAGGGCTACTCCAATTCTAGCCCAGCAGACCTCAATGAGATTACAGAAAAATGCTGCATGTGCTGCCTAAACTTCACAAGGTCTACTCTGCATAAAATACATTTCAGCTCTGCTGCCCTCATCAGCCTTCTTATCACAAATGACAGAAAATAATAAAAAATGCTGTCCCACAGAAACATTCTCGAGATCTGGCCAGAGGTTATTTTGCAGGCTGAGTGCTAAGCATCTCAGTAGTGTTTTAGTGCAACACTTGCATCAGCCCACAAAGGAAAGTATGCTGTCAGTGACAAGAATGTATCTCTCAGTACAGTATTTCAGTTACAGGTAAAATTGGCAGAAGTTCAGCAACTCAGTAACTTGCTTACTTACCTAAACACAATAAAAGCCAGTATATATAGACTTCAAAAGACTGAAGATACTCATTGTTTTCTGACCTGTAAATCAATGCCTTCTCAATAGGTCAATATTGATAATTACGATGATGAAATATTGAGACTTTTGAAAATGTTGTTTACTATCACATATGAAGCCCTTATATTCCTCCACACTATGACATTTTGTGCATTTTGAGAGAAGCTATTACTTGTTCAAAATCAGAAAGCAGTAAAAACACTTGCAAATGTTATGCCCTGTCATGCAGTCTTAAACTCGTGCTACATTTTAAGGTCTACCAGAGTTTTCACCAAGTTTTGGGAGCAGCCATAAATGGCCTGGTAAATTTGGTTTTGAATTCAATAATTTTTTAAAGAAATCTGTTTCCCATTTAGCTCTACAAGACAAAATATTTTCATTTGTAAACATACTGTTTTGTAATCAGACATTTTCTGCTTTTGACAGTTGCCTGAAATAAAATCTACTGAACTCTAATAACTTACTTTAAAAATAAACCAGTACCTTTTCAACATAAATCTTTCAATACTTTCTGCACTGCTCCACAATCTAACATATAAGGAAGGATTTTAAGGAAAATTTAATCGAGTGTCCAAATATAACTTTACTTTAAACATTAGGTCATCTAAACATCTGTCTCCAATATATCCCTAGGGATTTAAATCAAAAGTCTTCTAAACATGTACAATCATTTTGAAAATAAATAACAGAACAAATTTAGTCTTGATTATGATTATCATGCTTTTTAAAAGGAAACATTTATTCTAATAAGAAAAGTCTGAACTAATTTAAACTTTATGGACATTAACTTAGAAGAGTTTCATACTCTAAATAAGACACTTCTTTCCATTTAGTCTAGTCTCTAATAACACTCATTGGTTTATATCTGCAGAAAGTCTACATACTTTCTTTCTCCCTTTTAGAAATGCCTAATCAATAAGTTTTATTTCTCACGACATTAAAAAGTACAATTTTGCAGAAAGGACAAAGGTTTGCTAAAAATCAGCAGAAAATATTGATTTGTTACCTTCTTGTCACCTGGGATGGTCATCATCATATTTCACAAGAAGGAAGAATATGCCAGTCAAAGCATCTAGCATGTTGATAATTACTTTCTTCACTGCTTAGAAAAAATACAATAAAGACTGTTTCAAGCAAGGACTGTCTCATTACCCAGTCAGCATTACAGTTTTGTCTTGCAGAATTTTTTCTAAGAGGTATAATCAATGCGGCAGCCCCCTTGCCCAATGCAACAGTCACAAACCCTTTCAGAATCCTAATCCCATTTAGGAGAAGAGAATGAAACTCCTGTCTGCAAACACAGTACTTTCTTAAAAGTCCCATTGCCTTGGCTCTGTAATGACCAGAGACTAGGAGATGAATGAAGAGCAGAACTATGAGGACTCTCAAAGCTCTCATGTTCTTCCAGGAGTCTTTTACTCTCAGAATACTGCCAATTCCTGTACATAACTCCTCTTTTTGATGACGAACTGATCCCAGGATGAACTAGTATAGCAACCCAGAGACAACAGAGGTTACCAAGAATATGACAGAAGCACCTAAAATGGGCATTGGACACAATGTTTCGAATGTGCAGCATGAACAAAGCAAGCATTCTTGCTTTTCACACTATTATGCAATTCTGACAAAATTAAGACACAAGACTGTGCTGCCACTGGTCAGCATCAATAGTGAGGCAATGTTTTGGAAAATAAATTCGTCTAAAAACCTATAAGCACCCTGACACTTTGTTTTCTACTTCTTACTATGGGGTTATGTTAAGCACATGTGTACACCACCACACACAAGGCAACACTGCAAACCTTCCTGTACAGAACATACATGTAAACAACCTAAAATCCCTCAGTGTATCATCACGAATCTCAAGCATTCATAACCTCATGGCTCAGATCAAAAAATTCATCTAAAGATCAGAAGCATCATCTTTGAAGTTTGTTTGGTTCTTAAAACATCTACAATTCATCATTTCAAGCTTTAATGCCACAACACTGAAGATAAGATTTGGTTTTAAAATGAAGTTATAATCAAACTTTCAAGTTTAGAAATTAATCACATAGCTCCACAAGCTCGAAGAGACATCAAATATCATAGAATCCATAATGAAGAGCTAAATTTTGTGTCTCTGATTATGGCAGTTAGAACCACTTTTTTTTCTACCATGCCCTTCATGTTTTAGTAAGTTCAGTATGTTATCTGGAGCCAGCTGAGAAAATGAAGTTGAGTGATACTTACTACACATACAAAATAAATTCTAATTTTGAAAATCAACCCTCTAACTAAATATTAAGAAACAAGTGTTGGTAATAGAAAAATAAGTAAACTTAACCCTGTTGCAAAGCCACTCAGAATTGGCTCTATGAGGAAGTGAAATAAATAGTGCAAAGAATTTTATAAAACTGAAAGGGCTACTACGACTCTCCTTTGCTTTTGGGAGTGTTGCTGCTTGGGAGCACCAGCCCCACATCTGCATACTTCAGTACAAAAAAAACAGTAAAAAGCCCAGAAAATTAGGATAACACACTGAACTGGGAAACGATTCATTGACTAAAGAATAAAAGATGACCCATAAACCGTGTTTCCTGACAAAAACTGATTGATTGAAAATGATCCAGAGGGAAAACAAAAGCAGCTGTTAACAGTGTAGTTCAGTGATTGAAAAGCAGACCTACAGGCCAATTACTCCTGTGTTTCCTTCCCCACTGTATGGGTGGGACTTCTCAACAACATTCAGACTCAGTTATTTTCTCACCAGAAATCTACCACTGTAGACAACTGACACATTAATTACCTGTTTTAGATGTTGGTGCGATTATATCTAATTGTGATGACTCCCCATGACAAGACATGCTGCAGAAAAAATGGCAGGTACTTATCCTTATACTCTATTTTCAACACACCCAAAACAGTTCACCTGTACTACAGATTTTCAGTAGAGAAAATACTATCTTAAGATGGCTGATATTTAACACTTCATTGCACAAATAATAACTGGGCATCAGAGAGTGAGAGTTTCATATTATAAAAACCAATATTGATTTACTTTACCCAACAACAGGACCAGTGATGGTTTCCACAGGCAACAAATCTCAGTTCATCTCCTCCAAGGGGGAAAAATTTAATTGTATGTTTTCAAGTTCAATTGAGGAAGAACAGATTTAAGGCCTTTCTAATCAAGACTGAGGTACTTGAAAATACTTAGAGGCATCCCTATTATCCATTCATTTGCAATACTGATTTTCAAAACTTCCAGGTTCTAGGAGTCACATCACTATCTGAAAGGGGGCCTTTTGCCCCTTGTCTGTAGCCCTTTTAGCTCTTTTCATTCATACCAACCCTAATCGTAATACTTAAACCAGTCTGAAAAGATTAATACAATAATTTTTCAGAGAGAATTTTAGTCTTGTAACAGATGAGTTCCTCCAGTCTCTGTGTTACGATTTTGAGTGTCTCCCACCCTGCTAGCTTGAAATGGAAAAGTAGCAAGCATTAAGAAAGAATGTTTACATGTATAAGGACATCCAAGGTAATGTCACAGATAAGAAGCTACAGTTAAAGGAAAATTTGTAATATCATCACTTAACAGGAACAATTTCCAGATTTTATGCACAGCAATAACCAGAATCAGTTTTCATTTTCTCTTCTAGAACACTGCCACAGTAAACACATGTATTGCTATCAAAAGACATGCTTTGTTGCTATATGTTAGAAGTTTATTCTTACTGCATAATAAACTTTTGTGTTACGACAATTTAACATGGAGTTGAATGTGTACATCAGTCACTAAGCAACATCGATGGAACACTAAATAGCAATGAAAAATTGTTCTTTATGTCAATATAATCTTGGCTCACAGAAGTTGTAACAGCTTCAGAACTGTCTCTGCAGAAAAAGCATTTTTTGCCTATGAACTTTACAACAGGCATGTTCCAGTATTATTTTGACTACCTACTTGCTTTTACATATATAACATATACTATTTTACATTTCTATTCCATTTAACTTCATTACTATTCTAATTAACTTTAAAATCTGACAACAAAATTTTATAGTTTGTTTTGACTAAATGTACATCTTTAAGCTTTTATGCTCTGCTGTAGGTCTCATGCCTGCAAATACTTGAAGGAAGTTAACAGAGGCTTACAGCAGTGTGTATGTAACATAGCAGTCTTTACTTTGGTTATAGATTGGCATTGAGAGCTTGATGACAGTTCTGGAATATTGCATAAAATCTATGCTAAAATTAAAATAATCAAGACTCAGATTCCTCACTGTGGAGATCAGTAGCTATTGGCATATTGATTATACTGGGACATGAATTTATCCCAAGTGTTTTTATTTATATATGGTATCTTAGCTTTACAACCATCTATTGACCTTTACCAGTGATATGTCACCATTTACAATTCTTGTGGTTAATTCAATGGAAGTCAAATTCAGTGCCATTGGTTGTGCAGTACATATGAAAACAGCATTTATTGATCACTATTTATTTGACATATTTAAGCTTTTATTTCGCATATTATCATCCAAAATGCTAATCTTCTTATCTGCAACAGCTTCAACATACATTTTTATCGCTCTGCTACACATAGGAAAAAGCACGCTTAGCATCATATTGTAGTATTGCACTGCCATCTTGTGGGCAGTAGAACGAATGAGTGCAAATAACCTCAGGCTTTCTAGGTATGAAGTTGGTCGCTTTGATAGATTTGGGTTTTTGTGGCGGGTGGGAGAGAAGGGGTGAGGTTTTTTGAGAAAAAACTTGTTATTCTAAAAACAATAGAAAATTTATAACCTTTCTTAAAACCCTCAGACTTGCCATATATACAAAATCTGAAGGATAAGTGCCTTATTATACCCATAGAGGATTCTCTGCACAAAAAGTTTTGTCCCCATTGGCTAACATGACAGACTAAATAAAGCTCAGCCAACTACCCATTTTTCCCAGTGTATCCTATTTGGAACAAAACACACTGGGAATGATGAGGTTGCTGCAGGATTCTCAAACCAAGTGGGTACCAGAGCAAGTCTGAAATTTAATCCCCAGGTTCAACAATCAGTTTGGTATGAGCTGTATCTGAGTCCACAGACCAAAAAATTCTTCTTTTTAGGGTCCCAGTTTCTGTAGAAAGTACTAAGCATACTACAGGTGACATGACACGTTAGAAATTATGAAAATTCTTAGTTTGTTTCTGTCACTGTTACATAAACATGTAAAATGTCCTTCGTGTGTTATCCCCATATAAAAGCTACTACATTAAAAAAAAAATCCCCAAACACAGCTTGAAAAACATCTAAGAGCTCCCAATGGGCGTTCATGACTTGCTAGTGCACGGCAATGACTTGATCAAACAAGATCAGTTCACCCTAAACACTCTCTAGACACAGACAGAGAGAGTTGAGGTCAAAAGCTCTATGTTTACACTGAGGCCAGTGATGAGTGCTGTCCCTCAGGGCTATGTTTTGGGACCAGTGCTCTTCAGTGTCTTCATCAATGGCATAGTACGACCTCAGCACATATGCAGGTGACATGGACCTTAGTGGTGCAGTTGACACAACAAAGGGATGTGATCCCATCCAGGGGAACCTGGAAAAATTTGACAAGTGGGCCTACAAGTACCTAATGAAGTTCAAGAAATCTAAGTGCAAGGTGCTGCATTTGGGTCAGGCGAGGAGAGACATGAGTAGATGGTGGGACAAGAAGTCATTGCGAGCAGCCTTGGGGAGAAGGACTTGGTGATTCTTGTGGATGAAAAGCTGGACATGTGCATTTGCAATCCAGAAGGCCAACCATATCCTAGGCTGCATCAAGAGCAGTGGGGGCAGGCCGGGGAGCTGATTCCACACCTCTGTTCTTGTTAGACCTCACCTGGAGTGCTACATCCAGATCTGGAGTCTTCAGAATAAGAAAGACATGGACCTGTAGAGCAGGTCTAGAGGAGGCCACAAAGATGCTAGTGAGTGGAATCTCTCTCCTACAAAGACAGGTTGAGAGAGTTGGAATTGTTCAGCGTGGAGAAGAAAAGGCTACAGGGAGACCTTATTGTGACCTGCCAGTACCATAAGGGGACTTACAAAAAGGAGGGAGAGGAACTTTGTATATGGACGGATAGAAATAAGACAAGGGGCAATGGCTTTAAACGGAAAGAGGGAAGATTTGATTAAATGTTATGAAGAAGTTCTTTACTCAGAGGGCACTGAAGTGTCAGAACAGGTTACCCAGAGAGGTTGTGGATGTCCCAACCCTGGAGTGTTCAAGGCCAGGCCGGATGGGGCCCTGACCAACCTGATCTAGTGAATGGCATCCCTCTCCGTTGCAGGAGGATTGGGACTAAATGATCTATAAGGTCCCTTTCAATCCAAATTACTCTGTGATTCCATGATTCTACATAGCAATTTTTATTTGCTCCTTTTAAACTAAAGCTATATTGGAAGGGTATTGCTTCTTCAAATTACTTAACTGTCTGAAAATTTAGAAGAATTTTGCTAGCTACCAGCCTTGCATATTCAGCAAAATACATGAAAGCCCATGAGGATTTCATTAGTTTCCACTAAAATTAAATAAGGTTTTCTGTGGCAACCCAATAACATTTAATTACGTTAGAAGTATACAAAGCAAACACTCCAATTTGTCTTTCAGATTCAGAGGTGTATTTTTAGAATTATCAGCTGGTTGAAAAGGGAACACTCAGAGATTGAAAGATGTTACGGAACTAAAGTTTGAAATGCTATAATAGGTGGGAAAAGATTCAGGGAACGGCTCACAAGGTAAATTCAGCTGGCTTACTGCATAGCATTCTGCATGCCCTCAGCTGCACTGGTCTGCAGCATGGAGCTATCTTCTACTGGGTAGAAAAATATCACATTGCATGGTCTTGAAGTGCCTAGGAGACCAAAGCCAACAATTCAGCTATACTGGCTTCAAAACTAGCATCAGTTTCTCTGAGCTTCCCTAGTGGCTCCTCCATATTTCCAGAGACCCACTGAAGTCAAACAGTTCTGAATACTGTACTCCCTCTTTGAACTCTAAAACGATGAAAGCAATAGGGGTCATATAGACCTTGCAAAAGTACTTTGCATTTTCTTTTTAGCATATTTCATAAAACACAGCATGCATGGATAGTTGTCTGAGCAGAAACAGATAGAAATCTCTCCAAGTCTTAACTTCCCAACTGTTCCTATGTCCTCCTAATTTCTACAAGCATACTGGAAGAGGTTCAGAATATTTGATATCTCAGCTTACACACACTTGACCTTATTTTGGTCTTCTCTTACCCAAAGTTCTCCTCACCATATTGCCAACCAAGCAACTGCCCTCCAAACCTCCAAGTCCAACACTAGGCTGGCATGCTATTAATTTCTCAGACTAGCAGAGAAAACTGGCTTCATTGGTTGCTGCTACTGTGTTCCCTTGGAGTACTTTAACTTGTAGAATGTTTCCTTGAAATTAATAATTTGACAGCTTCCCATCCTTAGCTTTTTAATGTAAAGACTTTGCTAACATCTGAAACACCAAATCAAGGCAGTGAAAAGACACTGAGCAGGTATTGTGGCCTCAGATCATATTTCACCCTTAAGAGACTTCAGAGAAAGGGAGAAAGGAAGGTTTAAGCACTTTAAAATATTATGGTTTCCAGTCAAGACAGTTACAAGGTGTAGCTAAGTATTTAGCTAGTTGAAATTACCTCTGAGCATTAACTCATTATTTTAGTAACATGTGAATTCCAATTGCATGGCTTAAAAGGAAGAAAAAAGCCCCCAAAAACCCACAGAATATTCCTCCTAACTCTAACTCCCAGAGAACTGTGAGGGGAATAATTAGATGATTTTCCTGCTGTTTCAAGTGCTTCCAGTACATCATGCTCTCTCTCCCACTCATAGGGACCAAATAACCTAACGTGTTTCACAGAGTATGCTGGCTAGCATACCTTGTAATGATTTTTGTCTGCCTGATGCCTCTAGCAACAGAAAGACCAAACACTGGTTTTAATACTGTATTTGCATTTGACAGTCTTACTTTGACAAGTGGCTTTCCTGCTTATAGATCTGGTTCAAAGAAGTTCCTGCTATCCAGGTTAATCAACTTTATCTACTCCTGAAATAAAACACCTCTCAAGAGAAAAGGTTTGGACTTTCAAAGGAGCTGAAGAGAATTACACTCCCAAATCCTATTAGGTTTCAATGCAGCTGAAAACCTAACTCTTTAAAAAAAAAATAATTTAAAAACATATTAAAAAATGGAAACTAAGAAATACAGAGAGGCAGAAATCCTGCTGTTTCGTTAAAATATGAAGAATAGGTGGGAAAAAATCAGCCCGAATTATCTCTATGAAGTAATAATTTTATTTTAAAGCTCATTTTGTTCTGATTTTTCCATATTCACTTTACAGTAATTAATTTTGTAGTTCATGTTCATTTATTAAATGGAATTAGGCAAAGAGACACACTGAATTCTCAGCAGAAAAGTACTTAAAGATGAGTTAAATACTACAGATCTGAAAAACGTCATCTTTGTATTTATCATTTACTACATATATTAAATAAATTCTGCAAAATTTTAACTTCAAAATTTAAAATGCTTATAGGTTATTTGTACATATATAGAAGAAAGAAAGGTGATCATACAACTAAGTATAAATTAAATTTTATTTATGTTACTTGTGGTTTTAGCTAATTGTCTCCATCTGCAGTCTTTTGTTACTGAAAAACAAGAACACACCTATATCAAGTAGAAGCATCCTAAAACCTTCAGGGTAACTATATCCTGCCTTCACTGTGCCAAGGGTATCTGTACAATTGTTTATGACATTTGCACTTCATCATTCAAACTGACTCAACACTGATACTTACTCTGTTAAGGATGTCTTGACAAATTAATCTGGGTATCACATAACATACTTTGCACTCTTCAGTTCCTCTCCATGACAAAAGAAATATCCATTGACTTTGTATGTAACACTATTGTTTCAACTTCTGCCTTTTCCATACAGGCAGGCAAAACAAGGATTTTTTTGATCTTTGTGTTTTAGAGAAACAGCCCTTGTGACCTGAACCCCACATTGACTGAATTTCTCATATAACCTTTTGAACTGCTATAAATGTAAGGAAATCAGAGGCTCCCAAGTTGTTCTTCTCACAGTGATCCTTACAGTTTAGAGTTTACTTTCTGTTTAATTTTTTTTTTTTTTTGCTATAAATTCCACACATGCCTTAGCTTACTAATTAACCACTAGAGAAAAGGAGTATGCCTGCAGTTCCCTGGACTAGAAGGGCCTGAACTTAGTAATGAAGAGTCCCAATTATATTTCAATCGAAGTCCTTTTCCTCACTATTGTCATACACCCAGGTAAGCAAACAAAACCAAGTATTTTGAATTATACTATTAACCTTCATTGAGGAATCTGAAAGATAGGAGCAAACAATACCAGCAGAAGTAACATAAGCCAAGACCGAGTAAGACTTTGTTCATATTTAAAATTTTGTTCACTCTCAGGAAGCAGAGCTTTCCATTTCACATTAAGTCAGATTACAAGCCACATGAAAGCAGATGCACCCCTTGCCACAAAGTATGCATGAGATCTGTCATGCTTGACTTTTACAGTTCAATGACAGCAGAGAGCTGTTCAAGTTTAACTTACCAATGCCTCTGACAGCCAATGGCATGTTTATATATTTTCTCTTAAAACACTGAATACTTTCCTTTCTCCTTCTTCTAGAATGCCAGTATCTTCCATTTTATCAGTCCTGTAGACTAGGGGTCATGCTTGATTTCTTTCTTTCTTTCTCTGACCCTGTCTTTATTAAGTCCATGAACAAGTCCTGTCATCTTCCATAAAGCATCAAAAAATTCCTTTCTTCCTATTCTGCCAGCTTAGGCTTATCTCGAATAATTTTCCACTCAACCTAGCAGAATTACTTCTTATCAGATCCTTTTGCATCAGACATGCAGATACTAAATAACCTCTCATTTTACTTACGTAGACAATATTCCTGATCCTTCAATTACACCTGTTAGGCTGTGCCATTCATTCTCAACCACCTCAGTAGTTTCCTACCATTGCTTTAACAGAGTCCACCTCACAGTATCTTTCTTAGAAACAGCTTAACTAGGAATAATTTATGTTTGTTTGGGGGATTGGGGTTTTTTGGGGTGGGGTCTATTTTTTTTTTGGTTGGTTGGTTTAGTTTACTTCTAAGTACCAGGCTGTGGTACAGACAGCAAAGTCACCCTAGGATGTCTGTGGCATTCACTTGAGGCCAGGAAACATAAGAAAACACCTACGAGAGTCCTATATCCTTCTACAGAGACAGCGAAAAGCAGTATAGGGTGGTTGAAGTAATAATGGGAAACTAATGTCAGGAAACCAAAACCCTCACTAGGATGAAATCCTAAGAGCAGTATCAACAACTCATGCCCTCGGTCCTTTTCTCCCTGCTTCCACCTTTTCCATGTAGGATCTACACTTGCCTGGGAAATTTAACCTTTAGACTGAAGACCTCAAAGCTCCAGCCTTCGCCTTCTACTTTCCCTAAAAATTAGCAGGAAAAAACACCACTGAGTTTTTTTCATCTGTCAAACAAGTTTTCAAGTTTCAACCATTTCCCTCTAATGTACCTTACAGTTCCCATTCAAACTACACATCTAGCAATCCCCGGTACAATTTTAATGTTGTTCAGACTCAGAGAACAGTCATTATCAGTTTATTTCAAAACCAATGAATAGAAATTTCTGCACAAATTTAAGACTAGTGATGGAGCTAGCCTGACAGGACATTAAGGAAAAGGTTGCAAGCATCTTTAACATTATGCCTCTGGACTAGGTAGAACAGGCCTCTCGCATTAGGTGTTTTTAAAAAGGGTTGTGTGCAGATCGGTTATCTCCATGAAAATTCTCTCACCCTAATACTGATGCCTACCAGATTACCAAATATTTTTCATGCTGTCTTTTCTCTACACCATCTTCAAAAACACTATTTTTCCAATTCTAGTCTTTCTGTAAAAGTTTTCATTTATCTAAATGACAATTTTCTTTCTGGTTAGTCTGTTCTTCTACAAACAATGAGAGCCTGTAACAAAAACAGGCTCCTGCCAGAGGATGGTAAGATAGTGCATTAGAACAATCTGAATCATTAAGGCACAGGCCAACTGCTAAGGGCAGATAAATCTGTCATCTTACAAGACATCTGGTGGCAAAACACCTCAGTATCCCCTCAGGTATGAAGGGCTTTCAACATTCTAAGACAGATTAAACCTTTCCATTCTCTCCTATAGGAAGAGAGGGGTGGTACCAAGGAGAACCTAAAAAAGCTTTATAATTGCTATGGTCTCAACCACAGAAGTTTCCTTGTACACTGCATTGTTACATAAGACACGGCAACGCTACCATGTAGCTTTTCTCTTTCATGTAAAACATGATAAACAGCATTTAGACCTCAGAAGAGACACTCAAGAACACTTAAAAACACACTACATAGTTGAAACATTAACAGAATTTACTGAATATATACACTGAAAGAGCCGGATATTGTATTAAAATCGCCTACACTGCAGGCAGACTTAAATATGTCGGTTTCACTACGATTTAGGTAAGAAACCTGAAGAAATTGACCAGCAATGCTTTCATTGCTAAACAGACCTGTACGATTTTGACATTGGTAGTTTGCAGTACAAATAGAGTACAAACGAATTAGTAACGTCGACATTCCTCAAAGTATTTTTAAAACCTCACAGAAACGCATTTCCACTGTAGCCCTGCATTGGTTTCTCTATAACTCAGCGACGAAGAGTGCCACGGGGAAGGCGCTTGAGCAGGGCAACTCCGTTTTCTGTCCCGTATCCAGGCGCCGGAGGCGGATCCCGCTGTGGGCTCCCCGAGCCGGTTCCAGCCGTTCGTGCCGGCGGTGCCGCAGAGCCGCACT
>VZTJ01000383.1:2171982-2368811 GCA_013397795.1 Orthonyx spaldingii
CGGCCCATGCCGTGCGGCGGGGCTCGGCGGCGGCGCGTCCCGTCCCGCCGGGGCGGTGTTAGGTCGGGCCGCTCTGCCCCCAGCGCCTCCCCGCGGGCAAGCGGCCCTGCCCGGCCTCCTCCGGCCCCAGGGCCGGGCTGCCGCCGGGCCCTTGCGCCGCTGACCGGCTGCGTGTGCCGTGGCAGCCCCGTGGCTGGGTTCATGTTACCTCCCCGTGGCCGCCGGGCCACCCCTGCCTGCCCGACTCAGCGCCCGCTCCTCAGCTGGAGATAGGGGGAAGCAAGTTTCCCGTGCGGGGATGCGCGGTCCGGAGTCCCAGAGGCTGTCGGTTTAGTGGGGAGGGAAGGGACGGCCGCGCTGCCGCCTCCCGAGAGCGGGGCAGCGCTGGGAACGGGGCCGGGACAGTCCGAGATGAAACCTGCCCCGAACAAACTCGGGAGGTCGGTGCTGGATCTTTAGTGTCAGATGAGAACAAACTGTGGAATATACTCAGCATTGTAGTAATACATTTTTTTAAAATGTAAAAACACCGCACCAAAAGAACTTGCCAAAATAAAGTTTGTGCTTTTTAAAAATATTTATGACTGAAAAAAAAAAGCTGCTTAGGAAATCCCAATGAGTTGTATACCTCCGCTCCTGTTGTAATTCCTGCTAGGCAGAATTCTTGATGATACTGTGAGGGTCTATTTCTTTTGAGGAAAAAGGCTATGGTTTCTCCGTGTGAACAATGTGGGAGAAAAACATTCAGTAAATGTACCCAAAGGACTGTTTTACCCGAGACAACACACCCTTCCATATTTGTCTGTGGAACAAATATGGGTCTAGGTACGACTTAAGGGGTTGAGGTGATTGGAGCTGGGTTGCTGTAGGAGTTTGTTCAGCCCACGTTTGGGAATTCAGAGTGCCCTGCAGCACCGTAGTGGCTTTTGAATATTCTGGCAAGTTCTAATTACAGTTAGAACTGTCTTAAATTGCAATGCTTTAGCTGTGGAAGAAGAATCTGTTAGCCAGAGCAATGTGCTTCTGGCTCAGAAGATCTCAGAGTTGCAAATCTTGGAGGTTCTAGGATCTGTGGGTTTCAGGGAAGTGCAATGATGTGCTTACCTTGTTCTTGTACCTTTCCTTGAGCATCCATGCTTGACCAGTTCTGCTCTGGGAATGTACAACTTTGGTTTAACTTGAAACCACTCGTTTTATATTATTTGTTTATTTAAATATATTATGGCACTAACTTAAAAATCTTGTGAGGTTTAACAAGAGTTAAACTGTCATGCTAGTCAACATGCTGCTTATGTGGTAGTTCTGTTTTGTTTTATTTTGCCGTTTAGTACGCAGAATGTTGTCATTCATGACAAGGTTCTTCAGCTGTGTGAGACAGAGCTGTGTACACCAGTGAGGTGCCATCACTTTGATGGCTATGAGATCTTCTGCCGTGTCACTGGTAAAGGGATTAGCACTGATTTCAGGATCTTGAAAGTGATAAACTTGTCTTGCCTGTCCATCTAAGAAGTTAACTGCAGTTCTGGTTGCATTATGAAAAGTGAAGAGAGGGACTGGGAGGTAAAATTATGTATAGGATTTAAGAAGGTAGGGACAGAAGTGGGTAACAAATTGAATTTTAAAAATCTCTTCCCCAGTTTTCTCATTATAACTAATTAGACTTCTTGCCTTTTTGTTTATTTGCTTTGTTTCTGGATTTATTTAATTTCTCTTTTAGTTATTGGTTTGCCTGTTTTGGAAAAGGAAATGTTACTTTTCTTCACATTCTGTTACTCTATCTCCCTGCTTATTAAAAGTCATTGTAGATGATGCTAAATTAGAAATGCATTATAATGGTGTTATACTCTTTCCCTGACCAATAAGAATCAAAACAAAAGTTTTGTTCAGGCTTACTATTTCTCTTGCAGCAAGACAAATCCAACACATTGTATTACTGGCAGGAGTATGGTGCTGATGCCACATGGCCCACATGTAGCTTTTTGCAGTTTGTGGGGTTTTTAGTTTCTCAGAGTGCCTAGGTTAGTAAAAAAGTAAGGGAATTTTCAGATCTTGCTGGAAGGGTTAGGGGAGAAGAGAAAATATGTTTTTGATAGTTCTCTGTGGAAAGATGATTCATTAGAATTATTCATTAGAATTTAAAGCAAGAAGATACACATGAAGGGGGAGAACATCCTGCCTATAGGTCACAGTTTTCTGTAAAATTAGTTGTGAACTTGAGAGATATCCTAATGGATCTTTATGCTACCTGCTTTTTAGTCTGCCAAACATAGGGCAGAGTAGATGCTGCATGTTGATGGCAGTGAAATGCCGTAGTGTAATTGTTTTAAACTATGAATTGGTGATCTGACTTGATGCTCAGTTTAGTGCAGATCACCCAAATCAATGCAGAGGATTCTTTTCACTTTTACATCTGTTACCTTATGTGGGCAATTGATGTTTTGAAACTTACCTTTGAAACAAACAAGCAACCCATCTGGGCTGCTGTCTGTTGACAGATATAACTACAGGCTAATGTTGCAACTGACAGATATTCCTGTAAGTATGATTGCTGCCTTTTTCCTTTTCCTTTGAAAGGAAAATGGTTTTGAAGGAGTAAGAGAAACAGTATTGAACCTTTATTTGCAGAACAGATACAGCTATGGAAAAAACCAGTGTGAATACTCAGTTGTTCAGGTCATTCACTGCTGCTTTCAGCCACCAGTTTTTTAAACGGTAAGATGCTTGGCATGCTCCCTGATAGTTTTGTGAGGAAGCTCCCTGCTAGCTTCATAACAGCAGGCTTCTGTTTTCCATGATGATTCTTGATGTGGACCTTTGTGTTTTAGAGACAGGTTAAAATGCAAACTGAGTTTCTGCGGAGTGATGACCTTTGGTATATTAAAGAACATTATATATTAGAATTTTGAAAATCATTTATATGTGTATTGGCTTTATGTGGCAGGGTTCTTTAGCAGGGGAGCTACAGATGGCCTTCTGTGAGAAGCTGCTAGAAGCTTCCCTCATGTCTGACAGAGCCAATGCCAGCCGGCTTCAAGATGGATCCACTGCTGGCCAAGGCTAACACTGTCAGCGGTGGCAGTAGCACCTCTGGAATAACAGAATTAACAAAAGGAGGGGGGGAGTTCTCTCTTGCAGCTAGAGAGAGGAGTTAGAATGTGTGAGAGAAACAACTCTGCAGACACCAAGGTCAGTGACGAAGGAGAGGGAGGAGGTGCTGCAGCCATTAGAGAAGAGATTCCCCTGCAGCCCGTGGTGCAGACCATGGTGAGGCAGGATGTGCCCCTGCAGCCCATGGACATCCATGGTGGAACAGATATCCACATGCAGCCCACAGAGAACCCCATTCTGGAGCAGGTGGATATGCCCAAAGGAGGCTGTGGTCCTGTGGGTAGCCTGTGCTGTACCAGGCTCGTGGCAGGTCCTGTGGACCTGTAGAGAGGAGCCCATGCTAGAGCAGGTTTGCTGGGGAGGGCAGAGCCCACAGGGGACCTGTGGTGGAGAAGCTTGTTCATGAAAGACTGAACCACATGGAAGGGACTCATGCTGGAGCAGTTTGTGAAGGATTAGTCCATGGGAAGCAATCAGGTTGAAGTTTATGGAGAACTTTCTTCTGTGGGAGGGACCCCATGCTGAAACAGGGAAAGAGTGTGAGGAGTTCTTCCGCCATGGAGGAAGGAGCAGCAGAGACAGTGTGTGAGGAACTGATCGTAAACCCTGTTTCCATCCCTCTGCTCTGTGGTGGGGAGGAGGTAGAGAAAACTGGGAGTAAAGCTAAGCCCAGGAAGAAGCGGGAGGAAGGTGTTTTAAATTTTGGTATTTCCCTGAGGCAAGACTGTTTTGTCCATGGTGATAATTGGTGAGTGAGCCTTTTGCTATATTTTTCTTTCCCCTGTTCAGCTGAGGAGGGAGTGATAGAGTAGCTTTGGTGGGCACCTGGATTGCAGTCAGAGTCAGCCCACCACAACATGAGATATTGCTGGGATTGATCTTCGGTTTTCATAGTATTAATGAATCAAATAATATTTTTTGAAGTGTTTACAAGTAGGTTATAGTTCTCTAAAATAAATTAAATTTCTTGGAACTTTTTGTATGAAGTGTGAAACAGGCACTGCTGATCTGTCCCAAGTACAAGTAACAGATATGATAATTTAAACTGAATACTGGTGGATTCCTATCATGATGCAGTATGTGTTGTTTAAGGGTTTGCTCTCTATTTTATTGAACATCTAAACATGAAAACAGCTTATTGTATTTACTGTGCACTGTTACACTTGGCTGAGCATTGCTGAAGGCATTGTTATGTTTATTTCCTGCTTTTCAGAAGAACTAAAACTCAGTGGTTCAGTTAATTATTCTGAAAGCATTTTTTATTTTGTAAGTTAGAGTTGTGGTGCTTGTGGCCTGTGGTCAATTTCATTTTGGCCACCAGAGTATGTGTACAGCTTATTTTCTTCCCTTTTTTGTTTGTTAGGTTTTTTGTTTACCTGTACTTTTCTCCAGTAGGCATGTAGAAGTTTATTGGGTCAGGTGGCTGGTGGAAGGCTATTTGTACGTGTGTTGTGACATGGGTGTGCTACATGTGCACCAAATGACTTGCAGGGATGCTCCTGTGGATTCTGGAGGAGGGAAGGGGTTGAAGGACTGAGTAGGGTCCATGAGTGACTACAGGCTGGTTGCCTTTATAGTTGCTGAAATATATTCTGGAAATTCACTTATAGTTGCTGAAATATATTCTGGAAATTCACAATAATCCTATTGCTGACTTCATGTGTAGTTAAAATTATCATCAATGTGTTTGCCTTATTTTTAGCAGGGGCTAAAATACACGGGACTGGTTCATAGTATCTGTTATGTAATAGGAAAAAGTCAATACGGTGGCTGTGGTATCATTTTGTTCAGTATCTCTTGACGGAGTAGCAAACCCAGGAACAGATCCAACTTCCCTTTAAGTGAATGGCAAAACTCCCCTTGGTCACAGAAGCATGGGATTAGACTGTGGGTTTGGCAGAAATAATTGGTAATGAGTTCAGCTCCTGGAGGGCATTAATTTTTGCACCATGAAATCCGTAATAAATTGAGTTAAGGAGATCCACATAGCATGCTGGTAGACAAATGTTATCCTTTCTGTCCTTTTATGTAAATCTGTTGAAGACAGAATTTGATCTTTAAGTTATACGTTCATTTAAATAGTAATATTCTGACTAGCTATGCACTAATTTAAATGTTAAGTGTGAAATAAATTAGAAAAATCTATTCTGGTTCAGTAATGTAGTATTAGGGCAAAGAAGGATTAAAATGCTTGGTTATTGATTAGGTCTTTGTAGGGAGGGGGTGGCAGTTTCCATCAGGATTTGTGGAATGAAAGCAGGGTTGTGCCTGAATCGAAACTGTCCTGAAAATGCTGTATGATGCTCCACTGTGAGAAAATTTAACATGGGATCAAAAACTGCTGTACTTGAAGCAAACATACTGCATTTTTAATTTATGCTAGTAATTTACTTAAGCCAATTTACAAGTTGACTTGTACTTTAGCTTATAAATAAAAATGTCCAATTGTGAAGGGAGTATTTAGTGCTAAATGGTGGCATATGTATGAACTGCCCTTGGTGGGACTAGAACTTGAAAATGTTCTTAGTTGCCAGTTTAACAAAATAATGATTCTAAGCTGAGATTGACTTGGTGAAAAGGGCATAGGGCTTTCTGAGGTTTGGCAGTTGAGGTGTATGGAAATGAAAAGTGTGAAAATATTTCTATTTTGTAGAATGTTTACACAATTTAAAATACAATTTTCTGTTGTTTCAAGTTTTAATGCATAAAGTTAAATATGTTTAAATCTTTGTATTATGTTTTTTTTATTAAGATGTTCTTGACTTGTTTTGTTCGGGATTAATCAGCTCTGCTTTAGCTTTCTTTCATTGCACTATTTCCAAATCTATATGTTTGACCTTCTCTCCTTGTTAATTCTGATATTTCAACAGGTAAGGAAGTGGAACCATTCTTAGTGCTTGCCTATTGCATTTGATAGGAAAGAAAATATCAGTTTCTACTATGTTTTTGTTGGATTTTTTCTATGTATTATAGATTAACTTCATTTTAGCAATTGACTGCCAAAAAGATAAACCTAGTTACCAAGAAAAATAGTATCTCAGCTTGCAGTTGAGTGCAGTTAAGAGATCTGAGAACACTGACTGAGCATAATTAGAAAAACTAAGACATTCCAGTGATGTCTTCAATGCTATTGAAAGAAGTTATGCAAAAATGAGTGTAGTCTTTTTTTAAGCATTTATTTCTCTCAGTAATGGTATGATACATAGAAATATATCTCTTTTTAAAAGCTAGTGCTGTTCGAGAGTGATTATATGGCAAAATGTGAATATACATATCTAATGCAGTGTTATGTCAGATATTATAATTTATGCTTGTTGTAGTTGCCTAAAGTATACCCATTCTATAATCTCATTAGCGCTATTGATATAATAAAATCATTAGTATCTGTAGAATAGTTTAATAAAGTTATTAGTATTACTTTTAGAAAGTCACAACTTACTTTTCTTAAATACTGTTCTTAACTCAAAATTTCTGTGATTACAGTTGGACATGCTTTAAGATGCTGTTTCTCAGTGTGTTCTTCTGATTCACATTCAAGTAAATAAAATTCCAGGTTCTAAAGGAATTTTGTGGCATTAACTGATTAGTGGGTGGGAACGTGTTAAGTTGGCTATGCAAATTTTTAGATGAAAGCATGAGAAACAAAGCAGTATTTTTCATCATGTATTGCTATGGTGTGCTTTTTGTGTGGGCACAGACACAGGCAGCTTTTCCATTTGCTATTATGGCAGAGTATTAGGTTGTGGTTTTCCTTGTCTGAGGTTTGACATATGCGCTGTGTGACCAGTTTGCTGCTTGGTACCTTCCTTGTAATGAGGAAGTTGGCACTGTGAAACACCCACCACAATTTTAAGATTTATTGACATTTTTGTAGCTCTCTTTGTAGAGCTACAGAAATGTGTTCTTATTTTGAATTTCTTTATTTACAAATATTACTAGATGAGTGATACAGGAGCTATGATAGACATTCAGTTGCTTGATGTAATCAAAGTAGGCCAATCAAATACCTAGATACCAACTTAAACCTGTTTTCATGGATACTAGTTGACTTTTTTCAACTTTTTTCTATTTTTTTTCCTCTGCTAATTGTCATGATACCAGGAGATTGCTGATAGTGTAAACAACTTGAAATAAAAATTAGTCTTGAAGTAGTTAAATATCTCAATTCTCATGATCTATATCTGAAGAAAAACAAACAGTATTTAATGTGTCTGTGTTCTTGGATCTGTTTGTAATGGTATTTATTTTCATTAAACCACAGGAATCTTGAAGTTTAACTTTTCTCTTTGCACCTGACTGTATAATGAAAAAGGATGTGGTTCCACACCTATATCCTTCTCAAGTGTAACCTGCACCGATGTCATTGTTCCTTAAAGAGACATCAGCAACCCCATAGTTCTGCTCAGTTTTATTCTAAAATGCATTTTGCTTAAAATTCAAATTTAGCAAGTGAAAAGCCACTTTCAAGCTTTAAAATTTGCTTTTCCTTGAAGTTAAAGTAAAAAAAAAAAAGAAAAAAGACAATATTCTGTTCTCATTTTGTGGTGCCGTGTAAAGTTCATTGTAGGAGATTTTCTTTTCCATTAGTCTCTTCAACTGTCATTTATGGGGAACAAGCTACGTTGGGAAAACTGAGCCACAGGAGGAGCGATGTGAATTCCCTGATGCCCTTGTTCACCAGTTCTCCTTATAGGGTAGTACATAGAGCCTCGGTTTTACTCTCCGTGCTCCATTCCCACTTTCTTGCTGTGACGATCTGTTGGTCGTTTTCAGGTGTTCCCGACTAAATTAGTCGCATCCTTTCCTGTGTTTAGGTACTGTGTGAAGAATGTGAGTATTTCAGAGATTCGCTTACCCTGCACTGAGCCCCGCTTAGCTGCCTTCAACATGGTGTTGGGTGGGAGGCAGGATGTTTAAAGAAAAGAAGTGGGGTGGGGTTGTGGAGCTCACTGTCCATTTCCTGCACTGTCTCTTTTCTTGCACCAGGTCCTAAGTTAGCTGCTGATCTTGCTGGACATGCCTTGGAGAACAGAATTGGGCTGACTGGTCAGTCAGTTGTTGGCCCTTGGCAAGCTTCTGATGTGCGGCACAGAAGGCATAGCACTGCTTCTGCTTCTTTCTGTTTAGTCTGCTCTTCTGAGCCAGAGCTCAATAACCTTGGCTGGTGGGCACAAAGGGGAAGATACTGCTCTTTTTCACTCCCAGCCATGAATTGAAGGCACAGTGGGGTTTTTAAGGCAAGGTTTAAATGACTCATTTTGAGAAATGCTGCATGTGACAGCAGTAGTCAAATTAATCTTTAAAGTTAGACACAGTATAGCTACAGCTCCCACTGTGCAGAAATACCCTTGATGAATACTGAGAGTCTCCTTCTGAAACTTTGTTTCTGCATGTTTGAAGAGTTCCCTTTTTCAGTGGAAAAGAGCACCTCTAATGCCTTAAACTGTGCAAATATTACGCAGTTCTCAGTAGTTTTTGAGAGTTATCTGTGTTTCCTGATTTGCTTGCATTAAGAAGGAACAATAAAGCTTTACATCTGAATTGGGAGTGTGTAGTCGTATACTTCATGTTCTGTAAAAATGATGCTTCTTTAGAACAGTTTTTCAAACTGACATTTAACAAATATTAAAGGATAATAAAAGATTTCATACATGTACAACACTTTCAAGCTAGCATGTGAGTGGATGTATCTTGTTGATTGTTTTCTTCTGAAACAGTAGTGTTTTCTGAATAGTCTCATGTTATGTCTTCTCATTAGCAAACAGAGATGTGAAATAGCTGTTGAGATTTTGATTTATTTTTTCCCCCACCAGCTCTTCCCGTAGCTGTGTAGGATTGCACACCGGTAGATGGAGCCCTGTGCCAGCAGCCAGCCTTGAGCAGGCTCTCTAACCTGAACACCAGGCGGGAGCAGCTCCTTGAGCATGTATCTGTAATATGTTTTATTCACCTAAATGAACATGGGTTTGAAATTAAATGTCTGCTATTACCTGTGCAAATCAAGGCAGTGACTATGTGCTGAGATGCTTGGGGACAGTTTTGTGGTCATGACAGGCAGGTGATCGGGTGAAATACCCTGATCTGTTCCAGAGTGCTGCAAGGATGAGAGCCCATGTGGCTTGCCACGTTTTTCAGTTAACTTCTGAGTCAATTGCATGTCCTTAGGCAAATCTTGGTTGAAAACATCAAAAACAGGGCATATGGGAAGCTCTTAAGAAACTTACAAAGCAGATTAAAATACAAGTTTTGGGATTTAGTTTTGTAATTTTGTTTCTCATATATGCTAACTGCTGATATTTTTTTTAAACCTTGTTTCTGAGAATAGAAAGTTGTTGAATAGAGCAGTTCAGAAATTCAAAATCAGTAGTAGCTAATCTTGCGTATTGCCTGTTTTGTACGGTATGTGTCCACACCCGCAGCCCAGAGCTGTGTTACGTGGCTCAGCCAAATGATACAGTGGACTGGGTTTGTTGATGTTTGTATCGGCCGCTTGTAGAACTGTGAAATGTGTCCAAGTTTCTTGCAACTTTCTTTAGAAGTCAGTTTACCTGATGCAGTTTTGTATATAGACAAGTTACTCTAGTGTGAGAACAGTTCTTTAATAGCAAGATGTTAATTTTATTTTCAAATTTGAAATGCAGTTCTTAATTTTAAAGGGAGAAAGGAGGAAAATGTTTCAGAGAGAATAGGTAGTAAAGTTTTGTTCTTGTGGGGATTTTTGCTGGGTTTGTGCCAATAAGTTTATGCTTGAAATATCTGACAGATTAGTGTTATTCTATGATTGTAACAGGTATGCCATTTCTATAACATATGCCCTGCATTTTTCATTTGAAATTCCAAATGTCTTAATGTTTACATTTCAAAACAATGGGAAGGGTGTGAGTCCCTGGTGGTTTTGCTCTGACTAATATTTCTGTGAAGTAACACTTCTGTACTGTACCTTATATCTCCAAAGAAAAATTAAGTCATTCCCAAAGCCTGCAGATTTGTCTGATGACTGTATGAATACTGGGCTAAATTGCAGTCTGAAATAATCTTTGGAAATGTGTTTCTACCTGCTGTTCATTATGTGTGTTAAATTGGCATTCACATGTTAGGGAATGGACTTAAAAGTGAGATTGTGAAAGCATTTGTCAAAAATAAATTACTCAGAATTATCTGGAATTGTATAATTTTGTTTGCTTTATTTGTTTTAATGGTTAGTAATCACTATTGCTTATGGTTTGCAAAAATGAAATTATGGATTTTCCTTCACATGGCGCTTAGTTGGATGGAGCTTTGAGCAACCTGGTCTAATGGAAGGTTTCTCTGCCTATGGCAGGGATCTGGAAGTAAATGATGAACTTCAAGGTCCCTTCTGACCCAAACCATTCAGTGGTTCATGGTAGCAAACTAGTACAGTGCTCCAGTCGTTCAAACCCAATTATTTCGTGCAGGCTGGAGAGGAAGCTCTAGAAAGTGTTCCAGGTTGTTACTGGATCGGTGCGTTTTTAGCAAACAGACACAAATTGCAACTATAAACATCCTTGTGCTTTGAAGGGAGAAAATGAACAGTCATGTGTGGGGTTGATCCCAGCCAGCAGCTAAACACCTGCACTGCTGCTTTCTTGCTGCTCCCTCTAGCAGGCTGAGGAAGAAAATAAGGAGAGTGGAAGAAAACTCATGGTCCAAGACAAAGACAGGTTAATAAGCAAAGGAAAAGGAAAAAAGAACAAACCAACCAAACAAAACTAAAACCAACAAAAATTTATGCAAACGGAGTCAATTGCCACCTCTCACCTGCAGCGCGCCACGGTCCAGCCAGTCTCAGAGCAACAGCTTTGGAAGAAAAACTGCATACCCCCTTCTTTGCTTTACCCAGTTTCCCTTGCTATGCCTGACATTATATGGTATGGAATATCCTTTTGGCCAGCTCTGTCCCCTCACTACTTCTTGCCCATGCCCAAGCTACTCTCTGAAGTGACAGAGTTGGTGGGAAACAAAAGACTTGATGCTGTGGAAGCAGTGTAAGCAATATTCAGAATACTGGTATGTTGTCAGCACTGTTTTAGCTATAAACCCAAAACACGAAAGTACCATGTGGGCAGTTACAAAGGAAGTTAACGACATCCAAACCAGAGTCAGTACAAGTACTAACATATCTTTTCAATAGTAAAAATACTCTTTTCTAGAATGTGTTATGAAAGCATTTTGTAAATTTGTAGCAGCATTGATGATAGACACTTAGAGGGATATACAGCTTAAATTTTTGAGGGAGGAATTTATACATTTATATAAATACCATTTACCTAAGTGTTTTTTAAAAAATTTAATAATAATTTAGAAGAAATTTTACTTCTATGCAAGAGTGACTTCTCACATATGAATGAAGTTGCAACATATATATTTGGCATCAGCAATGTGTCTTAAGCCTCCATTGTTTTGTTGGAGAATGATCATGCCCTTTTTATTTTGAGCCATCATGTTTTTGTGTTCTTTGAATTTTGATTTAGTTAATACCAGAGACAGTGATATTAGCACAAATAGGAAGCTGTAGCAGAATATAAGTATTTGACTTGAGTGTTTATGAAATTAAGCTTTCCCTGCCTCTCAAGGGCATGGTTACAAAGTTTAGCTCATGTTCTTGTTAAAGGGATGTTTTCTTTGGAAAGGAGAGGTTTTTTTTCAGAAGAAGTTTGACAGTAAAGCTTTCAGTAAAATACAGGGTAGAGCTGAAAAGACAAAATGTTCAGAAAATTGCATTCCAATGAATGTTTGCCCACAGAAGCAAAAGAAGAGCTTAATAATCTCGTATGTTGCGTGAAATGAGTGGTAAAGTCAACAGGGTGGATATACTGGTCATTGAAAGGTGAGGGAAGTAAGACAAGCCTTCATTAAACTCGGCCTTTATATGTTTTAAAAAGACAAAATACAGAAACACCAAGTCTTGCACCTGCTAATGCATGGAGAACATCATGAAAAGATGACTGATAACCAGTGTTTTTCTGTGCTTGATGCATGAGTTGAATTTGGCAGTTGCTCTGAAGAAAGTGGAGACCACCTCTGTGTGTTCAGCATTCCTTATGTATCAGCACCTGAGTCCTTTGAGAGATTTTATGTAGTGCCTGAAGCATTCAGCAGGGAAGTACAGCACATGTTGAATAGCAAAAGTTGTAGTGAGGACTGATGCTTTGACCCAGGGAAGATGATAGAAATGTAGAGCTAGCAATTGTGAAAAGCTTTGGGAAGTATCAGAGCTTCTAGGCTCTGGTTCTTTCTCAATCCAAAGGATCACAGGTGGTAACTGAAACAGATTAATTTGTAGTTCTGATATAAGCATAAGTAATCCATTTTTGTGCTGACTCTATAGAGTGCCTCAAAGACCTATTGATAGTTGCCTCTAGCATGAAATTTTATCCCTGCCACAATGGTTTTTGTTAACAGGTTACATTATGTGGGGAAGGAGATTATGGTAACTGAGCCATATGAAGAACTCCTGCAAAACACAGAACAAAACATTGGCTTGCACAGAGGCTTGTGATCTCCTGTATTGATCAGCTGTAAAACAACTGATTGAAAAAGTTCTCTTGGTCTTCTGAGGTCTGAGTGGTTTCTGAGTGCAGATGGGGGAAGAAGGAACACATAGCTGCAGTCTTACAAGCAAAACTATTTTGACTGAGGTCCTTGAAGTTTTTTTATTACTTAAATTTGCATCTTAGCAGCAGGACTGGGCAAAGCTTTAATATTCTGAGTTTAGCTTTTATTTGGACATATAAACTCACTAGCTGTAATGACAAAGCATCTTTCAAAATCTTAACTCTATTTTGTCAGTAAAATACATGTGGTATTATACTTGCAATCTGGCCCATGCCTAGAAGCAGTTTTTCTGCTGGGCTAATTACCAGTAATTGTGGTACTGTTGTGTAGCAGTAAAGAGAACTAGCAAGGTAAATTAGTCTAATACTAATTTATATAATGACATTTATGAGGTAAACAGTATGGACTGTTCTCTGCTCACAAATGTGTTGTATGAAATTATAGTTGAAAACCAATTTACCAACTAAGTGGGAAATTCACCTGATAGCTAATGTATCTTAAATTATGTGCACTTTTGACACTTAGTGTTTTCTGGAGGTTGAATAACTTTGGTGGTGGTTTCATTTTATCCCCCCTTGGAGGTGGATTGTATTCCACTTTGGAGCTGGGAATTTGTGCTGGCCTCTCTGCTCAGCTTTGCAAATGCAGTGTGGTTCAAACTGTTACTCCGCTTTATCTACCAGTGAGTAGTTTTGCCCATTCGCTGTATCTAAGGTACAGATTCCAGGTGGATATGTCACAAAATCCTTTTTTCCATATTTTGTGTTTGTAGGACAGATTTCAGTCATTATCTCTAGGATAAGGAGATGGTAAAACACCTTAGTAATTCCTACAGGGACTATTTACGTAGAGAAAGGATATTCCTGTTTCACCCTAGATCTTGCTGAAATTTTTGTTGCTTATATAGTTTTTAAAATAGCATCAGTTCCAAGGACTTGGAATCCATACATTCCAAGAATTTTTATCGTATTTTACATTGTTTATATGTGTGTCTATTTATATAATTAAAGTAATGGGTTACAATTTTTTAAGGATTTGGCCAAATTAAAACTAAAGTTGTTTTTTTAATATATCCCTAGTTATGTGTTGCAATACCATTTGACTCAAATTATCTTTTTGATAATTTTTTCTTGATTTTCAAAAGCTATTAAGGAATGCCTGTACCTAGTTTTGTATAAAATCTGCTTTGATACCAGGTAAGCAATTTGATATTTCTACATGTGAAAGTCTGTATAGAAATAGTGTTTAGATAAACTGCTTTAATCACTTATTCTACATATTTTATAATTTTATAGTTAATTCAGGAAGTTAATTGTTTTTGTTGTATACTTTTATGACTGGTTGTAAATTAATCACAGAAGTACAATGTCAGCATGAATTAATTATGCAAGTAAACAAAATGGTTATTTCATTATTTTATTGAAATGCCAAGAGTTTGAGGAGATCTTTTGTCTTAATAGATTAGCCAGAATTCATTGGGAAAAGTCTTAGTATGTTTAAGGTAATGGGAAAATATTGCTTGAGTACATCCTACAGGGATCCTGTTTAAAACAGATGACAGTCTGTCACATTCAGTAGCACATCAGTCATCAGATTTATTCTAATTCTTTAAGCTGAACATTTCATTCAAGCTTGTAGATTGTCTTGTCAAGCTACCAAAAGCCTCATAGCTTTTCTGTCAAGCATGGAGTTGCACCAGCAGTTCACAAATAAATGCTAAGCTGCAAAAATATTGTTTATTTTCTTTAACCTTTTATTCTGTTAACTACACTGTTCTTTCATGTTATTTTCCCCACATGTGTTTATCACAAGGTATTTGAAGACTGCTTCCTAAACATGCCTCATCCTGACCGCAGCCACTTCAGACCAAGGACCACTCATTTTGGGGCTTGTTGTTTTTACTTGTAGCAGTCTAGACCACCGTGGTTATCACATTCCTCCTCTAATCACAAAGGCCCAGTGAGCAGCTTCATTTGCTGCAGACGTGAAGGAATCCCACTGCTGCTGCACCAGCACCTGTGGTGTGTCCAGTCTGGCTTTGTGCAGCGTGGCTGTGGACTTCTTGCCCTGTATGGAGAGCGACACTTTTGCTGTCAGCCCATATAGATATGACATTCTTTGTATTTATTCATCACAATCCTTTTAGGATATATTCCCATGCTGTATTGTGTATGTCTGTGTCTTTTTTTTTGTTTTCATTTCCTGGCTGACCTTCTCTTATTCTGAGACTTTTGCTTTAAATGAAGTCTTCTGTGTAAACTGTAGCACTTGCATATGAAGTCTGCTTAAGCCTTACATGATGGGGGGAACTTGACTTGAGACATACTTTCTTTGAAGTCAGCGTATGTATGTCTGCAGTAGTAAAACATTGAGGATGGTTAGTTGAAGTTAATTGAATTAAGAAAGTAAACTGTTAGATTGGTGTATTTGTATAAATTACATTTAAGGCCAAAAAATTACTTGTTAAAGTACTGAAAGCCTCATGTCCAGATAAGACTAATCTCTATATTAAATTGCTAATGCTATGGCATTCAGTATAAAGTTGTGAATGCTCTCTAAGAGGTAAAAGGCTTCCTTGGTTGTCTCTTTTAGCTATTAAGAAATTAAATCTAAGCTGTCTGTTAATAATTTTCCAGAATCACCAACTTCAGAACTCTACTTTTTACTTCTAATTCTTCACTGTAACTTGTGATTTCTTCTAATATGTGTTTTTTTCTGTCATTTACATGCTGTGCTACATTTTCTCTCATAATCTAATGTTTTTCTTTGTTATAAAGCCCTGCTATTTTTAATACTTTTTCTTGGTCTGTTAAATGGCCAATGTGTTCTTTTAGCAGGCTTATTCCTTGAATGAATATTCTGAAAGACACATTTAACATGTCTAAAAAGGAACTGTGGGGTTGAAGCCCTAGATAAAATTAAAGCCTGAGTATATAAAAAAAAATTGTTAAAATGTCAAGATAATGAAAAGTCAGAAAATAAATTATACCTATTATTAATTTTGAATTGTATTCAAACATAGATATATGTATCATAGACAAAATCTGATTACAGAGAGATAAAATTCAATTTTACACTAGGATAATTGTTTTATGTATTTTACGTTTATTTATAAGATCAGATAAAGGCCTGGAATTCTCAATATAAATCACAGTATGGTCCTGATGAATGTCAAGGTCAGTAAAAGGAAACCCCTTCACTTGCAAAGCACATTGCTGCTGCAGAAAATACAGAGTGAATAAAATGAAACTGACAAACACCATCTTGCCTACTATACATTCCTTACTTGCATTAAAATGTTAAAGCTTGGGGTAGTTTTGGTTTTTCAAAGGAGTGAAAGGGTATCAATGCTCTCAGCATCCTCTTGTATGCTATCTGTAGCCAAATTAACATACCTTTGCTAAGTAGAGATTAATGCAAAATTTACTTGAGGTCTATGAGTGAGAATGGAACTGTTGTCACAACAACACTGAGAAATCAGACTGGCCATATTCAAACCATCTTGCATGTGCTGGAGATGTAGTTGATGGGATCCAAATGCCATGTAGATGATGGAGCCCATGATTTAAGAGTACATTTCTGCAATAAATTACTTCCTATCATGAAGGCTTACTTTATCCAGAATCAAATCTCTGGTATGTCTTCATGAGAAAGAAATTTAATGTTTTTTCAGACTTGACAGGACAATAAAATGGATTCTAGGTTCTCACATAAGTGACTCTGTGTTGGGTACCTCAGCTGAGCATCAGGGTCAGTTTGAACTAAAGAAGACAACCTCTCAGGAACCAAATTTCAGGCCAGAATTTCAAACATGTAGGTAGTGAACTGAAATGGCTGCCACTCATTTTACTGCACACATTTAATAAATAAGCTGTAATGTTCAGTGATGGTTTTTTTAATATGTAGTGTATGGGAGCTTTTGAATCCTAGGACAATAAAAAATAGACTTCTTGACATGGCATCCGCTTCACAAAAAAATGTTACTAGATGTGACAGGTATTTCATCAAGCTGGACATTTTTCACACGCTTTGGTTTTCAAAACATGTCTTCATTAGCTTCCTTTATTTGGCAACAAGGAGTTCTGCACCTGTTGCTTTCTACAGAGTTCAGCTTTTTTGGGCTTCTGTTAAAGTACCAGTGTTACTGAGATCAGGAATTTGCACTGTTACCTGAGTTAGAGCGTGTCAGAGAGTTGTGGCAATGAGTAGTGACTCGACAACTATAGAGTGAGGAACTGGTGTCACTGAGCAGCTTTTCTAGGTAGCTGCTGGGATTACAAATGGCCTTTTGTTTTCTTCTAAACTTGCAAGTTTTTTATAAGCTTGTAACTTGTTTTGCTTCAACAAAAGAAGGGCCACTGCTTCAGGGTCAGAATCTGATCTTTAGTTTGTCAGGTAGGATTCAGTGTAAATGGTTTTGTATACCAAATGGTTTAACAACTATGGAGTTCTAGTATAGTGCTTGGTGAGCTTCTGCACAGGCAGTAACTCAGCAACTTTCCTCTGCTGGGCTGATGATGAGCTCGATGAGGTCTGTTTCCATGTGATCAGGCTTTCTTTCCAAATGCTGAAAGTTGATTAGACTGCACAAGTACAGATACAGAAATGCAGCTACCTGTGAGAATAGACTCACCTTCCATTTTTTGATACAACTGGATTTCTTTCAGGATCACAGGTCATTCCTGATTCAATACAATTGTGAAAGGGCACTAGTGGGCCCCGTCCACCAGTTTTTTCATGGTGTCCTGAAATATAAAAGAATGAAGCATCCATGAAGGATTTCTTTGTCATAAGGGTTATGGATTAGGGTGCGCTGGGTGTCTCCAGAGACTATAATTGTGGGATGGGCAGTCAACCAGTTAAGGGTGTTTAAGTTAGTTTTCTGCACTACGGCAGCATAAATGTAGGGTGATATAAATATGCCTGGGAGCAAACTTGAGCTTCCTGCTTTATGGACTCAGAATTTGATGGTAGCAAGAATAAACAGAGTTGTGGGGTGTAACACTTTGCACAATGTACTGAAGGTGACTGCTATGCAGGTGTACAAGGTAACTAATTAAAACAGTTTCCCCTTGAAATGTAATTTTGTTCCTCCTCTTCACTATCCAGTGGTAGACTAATATTTGTCTCCAGAATGTTTTTCCAGGATCTGAAGTGGAATTACAGTATCTGAAGGTTACTAAATATTAGACAAAAATTATAATTCTCTTCATAGTTTAAAAGTATCTTTCATATTTCAAAAACCCTGCTGGATGTACAATTCTTTTGTCAAATATTCACTGTCTTGCACTAGAGAGAAAACTTACTATAAATAGCATAGGCTGCTTTCATAGTGAGGTTCCCCTCCAGTTGTATCCAGATTTACCTTAAAAGTTAACAACAACTAAACAACTAAAAAAAATCAAACTAGGTACTTTATTGAGAACCCATTTAGTGTTACATATGACACTTTCTTTCCAATAATACAGCCATCCAGTTCATTAGAGAGGTCAGGGAAATTAAGAATTATCTGTATATCTTCAGCTCTTAAAAGTCCCACATGTAATAAAAACCAGTGATGGACTTGGATTTTTTTAAACTGTAATTCTGTATGAAAGTGTCACTGTTTAGTAATACAAGAATTACACTGTAAATAAAAGGAAAATTTTGTTCCAGTTGCTATAGAAATTCATTCAGATTAATATTAAACCCCAGGTATAAGGAAGTTCATAAAAATTGTCAGACGTTATCCAAAATGTTTTTTAAAAAGCCTTTATCTCAACTGATTAAAGAAAAATGTGATCAGAGCATGAGTTTGCTGGTTATGGGGTCTCTGGACTTCTCAAATGTCTTGAGAAACAGGTTTTTAGGGAGGTGTCTATTAATGGATGTCTGAGTGTAGGTGTGTTTTTTCAATCTGTCCTGAAAGGACTGCAGAAAACCTTACAAGTACTGAACTACCTTTTCCTTAGGTTTAGTTTATATATAGTGAGTATCCTTGATAAAAACCAAAAATAATCTTACACCTCAGTAGAGCTCAGTGTGATGAGTAAGATAAATTAAATTCACTTAACTCTTTCCAGGCAGACAACAAGTTATGGCATAAACATCAACCTTTCCACAACACCTCCTTGCCCAAACCAGACTGCTTAGCAGAGGCACAGTCCAGCTGAAGAACTGAGTATAGTGGAATACTTCCTTTGGATAAGCAGAAATATCAGAAATAATAATAAAACCAGAAATAATTGATTAGATATTGTGGCTTGAAGAAATTAAAAGACAAATGTTGAAGACCACTTTGAAAGCAGTGTCAAAGGGTCATAACTTGTACCAGAAGAATTATGCCTTTTTTTTTTCACATTAAAGTCTGAACATGTTAAGATTTGCCTTTGACAGTAAGGAGTTATGAAAGCACAACACGAAAAAAGTTGTATTCATGTATAATGAATTTTAGGAAATATTTCAGAAGACTTTCTTCCCAGTTGGACTGTGAAATAGGAAGTTATTTAGGAGTTTTCTTAGTTTTATGATTAGGTACAGATGCCAGACTAGTGCACATACCTGTGTCAGGTGCTCCTTCAGCATGAAAGGGGAGATAAAACTGTGGAGCCTGCAAGTCTTGCAACTTCACAATGTCCAGGAATGTCTTTGGAATTATTCTGAGTATTTGAAATGTTGGCCAGATTTTCCCTTTTTTTAAATCTTGTATTTTATCTACACTTCTATAGCTATAAAGTCTTAATTTTAAAAAAAATTTTTCTTTTAGTATGCTAAGCAGTGAAATACGTAATAACCACAACATCTGACAAACAAGCCTCAAAATATTCAGCACAATTATGTGCAAGAGAAAGCAGCCATCAAAATAAGCCTAGGTTTCACAAATACTAAGGAAGAGCTTTTCCTCCTTCATCTAGTAAGTGGATTTAGAACTGCTTTACTCCACCCAGGAATAACTGGTCTGGGGCCAATATTGAGCTGCTGTCTCAGCTCTGGTGATTTGGCAATGAAAACATTAATGTATCTTGATGAACCAAGGAATAATTAATGCAAGATATCAGAATTTAGAATGAACTTGCAAGAAAGAATAAAATATCTGTTTCCTTTTACAAAAAAAACCCCAAAGACAATAATCTTTCTGAAAATGGCTAGATAATCCTAAGTCTTGCATTTTTCTAGATTTTTTTTTTTTTCATTTTGTCTGTGTGGAAAGGATCTGATGTTAAGACTCACAACCCCTAGTAAGTTTTTCTGTCAGTTGTGTAACCCTCAACTTATATGAAACTCTTTGTAGTTCATATTCTCAGAGGAATTCTTAAGGGCTTATCCACTATAAATTACTTTCATGGTTTTCGCTGAATAATGTATTTACTAAGAGTTTAAAATGAACTTTCCTCAAAACCCAGTAAATAAATCCAAGTGGACATATTTGTCCACCTTCTTCATTCTGTGTGTTGCATATCATTATAAGTAATTAAAAGATTGAAGAACAAGAATGATCTATGTATTCAAATACTAAATACAAAAAGTTGGACTATTTCACAGGTTGAAAAAGACCAGAACTGACAGAGTTTTCATTATGTGTGTTCTGACATTTCTGCTTGTGTTTAAAATTGTCCTGCACCTTGTTTTGGAAGACGTTTTGTAACTAAGTTTTACATTGTTTGTAACTTTTAACATTTTAGACAGATTTTTTTTTTTTTCACAGAAGGAATTTCCTCCTTACTGGGTGAAGTTGAATTATTTTTAGTAAGTTTCAGCTGAGAGGAGGTTTTGGATTTTTTCCAAGTGAGAGTTAAAGGATAAATATGTTGTTTTCTGTGACATAAAAAAAAAAAAAAAATGCAGCTGTTTGATTGGTAACTTCATATGTGATTATGTTTTGCATTGCTTTCTTGAAGTTTGGCAGGGAAATTGATCCACTGTCAGAAGTATCTGTTATGTGACTGATGATCTAAACTTTTTAAACTTCAGCTAATGCCTCTTTTTTTCATTTTTCTTTTTTTTTCTAGTTGTTTGCTTGTTTGTGGTTTTCAACTGCCTGGCACTGATTCACAGTCTATGGTGACTCCCCTTTAATCTTGTACCTTCCTTTGTTGGTACAACATCAGGAACCACTGCAGCAATTGCTATGCTGCTGAATGTTTGCAGGTTTAGCCTCTCCAGTCTTTAGCTTACATTTAAATTCTGGACATTCTTAGCAGACTTAATTTCACTGATATATTTCTGGTTGTCATTGAGTTTTGGCCCACCTCAGAATATCTGATTCTTCTCTGGAAGTCCAAGATGATTTCTGAATGTGTATCTTTTTATTTTGGATTATACTGTTTTTCAGCTTTCCTTGATATTGCAATAAATTTCAGGGAAGCATCTGGATTAATTTTCTAAAATCACTAGCCTACTAATCATACCTAAAGAAGCAACTGCACATAAGGCGTGCTATTTGTCATGCCTGTTAGGCATGCTGTAAAGCACAGAGTCAATGCGTAAGTGCTGAAAATGCTCAGAAATGTTGTTGTTGGAGTGTAGCAAACATAAAAATCATAGCATAATTTAGGTTGGAAAAGACATTTAAGATCATCAAGTCCAACCATTAATGCAGCACTGCCAAGACCACCACTAGACCGTATTCCCTAGCACCACATCTACACATATTTCAAATACGTCCAGCTATGGTGACTCCACCACTTCCCTGAGCAGGCCGTTCCAAAGCTTGCCAAACCTTTCTGTGAGGAAATCTTCCCTGATATCCCATCTACACCTTCTCTGGTGTAACGTGAGACCATTTCCTCTTGACCTATTGCTTGTTACTTGGAAGAAGAGACCAACCTCTGCCTCAGTACTACTCTTTCAGGTAGTTGGAGAGAGCAGTAAGGTCTTCTCTAAGCCTCCTTTTCTCCAGGCTAAGCATCACAGCTCCCTCAGCAGCTCCTCATAAGACCTGTGCTCTAGACTCTTCACCAGCTTCATTGCCCTTCTTTGGACACATCCTGAAGTATGCCCTTTCTCAGTAATTTCTGCTTCTTGCTTACGAGGGTGAAGTTACTACTCATAGTCCATGAAGGCACTATGTACTGGATCTGGTTGCTACATTTGAAAAAAAAATCAGAAGTTCAGGCAAGACTGTATGTTTATTGAGTCAAAATGTATGTCTGTGTTCACGCCTGAGCAACACTCTATGTTCCTATGTGTTTACTCTATGCAAGCATGGTTTAGAGAGCAATTACGCTTGTAGTTGAAGGATAGCTTTCTCTTCAAGTAGTCATCTAAGAAAATGATAGCTTAGTTAATTTGCTTATAAAGAACAAATATGGCTAATGTGGAGTCTGTTATTTTATTTCTCTGAGCTTTTTAGCTTGTGATATTTCACATGATGTGATTTCTTTCAGCAGCTGAAGCGTGCACTATAGAATTGGAGTAGTTGCATAATTTGGGTAGAACCAGTGCACTGGATATGTTGCTTTATGACAGCAGTGGAGGCACATTTGTGTTTTCAAGCTGTTTAAAACAGCCTGACAGGTACGTAACTGGTGTGGCTGTATTTCCCTGCAGGAAACCGACAGGCCCCTCTCAGTCCCCATGTACAGGACTGGATCTTGAACGGTTGGCACATTTCTGACAGGCCCCTGCATGTTCAGTGCTCATGATAGGTTTTGGTCAGGCTCCAATATCCACACTGTTTGTAGCCTTTATGCTTTTTATTTTTACTGCAGGAAAAATGGCGCTATTTGAAGGTACCTTGAGAAATGTGAGGTGGCTGGATGAATCAAGTTTCTCAGCTTCAGTGTGGTTTTTTGCCTCCTTTTCTTTGCTGAGTCTCTGTTCAGTCTTCTTTCTGTGAAGGCAGCCAAACAATTGGAATGTTTTTGGCAGGAGACATAATTTCTGCTTAATGCTATTACTTGTGCTGGTGGTTTGTGAATTTGGCACTAAGTTACTACTTCACATTTTTACGTGCATATAATGTTTTGTGATTTTATTTTTGCTTTTATGGTAAAATCTGGGCTAGCACTTAGTTCTATGGTAAAAGTAATTATGATTTGGGGATTTGGGGATTTCAATATATTGAATATACTATACAAGGAATTTTGCAAACATAAGCACTGTAGAGCCCTATTTCTTGAAACATTTCCATAGCTAGCTTTGGGACTCTGTAGTCACATTGACTTTTTTCAAGTTTGGGGGGTGGGTGGATTTTGTGGGGCTTGAGGCCAAAGCTTTCAGAAAGACAAGTAAAATAACTGTATCAGTAGTCCATTTTTGGTTTACTGAAGGGTGATGTACAAACCAATATTTGACATTTGGCCTAATGCCAAATCATCCAGACATGTAGTAAACTGAAGAAAATTGGATGCTCAAGACCAGTAGGGCTCAAAATGCTGTGCAGATGCTGCTGTTGCACTGTTTCCGGCCTGTTGGTATTTAGCCTGTCTGCCACATGGATTGTGTTTGGTTGTGCCTCGCTGCTATTTGGTTACTGGTTGGTCAGGGGTTCTACTGACCTACCCTATAGAGCAGAAAGCAATCTAGTATTTTTTCTGTTACAGGAATCCTAGTTCTGGTGGGTTTGTTTTGTTGCAGTCCTTAGAATAACAAAATAGGTAGGCAGGAAGTGACCTGTGCATATCATCCAGTTCAGAGTGGGGCAATCTGCAAAGTTAGATTGAGTTGATATATCCGGATGAGTTTTCCCCATTTCCAGCCACAAAAATTCTGTAACCTTTCTAAGCAACTTGTTCTGGTGACCTTCCTCATTGTGAAAATTTTCTCTTACCCATAACTCTGTTTTCTGTGTTACAACAAAACAAAATTTGTTTCTGTCAGAAGGATCTGTCTCTTTCTTCTCTATATTTGCTGACAAGGCAGCTAAAACCCAATAAAATCCCTGTTTAACCATATCTCCTTAGAATCAACTAAGCAAACTCTTGCAAATTCCTCATAACTCATGTCCTGCAGGCCCCTAATCATCTTGAATCATCTGCTGAACTTAATTCAGGATATCCATGAGCAAGTCAGACCGGATGCAGCATTTCAGATGTGCCAAATAGAGGGGTTTAATGACTTCCCTTTGTCTGCTGACTATGATCCTGGCAACAGAGTGCAATACACTGGTAGCCCTTACCACTATGTAGTGCTGATTCAACTAAAATATTCTATTAAATATTCTTTTAATATTTGATAATTAAAATTATTTAATTATTTAATAATTAAAATCTGGCTCCAGATAAGACAACAGCTAGTTTAAAATGCACATATTTGTTCCTATCTGTAAAGGCTATGGAAATCACAATTTGATTGTAAAATGTTTAGAAATGGAGATCTGGCTGCCTATAACAATATATAATGTGATCTATAATATTGAGTTTTAAGGCCAGTGAAGAGTTTACAACAAAACTGAAGGATGGCTAAATGATTTGGCTGTTCACACCTGATCAAAGCATGTCATAGTTTCATTATTAGAATGAAAACAATGTTAGAATGTCACAGAAGAAAACTGCTTCACTGAATGCACAGCAAGATGAGAAAAGCTGCAAAAACGGAGAGAGTCTGACAAGATTCCCTGCAGTTTTTAAATTTCAAAGAGGTGGTGGGCAGGGGGAAAAGGAAAAGGCATGTATTGTTAGAAGAGAAGACAGAACTAAGGAAAAAAATTGGAGGACAAAGGACAGCTAAAATCTGGGAAAGAAGACAACAGAGCAGGCTGAAGAGTGTTTAGTAAATAAGATACAAATGAAGATTGTTAATGTGAAAGAGAGAATAGATCAGAGGGCAGAAGGGATAAGAGGCTGTTGGTGAACTAATACGCACATAAACATTTCCTGATGCACAGAGAGAGAACTGAACCTTGAAGACACTCAGTTCAAGTTAGGGAGAAAAAATAAAGAGGACAAAGTACATGTGCTTTATCCAAATAAGTTTCATTTAGGAATAGGTGAAACCTATTGTAAACCAGTTGATTTTATGCATTTTTATGCCTCCTCTTGTGCTTTTGTGAAAAGCATGACAAACAGAATAAGTGCTCTTTGGTTTACGGTATGCCATCACTAAAAGCGCTACATGCAAATTTTGTAGTGAGAATATCAAGAAACTGCTGCAGCAACAGAGGAAAAATACCTGAGCCCAGTTTCTTCATGTCTTTTCTGATTTATGCGGGTTAGTTGAAACCCACTGCATATGTCTTACCTCCTTTTCGGTCAAGAATCAGGAGGGAAGAAAAGCCAGGGATTTTTGCATCACTCTGCCCTCTGGGAAAATGTTTTTATCAAGCTTCCAAATAATGAAGTTACTTTTATTAACCAAAATTTTGAAGTCTTTTTAGTGATGTGAGAGTTACAAATTTGAAGTACTACTCATGCTGCATTCATACACTTACAGGATTAATCCATGTGTCTATTTTTTATTTTCTTTTTAAAAGAAACAGAATATTTTGCATTAACTACTTGTATTTAAAAGCATATAAAAGTAGTAGAATACAATACAATAAAATAAGTACCTCTGTAATCAAAGTATGTTTCATTTCGCAGCTTTTAAGTATTTAACAGATGAGTATTATTCCACTTGTAACGAATACCTGAATTGGCTATTTCTGTTACCCTTTGACTAGTGTTTTTCTAACTGTCCAAAGCTAGTTTTAACTTACTTTGAATTGCCTTAGATTTCTGATTTGCAATAAAGTTTCTTAAGATAGGGTGGAAATGTGACTCTTTCTGGAGGAGTGTATCATTGAATCAAAACTTGACATCCACCTGGGCTAAGAAAACTGTCTGTTTGTTCCCTGGGGAAGTGCTTTGAGAACGTAACTGGTTTTTATGTAGCATAGCCTAAGTTAAGTTTTTTAGTTTAGTGTGCCCGAGGCAAAACGTTACAGGATCTTTTAGAAGATCCTGCCAATCTAATTAATCTTATGGAAATAATGCTAAATTTTGTTCTCTGTTTCCCTCTTCATTAACTATATGGTACTTCATCTCTGCCCTGTCAATGGCAACTGTTAACTGCATCTTTAAGGGGGACAAAAACTGGCTCAGTGCTGTTCCAAGGGATAGTGGGAACTTGTCTCTTGTTCCACCAGAGGCGGGGTAGGTGGGATAGCCCTCTGTGGAAAAACTCTTCCAAGACTGGAGGATATTTTGTGAAGATGGGTGAATTCGGTTGAGACCAGCAAACGTTTGCATCCTGTCACAGCAGCTAAGGCCATGATTCAGTGGTTGACTTCAAAACCTGTCAAGGCAAGACCAAGGAGTGGGGATGTGCAGTCATTGGGTCTTCATATAGAGTGGTCCCAACAGTCTTTCTGTTCCTGAGGAGGGGACTCAGTAATTGAACTCCAGCTTAGAAGACAGACTTCTCAGTCCTGCCCAGGGAGAAAAAGCATTGGTGTCAGTGTTACTGAAAGCATTGGCATTAGTGTTACTCCGGTGCTCTTGTGGGGTTGGAGTTATCATGTGGGGCTCCTTTGTATAGCAGTTATTCTGCAGACACTCAAGAGGTTGGGTTTTTTACCTCGGAGAGAGGAAATACTGCTACAGCTGTAATAAAACCCATTTAGCACTGCACAAGTAAAGTACTGTATGCTTTCTGTCTTGCAGATGTACATTACTTTTATATAGCTCTTGTTTTACTTAATTCCTATGAAGTGTTTGTGTTGATGAATAATTAAAACTAGGATTGGTATGCCATCCTTTTGAATAAGCCATTGTTTTGTTTAGATTTTTTTTTTCTCCTAAAATCCATTCATATTCCAAGGTACTAGAAGGCAAAGTATTTTAATGGTGTTTTTGCAGAATATTTCCCTGAATGGGTGAGGAAACAGTCATTCCAGTTAGCACTATATAAAAAAGTGAAGGCAGTGCAGTGAGATTAATTTTCCATTTTTGTCTGTCATAGACGTAAATAATTCAAACATATAAGCATGGAAAGAAGTTAACAGTTTGAAACTGGGACTGCCTGAGTCTTATAGGATGATATTAATATTTCCTGTGTGCTTCAATTTGACATTCTTAAGAAAAAGGTTGGTGTTCCTGAAGTATGAACCATTTAATAGTTAATGCTGTTTTTCACTGGGCTCCTATGGTAAACTATAATGTTCATGTATTTCATGCGTATGCTTATGTAGTTAAGCATCCACTAATTTCTTTCTCTTTGGAAAATACTTCTCGAAATCAGCACTCCATATATGAAGATTTAAGATTGTATCATCTGTTTGTTTAAGGTAAGCATTAGGACAGGTATTATTATTTTATAATAGATTTTTAATCCCTTGTCTGTGAAGTGTTGATATTTTCATTAGAGTTAAAATATGTTGCATGTGTACAGAAAGCCTGAAATCTCAATATGTGGTCTTATCAATTTTAATTATTTGAATCATTAGAACATCTAATTTTTTGCTTAAGGGTACACCAATGTACCACTGAATCTGTTTTTTAAGGTTTTTTCCAGTTTAATGTCTGAATCCAAATTCATAAAGAGTTGGAAAAATGAGCTGTCTGAGCTATAGGATTCACAGGGATTTTATATGAAGCCTATTTAATCAGGATAACACTGTTATTAATATTCATAAAGTCAGCTGGAACACAAATGACAGACTATGGAGCCTAAAATTTTTTACTTGTGAATTTATTAAAAGCAGCTTAAAAAATTAATGGAATTTAAGTAAAGTTGACGAAAATGAGAATCTTATGTTAGCAGAAAAAATCTATATTAGAACTTTGTCTAAGACCATCTTGCATTGATATCTTTGACAGATTTCATTGGTACTTAAAGAAGAAAGATGCATGAATGGTCATTTAAAAGGATTTAAACACATTGGCACATTAATTTTTACATGAATAATAAGTAGTTTCCAAAAGCAATTAACTTACAGTGTACAAGATTTGAATAGAAAAATAGGACTGTGACATCAAAGGGCAAAGCAAATGTGCAGTACATTTTAAACTTTTAATAAGATGACTTCTTAAAATAATTTTTTTCTTTTCCACAGTAAGTAAAGTAAGAGCAGAGGTATTTGTCTACAGCTTGGGTTTGTTTTGAAATACACCAAGATCTGAAACAAATAAATATTTTTATGCCAAAGTGCTATTGGTAAAGAACAGTTTCAGGCTTTTACATTGATCAGGTGCTTCTGAATCAAGTTTTCGTACAGTTTCTCTGCGTGGAAAACAGATATATACTGACCACAGTGTGTGATTTTTCTCCCATGCTGCTATATGCAGCATTGGGAAGCATTTCTTATTTCTGGAGATGGCAAAATAGTTAGATCTGAGAGTTCTTTCATTATTGTACTTAACTATGAATTCTATGTGACTGTTACATTTTATATTCAATGGATAAGGAAAATTGCTTTTTTATTTTCACTTTCTTCCATGATGTCCAAGTATCTTTACACTAGCACAGGTTGGATAAACAGATAGTGAATAAGGAAATTAGATTTAAAATTATCTCTAACGTTTGAGCTATGGTTTCATTTTGTATTTTCAGTTTTGTCTCGGTCTGCAAGTACACCTCATTTTAATCTCCAGCTTTAATTTCCTCTCATTATTACACAGATTGATTATTAACAGATTGTTTTCAAATGAAAGTAGGGATTTAAAATAATTGTATTCAATTTATCTGATGATTCCTTGTGTGAAAACCTTAATGGCTGCTTCTGATCGTTTTTGATACGGTGACGTTTAACACTCTGAATAATGATGGTTCAATAAGTTTTGGTTCTAAAAATACCTTATGTTCAAGGTACCTTCTGTAAAGGTACATCTTGAACGACAGGTAAGTGTTGTGCACAAGTCAGCTACCTATTGCAGCATTTGTGTTCAGAGCAACCAGTTTAAATACTTAGTGCCTGGAATATTTTATTGTTCTGTAACCTTTTTTTTTTTTCTAATTATGGAGAAATTGATTGGCACCCCCTAGGGAGCCCCAAAAATCTTTCTCTTTTACTTTGATCGATAAGTGACTTTAATCTGATATCAACAATGTTTTTTATTTTCCCTATGTGTAGACCATAAAATTCCTATTAATTAGCAGAACCTATTTTACCTATGAAGACAAAGTCTGTAACATGAGCCTCTTGACTTCGGTCATAAATTTTTCCTATGCCATAGTCTATTATTTCCGGGAGAGGGCAGCATTTTCCTATATCAGGTACAGGAAGGCACATGCCCTGCTTAGACTGTCAATGTTTCTTGTAATTACTCCCAGTATATTTGTTGCTTGCTTATGAATTAACTTGCATTTATGGAACTAAATCATTCCAATCATTTAATTACACCTGAGGAGCTGAACTATAATTGCTTGCTTCCAACTAGGATCTGATATGGCTTGAGCAGTATTAATTTGGTGTTTACTTTTCTGAGTGCTAAAAGCATTAAAATGATTGTGCAATGGGATTACATTTTACTAATTGCTGGCATTCATTAGCTGGGTAAATGGCGAGGAAGAATGACTGTATATTGTGGAGGGATAAAATTATGGTTTTAAATAGTATATTACTAGACACATTAAGGCCCTAAGACATGTTTTAAAATACTCCAGAGGTTATTAAATACCATATTTTCTTCATGTCTTGCTATATGAATATCTTATTAAAATACTGCAATTATTATGAACCTTTTTGTGCAATATGTAGGGAAATGGCTTCATTGACAGGAACCTATTTCTTGATATTAATAACCCTCTATATTTTCAGCTAATCCAAAAGTAAATGAGGAACTTAGGAAAAGATTGCCAACTTCAAATCAACATAGTTACACAGAATTGAAGAAGAAGCGTACAGCTTCATTTGAGGGATTCTTGTAAGGGACTCAGTGTTCTGCGATATGAGGTGAACTTGTTATTTCTTGTTAACACCTAAGCACATCAAATCCTGTGCATTTTTTTAATCATGCAGATTTATAGTCAACAACAAATATGAGCAAAATATGTATTTTTTGTATGTTTGATGTACGTTAGTGTTAAATCTTAAGTGTTTGCACAATTAATTTTTAAAACAATTTTAAAGATAAAAATGAAATAATCTGCTTTTTTGGTGTTGTATGGGAAAATAATTTCTTTGATTGCTTTATTATTTAGGATATGTGTCTTGGTGTAATTTGCTTGAATTGTAAAATATGTACTTAGTTGGTTTTTTTTTAATCTCTTACATTTTTCAGCACAATGACAACTCTCTGGGTGTTTTCATAATCCAGCCACTGTATCTTCAAGGCACATGTTGTATCTTTTTAATAAAAGTTTAAAAAGGGAAAGCATACAAAATAAGCACAACTGTGTCGTTAAAGATCAAAAATTTTCTTGTATACAATACTTATTTTAAAGGGGCTTGAGTAAGTAATAAAATTTATGGTAAGCTTACTATATCACCAAGATTACAAACTTATTTAGATTTCCTTGCGATATAGAGTATAACTGATTTTTTAACACAGCGCATATATTTTAACACCCAAAATGATGCCTGGTAGGCATAACATTTTACTGTAGGTCTTATTGAAGGTTGTTTCTTGAAGATCTTTGATTATATGAAATATTGCAACTGTGTAATTAACTATAGTCTGAAGCAATATGTATGCAAATATTAGGATGCATTATTTAGCTGTTTAGAAAGACCTGCAGATTCAGAGTTGGAGTGGTCATGGGCCACTTTACCTGTATTTTATCTAGGAAATTAAAGCAAGAGAAAGAATGCTGTAAAGTGAAGCACATGCCACCATCTGTAATAACTGCCAAAGTGAGCAGTCTTGTTGCCTGTAGCAGGACTGCTTGGTGTGATTTGGGCTGTGCTCAGGAACGTGTGCTTCCAAGACCGGACTCTAGAAGAAAGTACCTAACTAATAAATATTTCAACAAAGGCATTACATGCAACAGAAAGCTGAACCAATCAATTATAAAAATTAAATTAATGAAGAAAAAATATTTTACTGAGAAATGTAATTTTTCACTGACTGTTAAATTATGCAGACTTCATTGTCCTGTTATAAATACTTAAAATCATTTGTCTTGTAAATTTTCTGTCCAGTGAAGGCAAAGTATAGGTGTATTATATTGTTTCAAGTTTATTTATCTAGAGTTTGTTTTATTTTAGCTCTGAAACCTTCAAGCAAAAACTGGACTCAGTGCCAGATCAAACAAGTTCAGAAGAACAAATGGAGAACTGGTCAAAAGGTAGGGACTTTAAAGATATTAATAAGGAACCTCAGGTGTTGTACCAGTGCTAGGCAGTGACTGGAGTGTGTTTGTTCTTGCTGATATATGACTGACTTTGGAAGAAAAGAAAAAAAAACCCTCACAACCACATACTGCCCCTTAAAAGTACTTGGAGTAACAGGAGAGCAGCTACATGAATTTAAAGCTTCACCTTTATTTTCTGGATTATTGAAAATGTTTTTGTATAACTTTCAGAAGTCTTGTTTAAATTCTTAGTCTGTACATTGCACTTTCCAACGTTTTTTTCTTTTAATTGGTAAGAATAAATCTGAAAGTCTGTCTTAAAGCAATTTTCTTGGCTGTTCGCTCCTGCCTAGGGTATGGTTAAGCTGTCTACTAATATTAATGAGTTTCTCGTTAGTAGCTCAACTGAATTTAGACAGTAGGGTAAGGCTGGGAGGGAAAGGTGTCCTTGGTTAACTTGGAGCTTCCCCAGTTGATGAAGTTTTCATCTTCATCAGGATGCAAGTATCTTTTGTTTTTGCATTTGGTTGACCAAACACCATTGTTCTCTGATACATTCTTCTATGTTTCATGACAGAAACTTAAGGGAAAAAAAAAAACCTACTGAATTTGAGAGTACATTACATGACTGACTGACTTTGTAGAAGAGAATTGTCAGAAAGTGGCTCGTGACTAGATTATTACATGTAGAAGGAAGAAATGGAAAGACATAAGAAAGAGACCTTCAGTTAAGGGTGGATTTTTGCTAGTAAGTGACTATGTGTAGGTTAAAAAATCCAAAATAGAATGTGTGTGTCAACATCAAAATTTCCCTGTATATCAGAGCCTGATAGATTCTTGTATATTTCCTTTTTTTGAGTTTTATGCTATGTATTCTCTCTCAAAAAATAATAAATGTCAAGTTTCTTATGGGAAGTCTGTTTAGAAGAAAGAAGAAATGCTTCATTTCGGAGATGATGCTTTTCTTTCATACGTAAAGTATTTCTGTCTGTATTATTCTGTAAAATAAACTGCTTGTAGACCCCTTTTAATTTATGAATTTTTGAGTTGTTACTGAGTGAAGTTCAAAAGTTTTTGGATCATATACTCTGTAAACAAAAACAGTCATGGTGGTGAAGGTTAGTGGAGAATTGTATTCTGACAATTTAAATGTGTAATGGCTTAATCAGGTTTAGTATTTTTAGACCTTTAGGGGTCAGCATACCCTAAGAATGGTTCAAAAGGTTAAGTTTTCCAAAGCAGGCAAATGAAACTGATTCTCTGTGAAATATTTTCTGTCTAATTGCAAGAAATCATGCTGCTCAGAGAGACTTTAAAAGCTGAGTAGTTGCTGAGTTTTGTGTGTATTATTTTTCTGATGCATTAAGTCAATATTTTGTGCTGTTTAGACAGCTGTTTCTTCCAAGCTAACACTTATGTATTTATGTATCCAATAGAAGTTGTATAAAAAAAAGTAAAATTTATACACTTTCCTTTAGCGTAATCATTAATAAGACATAATTCTTTGTGGTTTTGCCCCTAGGAAAGTTAGAAAAAGGGATTATGGGTAAATCTCCTGTCATCATACTGGTTTGGATGAGGGGTTTTGGGTTTTTTTCTTAGAATTTTATTTGATTATTAACAGCTAAATTATATTCACTTATCATAAAGATAATAGGTCAATTTCAGCAACGTAATGTTCAGTATGTGCCCTTGGTAGATATTCTGATGCATTTTCTCATTGTATTACTTAATCACAGCAACTTTTCATTTTCTCTGCAAATGTGTATGTTGAAGAGTGTACCATTTTGTGGTCTGCTTGCTCTGTCATCTTCGTATCTTTTCTTTGTGCAGCTGGTACTGTACTGTATTTAGATGTTTCTTTCTTGCAACTTGGAAGTTTAAAAGCTGAGTTTAGAATAACCATATAATGATTTATTCAGATTTTTAATAGCATACTGAAATATGGGAGATTATATTACTAACCAACCAATAAGGATGGTAAAGCAAATATGAGATAAAAATCATCTGACTAGATGAAAATTCAGTCAAGCAATGAGAATTTAAAAAAATAGAAAAAACATTAGATACAGAGAAGTGGTAGGTTTATGGCAGTTATGTGGGATAATGTGTAACCTGTTAATAGATGTTATAAAATAAAATACTTGAAAGAAAGGTAGTGTTTAAGAGGAGTATATCTGAAGTGTTTGGTAGGTGAGATTTTCTTTTTAACTTTCCGAGTTGTTTGGAGCATAGTATCCCTGTATGGATTGAAGACTTGGTCACTGTTCTGTTCTATTAGGAAGAATTAAAGAATAGTCTGTGTGCAAGGCTGGTTATTTTGTGGTTTTATCTAGTTTAAATGTACTCTTTCTTCACAACACCTGGTTTTTAATAGAAGGTTAATACCTTTTTTCCTTTCTCTCTAAGGATACTTGAGAGAATGTACCAGGAACATTGGCAGCAGACCAGTGAGGACTATGCCACTTAAAAATGAAAAATATTCAGGATCCAAGTTAGAAAGCCTAGAATAGTACTCAATTATAAAAACAAACTTGTGTCGGCAAATAGGTGCCTATCTTTGCATTGCAGTGATGGTGGGTGTGGGGAAGCACATTGCATTGGGGTAGAGTTGTTACTTCAGCAGGGTTTCCATGCATGATGGAAACTATGAAAACACAAGAGGGAACCTGAAATTGGGTGGTTTCTCTACTTATATATACATTTAGGACTTGATATGGCAGTTTTCCAGAAAAGTTATCAGTATAGGAAAGCGGTGAGTGTGCAAATGCTGGAGTTAAATTGGTGTCTTATTTGACTACTATCATGTACCATATTTGTATAGGTGCAGCTATGCTTCTGCATCATTTAGTCTTTAACTGTTGTAATCTTTTTGCTTATGTCATATTTATGAGCATCCGTGCTTTAAGGGCAGGGCAGAAATTAGGAGAAGTCTTAGAATTTGAAGTACTGTTTGGTCTGTTTTGACAACCCTAAAATTAGAGTTTTGCTGACTCCAGAATTAAAAGCATTGCATAATTATTATTTGTAAATTCCTAAGACAAGTTAATAGATTGATTATTTTTAATGGCAAAGTTGATTGCTTTTTAAAAAGGTGGTTATTATGCTTTTCAAACATAGAAATAAATATATATATATATTGTTAAGCCATTGCTTAAAACATATATTGAAATGTAAGTCAGTGAACCAATTTCACTTCTAAGAATTTGACGGCAACTCCTAGTTATGATCCATATAGACACTTTCCGTGTAACTTCAAAAGAATGCTCACAGCTTGTAAATATACTTTAAAATTGTGTGTCTGGAAACTAGTTCAGAGGAGACTAGCTTTAAAGAGATGTGATAATGTAGATTGGAACAGAACTGCAGAATCAGCTTGTGCAGGGAAATTTGCAAAGGAGGTGTTTTATCTGGTGGTGAGCTTGGGTTTTTTGGGCTTTTTTACATTCATGGTAATTGAGGAATGTAGTCATATGCATAGGTTAAGTAAAATGGATCATCTTTTTTTACTAACTTTGTCTTATTAGAAGTAGAAAACTCTTCTAGTTGTGTAATGGTTTTAATGTACCTTTTTGTGGATGTGTTTTTGCAATAGTAATTACAAGGGCTTTTTTGTCTGGAATTTCTTTTGTGTGAGTTTGACACACACAAAGATGAATGGGTAAAGAAAGCCTTGAGAGTAATATGGCATTGTAAAGGTTTTTCATCTAATGCTCTAGTTGGGTCAAAAAGCAGCTTATTGTAAAGGTGCTGCTGCCCCTTTCTCCAGAACATACCAACTGCAGCTGTAACACTAAAGTAAATCTAAAGCTCCTCTTTCAAGGCTGTAGCAGGGGCAGAATTAAGCATACTTGTATAGTGAAGTCTTTTTCTTCTTTTACGTGCTTCAACAGGAGATACTGTGAGCCTGTTCTCCCTCTCCTACCATCTTTTAGCAATAAAATGCTGTTTACTTGGGAAAAAAAAGAAGGCCTGGATATTACAAGGGTGTGTATGCAGAAAAATCTATATGATACGCAGAGAGGCAGCATCCTCTACACCCGTGTGGCTCAACTGATCAGTGTCTTCAATGTGTGCTATGCTTTCAGTGTCAAACTCACTGTGTGCTGTCAGAGATCCCCTTGCAAAGTGCCAGGTATAGTTGCAGGGTTGTCAGAACGACGTAGAAGGCTGAGAAGAGGCTGAGAGCATGAACTTTCGTGCATAAAACCTAGGAAAAGTGGCTAGTAACTGTTGAGCAACACTAAGTGTGAAAGATGAAGAAAACGTCTTCCATGGAAGAAGAAGGAATAGTGTGACATAACTTAGAAGATAAGAATGAGCTAATGATAACTGAGAAATCATCAAATACTGCTTGGTCTTTCCTGTAAATATAATCACTCCTTTACGCATATAAATTCTCTTTTTTCATCCCATTTCTTTCCTTGTACATTCTGAGTGGTAGAATAGAGCACATTTTTAGCCACACTGCATGCAGAAAGCCTCCTCATCAGAAGCACAACTAGATAATCCAGTATTTGCTTGACTCATTGCAGTGTTGTGAATATGATTTTGTTCGACCCTTTATGGTACGCTCAAAACGTGTAGGGCCTTATCTGCACTGAGTGCTGCAAGCACTAAGGATGGGGAGAATGCACACCTTGAAGTATTGCACTTTGAATCTGAAGTGTGTAAAGTATGAGTGCAGCTAACTTCAGAATGTCTTGAAATGTACTTCAGAGAGAACAGCACTTACTCCCACAGCAATTTTTAAGTAGTGCTTCAGAAGGGGCTTTAGAAGATCTTGCACAAGTGCAAGAGGAATTTGGTTATTTTCTTCTTTAGAAACCTTCATTACTTCTATTTTTATAACAGCTGGAACAAGGCTTAATTTCAGAGCATTTTTAAATTATTAAAAGAAAGGTTCTTCAGTGAGTGCATTGGGTACTCTTACTAGTGAGTTCACCTGCATCTTTAGTAGACCATTACTGGAGTAAAGGATGCGTGGGCAAGGTGTCTTCTGGCTACTTTATGCAGAGTGATCTTTCTGTTATGTCAGACACTTAAAATTGCAATATTTTTCTTTACTTCTAAAGCTGTAGTTTCCTGGGATTTTGTTTAGAACTCTTAATTCAGCAAAGCCTTAGTTGTTTGTGGGTGGTAGGGGAGGTTGAGTACATTTGGATAAGAGAATTTTCACTATAATTAATGGGCATTGGGAAACATGACCCTGCCTAGATAAAAGGGAGTTCTGGATCATTAAGATTTAGATAATGGAAGGAGTTGTATGTGAAAAGCAATTGTCTGATATGACAATAGCAAAAGACAAATGGAGTGGGAGGGTTTACTTTGTTTTTAGTTGGTTTAGAAAACAAAAACACAGCATGCTTAGTAAAACTCCAGCAGACACTATGTTTGGAAATTATGTAATGACTCCATATAGGCTGTAATGATATCCTGAAACCCTGTATTTAAACTAACCTGAATTACAATGAGAGATAAACAGAATATTTACCCATCCCTTATGAGCTGCTGCTGATATGTAAATTTATTCTTCTACTTTGCACAAATATACTTTTGAGCTACTGCTTAAACACTTCAAGGTCCTTAGCCAAACAGTTTTAATGATGCCTCCAGTATTATGAAAGTGTGACATTTGATGAATGCCTTGTATAGTTGTGATATCAGGGAAAGTGTAAACAAAAAATGCACATCAAGTCATCGTGCAACACCTAGATAATTTATAATTTTACTGTTTATATCCATCTTGACATTTTTTATCTGCCAAAGGCAGGTTTCATTTGGAATCTTAATCTGAGATTTATTTGGTGGATCTGGAAATCATAGCTAGAGTTCCCACAGGAAATGGTCCATCTACCAACAGATTAAATGGCAGTCCTGCAGTTGTTAAGGGAGCTCTGCATTTAACACACATGCATACTCATTCAGTCAGCACTGGGGAGAAAAATTAAAGTAGTAACCCAGGTTTAGGAACAATGTAGCTAAAAAGTCCCATATTTGCTGAATGACAAAGGGTTATATAGCAGCATTTCATTTTATTATTCGTGCTTGAATTTCTTGTTTGCTTTGTTGAGTCTGCTGACGAATACTAATAAATGCCTGCAACAATCCAGACGAGAGATGCCTGGCAACAAAGCTATGCGGTGGACCTCCCTGATCTTCTCCAGTTCACAACCTGACCTTTTGAAAAATTGGCTGGGCTAAGCTGCAGAATTTGGGTGTAATGGTTATTGTTAACTCCAGCTTTAGGATTTATTAATTTGTGTGATCAAGACTTACCTATACTTCAAAGTTTCAAAAGACCAAACACACATCATCCATCCATTAGAACTAACATTGTGTTTCAGTGAATCCCACTTAGTATCTGCCTAGAGATTCTGCTGTTTTGATGCATTCAGAATATAAAAATGCTTTTTCAAGTGTGAGACCAATCCAATGAAAATGTGGTGTCTTCTCAGAGACTAATATTTTAAAATAACAGTATGTTAATGAATTGCAAACGGAGAGTGGAATGCCAAAGGAAATGTCTGATATTTACACATTAATAAATGCATCACGATTAACTGCAATGAATACCAAAATAATGATTGGCCACATATTTTAACGACTGAGTAGCATTTTTCTATTTTAAATATTCAACAGATTGTACACAATTGCTGTTTAGATGCAAAAGAGGAGGACAAAAGACTTAGTGAGAGAGACAGGCAAGGGAAACATCATTACTACAATAATCAGAATCCTTGGAGAATTGTTAAAAATTGCCTTTGCCGGAATAACTCCAACTGTTCTTAATCGCCTTCTCAATTTATTTCTTTATGAAGGGTGTTGCCAGGGTTCCACACAAGTACAGGTGAATACAGAAGCATTCAAAATAACACAGATGTCCCCCAAATTATATTGGTAAAACACAATTCACTGTTCTCTTTAGATTCCTTTAAGGAATAAAAACAACGAACCGTTAAACTTCTGAGTTTTGTCTGTATTTTAGCAGACAAAATATTTTCAAGCCTCTTCTTTTGTTGTGTATGTATGTGTTATGGGATATAGAGCAAACAAAAACATTAATGCATAATGTAACTTTGGTTATTCTTATTGCATTTGAAGATAACTTTCTCAACAAAGTTGCAATAAGATTATGTTGTTCTCTTTGTTCAGTTTTTTTGGAGAACTTTAAATGCCTAACTGTAGGCAGAGATCAAGCATTTGAATAGTATTGTTGTGTTCACCTGACTGACTTCTAAAGCAGTTTTAATTATTTGGAAGCTCTTTGCATTAGAATGATACTCAATATAATTTTTTTAAAAGGTTATTTCATTTATTCTGCCTAATATTGAAATTACAGGGAGTTTGTTTAGGTGGTACATTGCACATCTGTCTTTTGTTATACAAATGCTGTAACCTAACCTCTCTGGTTTGCTCAAGTCTTTTGAATGTGGCCGCAGTCTTGGACAGTCTTTCCACAGCCATGGCCGAGGTCGGTGGGGAGGAAAAGAGATGAACTTCAGGTTGGAGAGTCAGGTAGTCACCTGAAGCACTGTTTGTTCTTGTTTTATTGACATCAATGCCAGTAAGTCGGTGTACAATGATGGTGCGCTCTGTACAAACTTCCACCACTTGGATTGTGTACACTGGACCTCATCAGGATCTACAGGGAACTGCTCATTATTTGAATCCCTGTAGATCACCTCCAGCTCAGCTAATTCTCTCAAGTACTAGATACCTTTCTCCATGGTATTCCACCTGCTTGGACATGCTACTAGATCATCCTTGAGAGAATACCTTTCCCTCAGACTTGACAGGAGTTGCCTCCAGAGACTGAGAGTTTCTGTCCTCTTCCCAATCCCCTTACCAATGCACACATCCCAGGACAGGGATCCCAGCTGCTTGGCTTCACCACCATCTAGTTTCATATCGTGGGCGCTGATATGCCAGCATTGGAGCATCCAGGTCACATGGGGCTCACATGACTGGCAGCTGAAATCTTTTTGCTTATCTTGCAGCTCACGTAGGGACAGGGATCAGGTAGGTTATCTCTGGCCCTGCCTCTTTTTGCTGTTCTGCAGGCCCTGCTTCCTCTTCATCCCTAATTAAGCGAACTGATCTGGTCTTGAATTGCTTCTGGGTAGGGGTGACTGCTACTGGCATGGGTTGTTCCCCTGGTTCAGCTGCAATTTGAGAGGCCACAGTGCCTGTAGGTCTGTTTTCCTACTTCGCCCCTGGAGGGTGCTGTCTAGTATTTAAATGTAAAGTAAAGAGTAGCCAAGGCCCAGCACACTGCATTAAATTGTCCTCTCTGAAGTTGCCAACAGCATTCTCCTTGCAAATATTCTGTCACTTTAAACAAGGTCCTGTATTTGTTCAGGGATAAAGGGCCAAACTATTGAAGAATAGAATTTTTCCCAAAAACTGGCCCATTCTCTCCCACATTCTATGCCACTCATGACTATCCATCCTCAGGGCAGATCTCTGACTGACCTCCCTAGAAATCTCAGTCCTGACTCTAAACATGGTGTAGACTTCACTGAGGAGACATGGCAGACTTAGCAACAAGCACATGCTTTCCTGAACATCTCAAAAGTTGTTTTAACAGGTCTGAAGGAGGAAAAGGGGATGAAAAGCTGGGGAAAGTCATCCCACCTATTCTTCCCACAGACCAGGTATGATTGTTAATGGACTCCCAGAGCTAGTGCCTGAGTAAGGGTAGGAGAGCAACACTGAATACACATCCCAAATGACCCTCATTGCCCTTGATGTTGTCATGTCATAAGCTGATATCCCACAGTACAGCAAGAAAGGACTCCTGATCCCCCTCCTGCTCTGAAAAATATCATTGTGAGGATCACATATGGGAGTATATACACAGTTATATATACACACCCACTTGAACAGCCCAAGCAACATTGTGACCACTGTCTCTGGACTTAATACAACAAATGCATAGATCAAATTTGTTTCCAGCCTGCTCTGGGCAGATCTGTTGTATCTTAACACTTCATGCCTCACACTGGGCACCAATTATTGCTGTCTTGGTTTAGGAACGGTATTCTCCAATCTAGTGCTCCCATTAAAACATGTGCCACTCCTCTCCCCCTCCAATTTGAGGCATGAAAAGTAAAGATCATGGGTTGAGATAAGAGCAACTTACTGGGAACAACAATGAGATAAGAAATTGCACAGTAACAGCAACAATACTAATGATAGAGGGTATAAGAAAAGAAATGATTCACACAGAAACCATATCCCCAATCCCCCAAACACCCCTTCCCCCATAATGGGCAATACCGGACAGCTCCCTCTGCTACATTTTCTGGACCAGAAGGAACCCCTTGTCCTGGAAGAGAGTCCCATCTACCCTGGCAACGACCTGAGTTGATGTAGAGTAACCTCTGTGTCATGGCCATTCCTCCTCCTGTCTACTGCAAAAATTAACACTGTTCTGGCTGGAGCCAGGACACATGACTTGCCCAGTGATCTCAATACAGTTACTCTATGCCTCAGTGTCGATGGCTTTAAAATGACTATCGCAGTACTTAAGCATCTCCTAAAAAATATCTGTGAGAGTTTCCATAAAAATGTTCTTTCCAAGGCTTATTTCAGTGAATGTCTGTCTTGTGTATCTTAAAGTGAGAGGAGATACCCTATCTGAGATAACTTCAGGACCTTTATGAGTAAGAGTTACTTAAAAGTAAGTCAATAGTCCCCATTCTTCTGAGCTGATCCATGATGCTCTCCACAGAGCCCACAGTCATGAATTGTTGGGGCACTGAATGTACAATGCATCTATGTTTTTCCTATGTTATCCTCTTTTTTACTGCCAAGGGTTTGGCAGGTAATACGTGGTAATTTGATTGGACAGAGCACAGAGAAATAAAAGGAATTGGCTTTGTATTACAAAACTACTCTGAGCTCAGTTTTTGCTTGTTATCAGGTTCCTGTGACTGCCATTCTTCCATGCTACAGAAGTGATTTAGTGAGATCTTAGAGTCCTACTGAATAATCATCTTACAGTTTGCTCAGTTTTCTTTAAACGTTAGAAAAAGTACATCATGAAGGGACAACCATTTGCTCTTAGTTGCAGGTTACTCGTTCTCAGTATACTACACTGCACTGAAGGGGCCTAAATAATTGCTAACATAAGCAAGTCTGTAGTAAGTCCAAAGACAATAAAGTTTCACTTTTTCATGTTGTTTGTTTTGGAGAAAGTGTGTATTACAGACCTTATATTTTTGTACTGACCTTTTGTAATTGTTTACCAGAAACAGGAATTACTTTCTTTTTGAAAATTAGATATAGCACCTTTTCTTAGAATTAATTCTGAAAAATTATTTGTAGATTGTGGGAAAGATAAAACAGTGAGGAAACAAGTCAGAAGTAATGAACACCCTTTGACATATGCATCTAAATCATGTGTATTGCATCTGTGTCAGCTCAAATATGAACAAAAAAGAAAAATACAGGCATTCTGAAAATGCTTAAGAACAACTCTTGTCACTAATGCCAGGCAATAGGATCAGATTTCTTCCACTAGACTCATTTTCTTTCTTCGCATATTTATGCCTCTAAAAGCCTTTAATTTTGGTTCCCACTCATTTTCAGGATTTATGCCTTTTAATCAGTCCATAAGGGGTAAACTGTTGAGCAGTCTGAGACTTTCACAGTCATTCTGTTTGGTAGAAGTTCCAGTAGTTAAATAGCTGAGTGAATGAATGTTTGTCTTTTGACAAAATGGTTGACTCATCGTTTTCAGCTCAAAAAGGAGTATTCGGCCATAGTACTAATTTCATTTGCATAGCTTGAAAAGTTAGTGGCCATCAGGTTAAGTTTGTAGTATTACTAACATAGGAAAAAAATCTAGATAATTTGGAAGTTAATAATAAAGAATAGCAATTAGTCTAGTGAAAATGAATGTGAAGTTCTAAAGTAATGCTTTTACACACATAATTATTGCAGCAAGTGTGGTAGATGTGTGATTTGTAGTGGGTCAAGATCAATTGTTTTTAAACCATAGGAAGTGTGTCCTGTTATTCCAGTGAGAACAGGTTAGTTTGGTATAGGGCCAGGGTGGCTCTTTGCATAGATAGTTTTGCTGGATGGTAAATCTTCCCTCTTGTTTGAAATTCAAAATTTTTGGTACTATACAAACACAAAAAAACCTCCACAGACATTGAAGTTGTGTTTAGACTGAGAACAAAAAATACATGATTGCAGCCTAGATGGCCAACAGCATCCTGGGCTGCATCAAAAGAAGTGTGGCCAGCAGATTGAGGAAAATTATTGTACCTTTCCACTCTGCCCTTGTGAGACCCCATGTGAAGTACTGCATCCAGTCTGGGGGCCCCAGCACAAGAAAAGCGTGGGCCTATTGCAGCAAATCCAGACTAGGCCAGGAAGATGATCAGAGGGCTGGAGAACAACTCCTGGAGAACAGACTGTGAGAGCTGGGGTTTTACAGCCTTGAGAAGAGAAGGCTCTGGGAAGACCTCACAGTGGCCTTCCAGTACTTGGAGGTGGCTTATAAAAAAAGAGGGAGACCAACTTTTTACACAGGCAGATAGTGATAATACAAGGGGGAACAGTGTTAAACTAAAAGACAGGAGATTTAGGTTAGATATTAGGAAGAAATTCTTTACCCACAGAGTGGTAAGGTACTGAAACAGGTTGTCTAGAGAATTTATGAATGCCCTGTCCTAGGAAGTGTTCAAGGCCAGGCTGGATGGAGCCCTGGGCAACATGATCTCCTGGGTGGCCTCCCTGCCCACAACAGCGAAGTTGGAACTAGATGATCTTTGGGGTCTCTTCCAACCCAAAACATTCTGGTATTCTATGATTAACAGGATGAATTCTGGAGGCTTTAGTAATTGCCAAAAGTTGCACATCCTCAAATACTGCACAATGTTTTGTTCTATATTTTTTCAAATGTTTTTAGTCTGACAGTGTCACAGTGTCATAGCTACTGAATTTGCAGTCAGCTTTATTCCTTCTCCCAAGGTGTATATGGCTCATTCTTTTCCTTTCTGCTTTTGCTTTTTTTTCTATTATGCCTCATACTGCCATCCCTCTAGGGGTTCTCTCATGCAGTCTTTTGCAGACAGATGAGAACATACTATGTGTGTGCCACAGACCAGCTTAAAATAAATACTAGTAAGCTATAGGTAGCAAGCTGTAAGTAGTATTACACTTGAAGCTGATTTGGTACACCTAGGGCTTCTAGTGTCCCCATAATCATGTGCAACCAGATCTGTAGCCAGTCCTGTGTTTTGAGGTGCTGTGTGCATGTTCCATTGGGTTTTGTTTGTTTTCCCTTAGTCCGTGGAGATTTCCCGCAAACCTCTCAGCTGATCAGTGAATTTTAGTAGTGTACTGAAAGACTATAGACAGGGGGAAGGGGGTGTCCACCCAGCTTCTGCTGGATGACGTGACTGCTGAATATGCTGAGTGGTATAACAAGGGAAGTTATTGCCTCTTAAGTCTTCCAGTTGAATCTGCACCTTCTGTGCATTTATCACTGTTGGTACAGGATTCTCTAATGCTGTGCTTTCCCTGATCTCAGTACCTATCCCCCACATCTTAGAAGCTGTGAGGAATAGTGGGCACCTGCACAGTATGATGCATTCAGTGTTTTTACCTGACTTTTTAACCACTCCCAGCTTAGCAATGTTGAATTCTGTTCTGCCTTTAGTGTTTCAAGCCATGACAGCATTATCTTCCCCTTACGTCCCTCACAATCAATTCCCAGATTTAATTCTAGTGTCTTTATATTCCTTCTTCTTAACATTTGCTTTTCTTTCCCGCAATGTGAACAAGCTATTCATTCAAGATAAATACATACAGAAGATCAGCTGTTCAGCTTCTCCCTATAGTGAAATATTAAACTGGGCTACTGAACTTGTTCTATTTTATATGGAAAAAATGTTGTTTAGTATACTCAAGAACCAGAATCAGCAGTGGTGGTACCACTTAATGAAATCTACATCATTTTTTCCAATGCATGAAAGGCTGTTTTACCCTTTCTCTGATGTTCCCTGTGCAGCCTGATTATTGCAAATGCTACTTACTCCCCAGTGTGTGTCTGCAGCATTGGTAATTAGTGCACAATACGATTTTCAGGAGGCATGAGGAAAAGCACTGAAGTGCATTGATTAAAATTGCCACATAGTTTAGCAACAAGACAAGCTACCATGTACCAAGGCCTAAATTATTTGAAGTGGGGGTCATGGGCTATATGAAGAATAAAGTGGTTTTAAAAATAAAATGAATCCTATGTCCGTTGATCTGACAGTGTTCAAAATGTCTTCCCCAAAGCATTCTACTGACAAATTTAGCATGTTGACCAAAAAAACCCCAAAAACATTACAGCTTTATTAAATGAGTAAAAACCTCTCACCTTAATGCCCTTGGGCAGAGTGCTTTCAATTTTGAGTGGAGGAGACTGCCCTCGTCTTTTCTCTTACAAAGCCAGTGGAGAAAAAAAAGATCTTCTGTGTTTCACCTAATGTTTCTGAGAATGCCATTTACAGCCTTTCTTTGATGCTACTTAGTCTTACCCATGTGCTTGAGGGACTTGAATCTGGATGAAAAGGTGTGCTGCAAATGTGTGTTGTCTAAAGAAGCAGCATTAGCATTAATAAATGCCAACACAGTTCTAGTACAATTCTAAATTCTCTTTTTTTCTTTAGCTGCAGTAATTTACAGTTAAAAACATGTATCTTGATGTGGCCTAAGGATTTAGCAGAAGTGCAGCTGCTAGTGTAGATATTTACCTCATCATACGGTCATGTTCACTTCTGGTTTTAAAAATAAAAATCTACCTGCTGAACTGGCCTGTCATCTAGAGACCTTTCCTTCTTGTTGGCAGCTCATATTCAAAATGTTATAGAAAGCCTACTGATGCTTATCTGACCCTCTTACTCCCTGCTGCTCTTCCGTGTAGGCATTAGTGATACTATTGGGGTGACCTAGGAACTATTACGTATGTCTGTGTGGCTCTGGGCATGATGTTGAAGGGCGTGAGAACCCAGGTGGTGTTTGCCTTGATCCTTCTCCTAAGAGGGAAGGGCATGGAGGAGGATTGAGTGAAGTAGATGAGGCCTTCTTCAGGGAACTGGAAGAACTCTCATGTTCAAAGGTCCTGGTTCTCATGGGGGACTACACTGATGTTAATGATCTGCTGGAAGGAGAACAGCAGGACACAAGTGATCTAGTAAGTTGCTGGAGTCCACTGATGACAACTTCCTGATACAAATGATTGAGGTGCCAGCAAGGTGATCTCCAGTGGTCTCTGCCAACTGCAATGACTCTTCTATGGTCTCTTCTTAAAGTCTTGAAATAAAAGGAGCAAATTAACAAAACAGGAACTGTGAAAAGAAGAAAAACTTACTGTCATGCTAAGGGAATAGAAGCAGCCTAAAATGTCATCTAAACTTTGTAGCACTCTGGAGTGAGATTTTTCTTCTCCAACTTTCATGGGGCCAAAGTAGAGTACCGTGGTGCTAAACAAGGAACAAAGGTTCCTAGGAAGACCATCACTGGTTATTTCAACAGATATACATTGTGCTTGAATTCTTCCGTAGAATGCGACACACTTCACTTGAGGTTTTTCGCATACATATAGCTTATAGAACAAGTGGATGCCCTCGAGAATAAGAGGAGGAAAAGTTGTTATGGCAAGTGAAGCATTGCGTGTCCCCTGCAGCGTGTGGCAGCATAATTTGCAACTACATTCATACAGACACTGCATCTGATACAGGAGAAGTGAACAGGATGACATTTCATAGGAAATTCTTTAAAATGTAAATCAAATGGGAAACATAACTCCCTATAAAATGCTTTTCAAGTATGGAAATTCAGACTAGGTTAGTTTTCAGGTAGTACTAATTGGAGAGGATTCCAAGTTTTGCCCTTATGTATTGTCACTCCCAAATTGAATCAGGTTCTTAGAGTATATTTGGTGATTTCTTTTAATGTATGTTTCTTTAGAGATCCTTGCTCCTTACTGTGAGGTGGAGTGAGAGATCAACTCCAGTTTTTAGATGTAGCAAGACTTCAGAGGAAATCTCTGCTCAGAAACCTGCAGAGTTTTAAGCCAGTGGAAACAGCATACATTGTTTGAAGAATCCAGGTGGCTGTGGCCTTGTGTTCAATTTCTGCATTAGCTCTGAACTGATATAAGCAACATATTTCATTCACAGTACTGAAAGTAGTATTATACTTATTGACTAATATTTTATGGTAATAGTCCCCACATGCTCAGAAACAAAAATTCTGATACTCTGTTGACAGTTGTTTCTCTAGTACAGAGGTCAGTGGTTACAGTTTACAGGAATAGTTAGAGTGGATTCAAATAAGTTTGTGTTGAAGCTGATGCGGAGAATACTGATGAGCAGTGGGTACCATAACTTTTTCCTGGAGGTGGTAACACATAGCTTCATATTGAAAGGTGTTAAACTGACTCCAGCCAATTCCCAAGTCATTTCTTGGGGCCCTTAGGCTGTTTCCTGTGCCATTGGCTGTGTCTTCCCTTGTTTACGGAAAGAGGAATCTATTGCAACACACTTTAGAGACAGTTTTCAGTATTTTTTGCTTGAAAACTGTGCTGATATGTTTGCATGCAGGATGACACCTTGATACTGATTGATTTGTATTTTTGGTCTATTTCTACTTGATTTCAACTGTACAGACAGTTTCTTATTATTTTTGAGGAGGATGTTATAAGATGGATCAAAGTATATATGCCGTATATTTTATCCAAAATGTTTGGAAACACTAACTTTATTAAGTAAGCAAAAGCTCCAGTGTTTGCTCTCTACTAATCTAAATGAAAGAATGAAAAATATATGCACCTTTTTTCCATTCCCAGTGTTTTTAGGCTGCTTCCTTCTCATTTTTTAATATAATTCTATAATTAAAACTCACTTGTTCTTACCTTATGAAAGAGCATTTGTGGTATGTGGATCTTTCTTACATTTAAATGGCTTGATAACAGAAATATGTCCTAAAAATATCTAGTAGCCAAGCTTAAGAGAACTAACTATCACACTCAACATTTTAATCAGATAATTTTTGCCTTTGGCACAATTTCTGCTTTGCATTCTTCAAGTTCTTTAGTTGTATGAGACTACAACCTCACACTCTCCAGGAATGAATAATGGTGCCTTACATTTGTTATTGCTGATATTGATTGACGAGTATTGATGATACTCGTTTTGTAGCCAAAATGGATTTGAAAGAGACTTCACTATAAGTCTAGTTATAACTTGAAAATTTTCCTCTCTATAGCAGAAATTCATCATATCTCACTATAGCAGGGCTGAATTCTGTAAGAGATAGCTAAATAATTTTCTACAGTCAGCATTCTTTTAAGCAGTCATTTAAGGGGGGAGAAGGATTAGGAAGTGGTGATGAATTTTTCATGTTTCCATGAGAAAAATCCAGTAAATGGGTTGTAATTCCTACATCCATGCTGTAGGTAACACAGGTCTTATTCCTTAGTGAAGGGATGATGAAGTTGTGAATCTGAAACTAAATTACTTGTTCCTTTCTACTACAATATTATATTCTTATAACAAGCCATTTTCAGATGAGAAATCTCAAGTTTGTGCTTTATTCTCCAAATGAGAAAATGTGTTTGCTTCTCTTCCCAATTAGAAAAATGCATCTTGGATCAGACAAAAGAAGACTACTGTGTTGAACTTCAGTTTTACAAGAATTCTCAAAAACCTACTGAATTTTATATCCAGGCAGAAACTGAAGCACCGAAACTTTCAGATTTGCAAGTAACCAGTCAAAGAGGAGGAGCCTTAAGTGACTATAATTCTGGTTCTGAAGAATCAAGGTAAGCTCAAGAAATGTCCCTATATATAGTTTTTCTAGATTCAAATTATTGACAATATACATATGGATTTCTTAATAAATATAGGGAAGTTTGCTTCCCACATGAGAATCAGTAAGTCAGCTTTTTACTTAGACTCACCTGCTCTGCTCTTCTTCCCTTGTGGAATGCAGCATTTCACCTCTGTATTCTCTAGCACTCAGAGAAAATATGATCATTGCAAGGGTTTATATCACACATTGTGGGTATTTCAATGATTGTGACCTCTACAGAGAATTTTGAAAATGCATGCTGAACAGAATTAAAGCAGATCTTGAAAGTCTAGTAGTGTCTGTGGCTTTACACAACAAGCACCTGAAATGTGATGAGTGATTAGGAAGCAGGAATAAAGCAGGGTGAAGTCCAGATGAACTTGGAAGAGTGAAGATGAGGAGCTGCAATACCTTGTAGCAGTCTGTGACAGGAGTCTGAAGTCGGGCTAATATGGTTGAAAAGTTTAATACAGGCTCCGAAGATTTTATTGTGTCATTAATTTTGGTCGTTTTCTTGTCATTAATATTCGTACTCTATAGCAATCTTAAGAAATATATACACTCCTTCTATAGGTGAGAGTGTACAAGGGTATAACTAGGTGGCTAGTTACGTCTTTGACTGGCTGACTAATTAGGGAACATGTTGCCAGTTTTGAGTGACTTAGGCATTCTGAAGACCAGGTTTTAACTGAGAGTATCAAGAGTTGTTTTTGAAAATGAGATCAGGGCTGCAAAACCCTATTATATACTTTTGAAAAATACACTAATTCCTCACCTGTCTAGCAGATTCTACACCTGGTTTTGTTATTTTTATTATGATCTAATGGTGATTTTTTTGACCAAACCCAATCCTTAACACTTTTTCATTTTCCTTGTTTCCTTTTTGCATTAGCAACTGAGATATGCCGTAAGGGCAATGCATTCTGCACTAAAAGCTAGGTATAATCCAGAGTGCTTAGGTACAGCCCAGCACAGAGTCAGCCAAAAATTGTTCCTCTTACCTTTCACCAGTGCCACTCCCACTGACAATCAGGCTGGCCTTTAACACTGAGATTAACCTCCCACAGCAGTCAGCATGTCGAACCATCTCATCTGCAAGTACGTTGCATGTAGGATCCTAAAGCTATATCCCAAAACTTGTCTTTGCCCAAACAGATTGTAATTAGAATATATGATAAAATGTCTTGCTACAGAAAAACCCAGGAAATGTTGAATCAGTGTTGATTTGCATTGTAGATGATGGTCTTGGTGTACTGTCAATGTGATTTGTCATTTTTAGTTTTAAGGAGAAAGGAAGAAAACATCTGAGGGATTGAAAGATGATCATAGAATCATAGAGCAGTTTGGGTTGGAAGGGACCTTTAAGATCATCTAGTTCCAGCCCCTCTCCCATGAGCAGGGACACTTTCCACTAGACCAGGCCCATCCAACACTTGAACATTTCCAGAAATGGAGCATCCACAACTCTCAACAACTTGTTCCAGTGTCCAACTACCCTCTGAACAAATAATTTCTTCTTAATACCTAATCTAAACATACCCTCTTTCAGTTTAAGATGCTGATGAGTTATATTCAAACTTGTTCATGGAATCATCTCTTGAACATGGAAAACGCACAGGAAACGCTTAAGTTTAGTCATGTCTAGGTGAGAGTATCTAGATACATCTATGACGTGCGGCCCGAAACAATACTAAATGAAATGTGCCAGATACAACAAAGGTTAAATAGGATTTGAAGGATCTTGGAAGGGAAGACAAGCAGTTTAAGTACTCTTTCACCCGTATGTAGTGTAATATGCTTAGTAGTGCTTTCTTGATGTTAGCCTCCATGCTGTCTATGTTCAATGCACTTTAGGTTGCACAGTTTGCCTGCAGAATACAGATCTTAACTTCCTTCTTAAAAAACTGTAGAGAAAATAAATCCAATGGAAGCAGGTGAAAAAGAGTATAGACAAGTGTCTACCTAAGAGAATGACTCTTTGGAGCAATAGATGGCTTTCCTTTTCTTTCTAGGATGTGAATTACACATAAAGTAATGTCTACAGTGGAAACAGGAGTTCAGAAGGCATAGTTTTTCTGTGGCTACTTCTTATGGCTTATTGGCTATGAAGCATATAACCAGAAAATGCTTAAGGAAAGCAAATGTTAAAAATATTTGCTAGTTCCCCTTCTAATCCATTCATTTACTGATTTTGCTGCCATGTTACAAGTGAGATCTGAGTGATCTGTGAGTATCAATGGATACCTAAGGAGTTTTAGGAAAGTCTTACTTTGAGACAGAATTTTGCTGGCCATTGAATCATGTCTTATTTTAACTTGTCTATGGCTAATTGGTTATTTTAAAACTCCTAGATCTTTTTAAATTGATATTGTCGTATCACTTCCTGTGGAATCATCTTACAAAAAAATTTGGTTTGCTTTAACCTGAGCATCACTTTGCTCCTCAAATGTTTTGTTACTTTTTGCTCTGTGTTAAGCAACAGTTTTTTAATATTTGCTTTCCTTAAGCATTTGCTGTTTATAGGCTTCATAGCCAATTTATATTCATCTGGTTTTTGCCCTAGTACTATAGGATATATATTTGCTATTCCAGAGTTACTGATTCTTTTCAGAACTACAGCTTTAAGAAGTGGTAGAAGGGCATCCATTTTATTGACTATTTAATACATTTGCAGTGGTTAACAAGTTTGTTAACAAGTTTTGATAATTTATTTCTGTGCATTTTGTTTCAGATGAGCAGAATAACAACTTTCTTTTAATTATTTTTAATTTTTGTGTTTTTTCCCTTCCTGAATACAGCACTGTAGAAAGAAAGGGTAACAGGACACTCCTTGAGTTTCCTCATGCAATATCCTCATGGAAAGACACTGAAGATTTAGGTGGAAAAACAGAAACTGCATTCCTTTTAAAAGAATTGGACACTCTAAGGGCCAAAAATAAAAAGGTACAATTGAGATATTCAGATCACAGTATTTGCTTTTTTATAATTGCCTTGCAAAACATACATTTTAAACTGTGCCTGATTTAGTTTTGTTATTTATTTTAGTGCACCAATCACTGTCATTTTGGATTCTTAGTATCTGCTTAACAACTATTTCTCTGGAATTAAAAGAACCCCTCCAATCTACCCTCTGACTTTTCAATGACATAGATTCTTGCACCCTGGTTGAAAACCAATGAAGACCAAAGACTAGACCAGGATTTCATGAATAGAATTTGGAGTTTATTCTTCTGATGCTTCTGTACATGTGGCCTAGATAATTAATGTGCCCTGATACCTCCGCTTTATTGAAGGGGAGAAAATTCCATCCTCCTTGAACACTGCATTGCTTCTAGTGTTTGCTGTGGTTGCATGTGCCTAAACAACCTAAGTCTCTAGTGTTTCCATGAAGTGTCATTGAATATTCAAGCTCAGATATCTATCCAAGAACAGATTTAGTGAATACCCATTTAAAAGAAAGGCCTCAATATGTGAAAGAATACCAATTTTCTATTTGATGAAGAACATGAAAAATTATGCATTTACACCAGTCTTTTCAGACTGTGATGTCAGTAGCTGGGTAGGAAACATGCAGACACCACCTACATTATATTCCATGCAAGTCTGAACTTCCTTATCAAGAAGGACTACAGCTGGTGATACCTGAGGAAGAGAATCCCAAATAAAAACAATGGCATGCACATTGTCTTGCCTCACAGAGCAAGCCAGGGCAAATGTTAAAAAATACATTCTTAACATTTGTTCTTTAAACAAATAAATATAATAAATTGAACTTCTGTTGTAATGCTTAGTGTTTGTATTTTGGGGGTAGGAAATTGTTATTTACAATTTTATTGTGGTTCAAAGAACTGGTTGACAGTTTCAGCCAGATAAGAATCTTACTGTCCATTTGTTCAATTCAGCTTCAAGATAAGCTGGCTGAAAAGGACAAGGAGCTGAAGACAATGAAACTGGACTTAGAATTGCAAGACAGAGCTACAGAAGCTAAGATTGCAGAAAGGATTGCAGGTACAGTAGGCAAGCGTTTAACAGATGGCTGTATGGCTCATACAGTACCCGTGGTTGCTATATGACGTGGCCTAGTGAATGTTAGCTTTATTTGCTAAAGGAGGGAAGATTTGACTTTTTTTTTATGTGTGGCTGTTTAGAGTTGCTTAGAAAATAGATGGCTTTAACATCCTGGTACTGGTATTAGTAGGAGCTTTACCTGTATTCATACTGATTTGGGCATTAAATGCATTGTTAACACCATGTCAATCCAATCACAAAAAGGTTGTTTGTTTTGTTGGAAGGTCCTGAACAAACAAGGGGAAATAATGATTACCAGTGCCTCTACCTTTCAACCAGCAGTTCAAATACCACTTATTGTTTTAGCTGGTTCAGAGCAATACTACCCCCTCCCCGTGTTTGGAGATAGTCTCACATTCACCTCAACTAGAGACCTGCACTGTTCTTGAAAAATCTGCTCTTTTGGTAGTTAAAATGAAGTTTTGTCGGATGATGGCATATATCCACTGAATGAAATTTATATGAATTCTCAGAAGGAAAGGTTTTTAAGTTTATAGCTGAAAGTGAATGTGTGCTTACATTGGTTGTTAATTGTTCTTTAGATAGACACACAAGCATGGAGACTGTTTGTATTCTATGCTTGCAGAATCTGCTAATGTAATGAAGTTAGGCATTCTTATTATTGAAAAGTGACTGTGAGTACAGTGTACCCAGCAGATGAAAAATACTCTAAGGCTTTCATGAGGATGTTTAAAAAAATCAATGAGAGTGCTTTTATAAATTCATTGTATCATTTGTTCAGAAAGGAAGTGTAAGCTTGGTAAAATTGTTTCCTCATAGATCACACACATTCATAGATTATTAATAGTACTAATAGCTGTCCCCAAAATATTTGTACTAAAGGGAGGAACAACTGTCTTCAGGAAAATGGAGCAGTTAATAAACTCTCTAGCTGAAAAACAGATGGCTGACTTTCCACTTAATATCAAACTCCTGAGAATACAGTATGATGTGAATATTATAGATGGAAAAGAGAGTTCCTAGATTTTCTGTAATGGGGGAAGGGAAAGGCAAATCTAATCAACATCATAGAAAAAAAATGAAATATAGACATAATTTTATTCTTATTTCTAATTTTATTCACATTTCATTTCATTTTATTCGTTTCATTTCATAACTGCTTGCTTTATTTTCAGAAGAAAAAAATCTGCACTATGTGTCATTGTTATATCCACCAGTCAAAAACTAATGCAGATTGTTTGGGTTGACTATGAAGTTTTGTGTTTGTTCCTGGATATTTGCCCAGTGTTTTACCTCTATACTTGATTCTCTTTGATATCGGTGCTCATGGCTCATTAAAATCTGGAAAGAAAGGTGTGTCAAAAACAAGGATAATTTCATTTTTATGGATACAGTTGAAATACTTGTTAGGAAATTGTCACAATTTTCCTACACTACTGCTTAAACTTTCTAATGATGCCCTAAGCATATTTTTCTCTTCAAACCAGAATGGCATGAATATGGATATAATAATTTAACATGCTTATTCTGTTTTAAAAGGAAGAACAAACCAAATTTTAAAGAGAGCTACAGAGCATAATAACAATGACCTTTAAAAAATAACCTTTTTTTCTCCTTTTATGAGTACAGGAAGTATAAAATCCTTTAAATACTGAAGAGAGAGGGCAAGAGGCTCCTTGCTACTTAAACTGTTTGCCAAAAGGAAGCATCGTTAATATTTCACAGGTTTTTTGCTTCCTGTCTTACAGTTCTAAGAATGTTACCAAGTTTGGATAAATGTTTTGAAATCTGGAATTATGTGAACAAAACTTTCTTTGTGGAAGTCTATGTGTGTCCCTCTCATAAAAGCCTTGGGGGGAGTTCTAATGGACAAGCAGAACCTAATAAAGAACAGACAGTGTGTATAAGCAGAAACTTATCCCCCTGCGTTAAGTTCTTTGAGGAGGGGAGAACACATGCTGCTGTGATTTCATGCCACTAGTTAATGTTTAATTACTGCAGTGTATAACACATGGTAGGGTGAAACTTGTAAATATGGGTGTTTGCATTTTTATTATTACTTAGTACGGACTTTATGATAAGTAAGTGACTCCACAAAATTATATTGTAAAGAACATAAGAAAGGTACACCATAAAAGTGTTATCTACTTTCAGGAATATTAGAATTTTGTTTTTTAAGGTAACCCTCTAATTGAGAGGCTTTACCTAACCAAGTCCCATGGAAAGAATGGAAAAGTGAATGCAAAGTGCATTTTGAAATGAACCTAAACAGTCTACAGAAACAAATAATCCGAAAATTGTCAGTTTATGATTTTTATATTGTTCAAAGGAAAAAGTGAAGAAAAAAAGTGTAAATTTGTGAAATGCTTCATGAGAAAAGAAGAAAAAGTAGAATTAAGGCAGAAGATATACATGATAAAAGCAAAGTATAATACTGTGTGCAGTAAATAGCTTATTTTCAGAACGTGTTTATTTTTAAATTTTGCTAGCCTTGAAAATAGATTTAAAAACTTCCTTCAGTCCTTATCTCTATGTCAGCTAGTTATGGCTAAAGAAAATCAGGGAATTTGAAGTTTTGATTTCAGACTTTTAAGCATTAAAGACTATTGTTTCTAATGCTCATAGTTGCCACAGATTCCTGCAGTTTATTTATTATTTTTCTTTTGTTTTGGATGAAAACATATTATGTTTTGGATTTTGTGTCATCCTAACCCAGTGTCAGAAGGTACTGTTAGTTTCACTTCCTATCATGAAGAAGAACAGAGATGGAGGCAACATCAGGAAGACCACAGGAAAAACACATCATAAAAGAACAGACACCAGAATAGTGTAAGGCAATAAAGGGAACACCATGTGTGAAGTGGGTATGAAGAATAGACAAATCTTGAAATTTGGGTCTGCAGAACTTTCATATGTTGAACAGAAAAGGAAGTGGGTGCCACCTGTGGGATTGGAAGGAGGGGAAGGAGCATACATCTTCTGAGGACAGTCTGGAAAATAAAGATGAGGGCATTGTAAAGGAGCAAGTCTTAAAAACAACTAGCTGAGAGAACAGATCTCACTTTGGATGGATGTAATAAGTAACTTCATTTTTTCCTAATGGAAGAATTAAACAGGGGATATATAGGAACTTCTAGAGGAAGGAGCTGGCTGAGTGTGAGGGAGAGTTATAGAGCATAGTGGTAACTTCTCTAGACTGGAAAAAATATCAAAGCCCTATTCTTCTCACAGTGCCTTTACTGCAGCAAGATATACCATAGTTGGCATCAGAACCTCAGCTCTTGGAGTATTTTTGTAGCTATCACAGTATATATTGAGACTAAGAATGACTCTGAATGAAAATATAACAAAAATATTTATCCTTAAATCTTTCTGTAGCAATAGTTATTCTGTATGTTGGGGTTTTTTGTGCCAGTATCTAATAGTAATGTTACCAAAATTTAATACTTTTTAAAATCAATGTCAGCTCAGCAGGATTGAGTCCAGCCCTGTTAGGGGTTTCACACCATTTTTAATGCCTGAAAACTGTATTAGCACTCTGTAGATGCTCTCTGAAAGACTAAGGTAGTGATAGGAAATACAGTGCGGAAAAAGAGGAAAGCAGTACTTCTAATATGGTGATATATATTATACAACTTTCAGTTTCTTGGAAACTATGGCAATATACCTACAATGAAGTCCCTATTTCAGGTCTGTTTTTATAAAAATGTTGTGAATATACATATGTGGTATTTTGGAATTCTTGAATATGGTGTGGAAATATTAATGAACATTATTTGAAGTTTTCTAAATTAACTTGAAAAATAATTACTGAGTATGCATATGCAATAGATTCAATAGCAAAAGTAAAAACAAATATCCAAGTGGCTATTAGCTTAGAGTTAATTTGATTTAATATCCTTAAAGTAAGAGGAAATAAGTACTCTTGCCAGTTATAAACTTTGGGTGGCAATAACTTTCAGCACAGAAGAAAAGTATTTTCCATTTCTTCAAAGCTCACTTTAGAGTCCCTTTTTAGATGTTATTTTTCTTTCCTGCATGTCATCCATTAAAGATTAGCTGTGGAAGGTTGGAGCATGGAGAGATTATGAATGACAGAACAACTCCTGCAGAATAATAATCAGTTTTTGGTATTTAATGCTGTTTGACTTTTGCAGACACATTTCTTATTAACCTTTGGTACAAACAGAAATCCAGGTTCCTGATATCTCATGGAGAAGATGAATTCAAGATCCTCTTCCAATTAAACTGAAATAAGGCCAATATTGGGCTTTAGCCAAAAGAACTCAGTAGTTCCCAACTCTCGTGTTTATAAACCTAAATATGAATGATATTTTACAGTTTGAGAAGGTAATGCATATACTTCCCTAAACCAGTTTTCTGTGCATAATTTAGTTATATATTTAGTCTATATAGTTCTTAGAGGCTTTGTCCTATTAAATGCTTCGTTATGAAATACTGTTTCCTGAATATCTTTTCAAAATATTTCCTGATAAATAACACAATTTTGAAAATAGCTGTAGGATTTGAATCCTCTCTATGGGAAGGTAGACAATCCATCTGAAAAACAGAAAAAAAAACCAAGATGGGGGCATTGTGACTGAGAAATTCTTCGCTTAATTTTTAACAGCTTAATTTGAAACAATGTGATTTTACCTTCAGATTGTCAGAATTGTTGGTTGTCTAAATGTTGCATACAGCTCTTTGAAGTACAGTATATGATGAGTTGGTGTGGATTAAAATGTCAGTTACTCAGTTATTTATTGGTGGAGCTTGTATGTAAAAAGCAAGCCAGTTTCTTCTGCATTTTTTATGACAAGCCTGGCCCTTTTTTCTCCCACACAAGTGCTAGATGAGCAGAAAGAATTGGATTTTATTGAGGAATAAAAAGGTTTGCAAATAATCTGCTTCTTTGGGCATTACAAAACTTTTCTTTAACATGACAAATTATAACTCGCAAACTTTAATGCAATGTTTATATTTTCCCCCTAAAAGTAAATATTCCGGCATCAATAATTATTCACTGAAAAAAAAGTTTAACAACATTATGGTTTGAATTTTGAAGTCAGGTGTGTTTAGTGTATTAGAAGTAGAGGCTTAAGTATTGTGCAGGGATTGGCTTTCACAACTGCCTTGGGGTCTGTGTCTAATACTCTCTCCTATTCTGTCCCACTTTATTTTTTTTTAATTGAATTGTGATCTGAGTATACAAAGAAAACCCTATGCAGAGCTGCCAGTAAGCAACGTTAGCCTTTTATTAAGAACACTCTGTTTATAGCATTGGAAATGTAGGAGCAGATGAATACTATGCACTAAATACATACAACAAACTGAAAGCAATAAAGAAGTCAGTGTGTCCTATCAGTGTTTGTTCAGATTGCTTTATCTATAAAGTCACATTTAGGTGTAAATTACTTTTAGTCTATAACTCCTGGTACAGACTGGTGAAAACTCTTGAGTAGTTTTCCTATGATCTTCTTATCACTATTTTATTTTTCAGTTATACGTCATAACTGAAAGTAAATGAATGGTAGCTTTCAAAAAAGAGCTGGGAACTTAAGTTGTCTGTTTCGTAATAGAACATGTCAGCACTATTTTTAAGTTAACAGTCAGCCCTGGAGCTCCTGATAGTTTGCCATTAACCTGAATAAGAACTTTGTAAGGGCTTTAGAATTTGAACATTTCTAGGGATTATCTGTGTTGTGTAACATGTATAAGCAGAGACCAATTAATGACACATTTTAAAGGCTTTCATAGCAATGAATGGTTGTTTTTTTTTTAATTTGGCTATGATAAGATTGACTTATTTGAAAGTTGTGAGCACAGTCATTAAATTTAGTAGAAGGAAATCTCAGAGGATTTTGATTTCTAATTTGAGTGGATAACAAATACATACATGTTTGTATTTCTGTAAGGAGAACAAGCATATATCCATATGGTTAAATAAAATTTAATAATAGTTGCCCATCTGGAATGGCAAAGATAGTTTCCAAGTACTCTTCTGATTAGACAGACAAAGACCCAGCAATGGTGGACAGGAATGGGAGGACTGATGAAAATGAAAAGTCAGGTAGTCATTGCACCTCTTTTCCCAGTGTATTTCTCTAATTCCTCACATTCACATAGCTGCTACACAGAAATCCAAAGTGAAAATGAAACAAAAATCCCTAAAATGTTTCAGTTAAACCTCTCTTTCAGGATAAATTTCAGCTCACAGTTTTTTCATGGAAGCAACTGAGCAGGATAAACAAGCAGCTCATTATGAGAATCTTGAATTCAAAGAATGACTTGGCCAAGCAAGTTCTTTCCTGTTTCTGCTTTTCCGTCAGAATAACAGACACATCCAAAAGACAGAAAATGGAAAATATTCTTTGTTTCATTTTTTGCATCATTTCAACATTCACTCCTATCTTAGGCCTGTATACCTTTATGAAACAGCAGTCAAATCATGCATTGAAATCTTTTCGAGTCATTATTTATTATTATTTCAATCAATTCGTGAATATTTAAGATGCTCAGATCCTTTTTTGTAAAAATATATAATCTCATTTGTATTTCTTGTTGCTATAATGGCCCACGGAACTAGTAAAATTACTTTGAATGTATCAGGATCAATGCCAAAGAAAATCCCAAGTCACTTATTGTTCAGCAAGCAGTGATCTTGAATACTAGATCTTAAACTGCAAAACCCTGACCCTCTGCAACAATACATTGTTATTAACAAAAAAGCTTTCTCACCATGTCTTCTCCTTGGAATTAACTGATCACTATAACTAGTGCTTGTTGCAAAAACTATTAACAAAGTTTTAACGGCACTGTTTCTTGGATCCCTTTTTTTTTCACATAGTCCAGTGCCAAAAGCAGTATTTTGTCACATTTGATGACAAACACCTTGCCAAGTCCAAAATATTGTTATTATTTCTGTAAAACTGACTTATCTTGAAAACCAATTATTGTAGTGTTATAGTATTTACTGTATCTTCTGAAATACAGTAGCAGTGTGGATAGTGATCTCATATTTTCTTTGTAAGATCTGGCCTGTATTCTAATTTTACTTTTTTTAATGAGTAATGTAAAATTATTTCTACTGTCATAAATGTTTTAAATCCCAACATTTTCCTCTTTCACCTCTCTTACTCACTTTATTTTATTTACACAGATGACCTCTAGGAAATAACCAAACAGATTTTTATCCTGGGAGTCGTGCTTTCCTTGCTTCCCCCAAAGTTCCATGTTAGGAAAATCATGAACCACTGTTTAAACTGTAATGATTTCCAGCACACCTTCTCAGTACTGCTATGTTTTAAAGGTGGTTTAAAAAGTATAGGAGATAAGTTTGCCAAAAGAATCAGGTTCAACTAAGAAAATATGTACACTGCTTTGACTCAGTAAACTCATACTTGGTATGGTTCATCTTCTTCATATTTACTTTTGCCCATATTAGAAAACAATTAGCTTACTAAACAAATTTGAGTATTTGGGATAAAAAAATCTACTTTGAGTCTCTCTCATTTGACTAAGAATTACATGATATTTGATAAGCTTGTTTAAAAATGGACATATCCAAATATTATTGTAAACACCCATTGATTTGTTTTACCTGCAATATAAGTATTTTACTTAGTTGGCTTACATAGTAGCTAATAATATTTGTTAATGTAATTTAACTGCTGTGAACCTTTACTGAACAAATATTGAAATTTATACAAGTCAAAGAAAGAGAATCTCTAATGACTTTTGTAAAAGCTTCCATTTAATAGTTAAGGAGAAAAGTTTATATGACATACCAGATGCAATTAACAGTAGATTTTACATTTAATAAAAAGAAAGAAGCATATGTATTTGCTTTATTCATTCCATCATAATTTGCATTAGAGCTGTGGGTGTTTAATGAGCAAATTCCAGCTAAAATGCTATATTGATTTTCTAAGTGAACTTTGTAATAGCTATCTACCTTACAAAAGCTCTGTGTTTACAATTGTTTTCTTTACTAAAAACTAAAAATGTTTTAGAATTGATGAGTTTAGCATAATGATTCTTTTAAAATAAAGAGCTCTTTTAGGGTATGCAGGGATTTTAGTTACAAGGAGAAAGATGTTATTAAATTCTTCCAAAACAAATAAAGTTTATACAACTAAATAGTAGTGCTGTACTTTTATATACTACAATATTTGCAAGCATGGAAAAATAATCCTTTTTTCTTAGTTCAGTTCCCTGGGATTCAAATGTTTTAACTCTTGAATGCCATTATATATATATATGAATTAGTAAATGACACAATTTATTTTAGCTTAATACTAGACTACTCATACTTCATTTTTGTGTGTTATTTTCTAGCTTGAAATATGAGTTCTATAAGAATTTGTGTTTCTTCTTGGTCAGGCCCCAAGACAGAAAGGATAGGCTTGGTTGGTATGCCAGTAGAAGGTCTCCAAGAAAACCTTGTAATGTCTACCAGAGCAGCTGGTGACAAAGTAGGTGGATCTGTTTTTCCTTTGGATTGGGTGCCAAGTCAGTGTGGCAGTATGGAGTTGGTATTTTTCTGGATATGTCGTATCTGGAATGGAACTTAGAAGCGTGACTTGGTGTTACTCTCAGTCAGTTTTCGCCTCACATTTTTAAGAAGCACAAGGATGATAAGCTGGATAATTTTTGCACTTTTTAATATGAAGGAATTTCATGTCACTCTTTCGTAAACTCTAACTGAACAGCTTATGTATCACATGTTTTCCTAGATATGGCACAAAATGTTTTGGTTTGCTGCTAGGTTGAGACCCAAATGTGTATGCATTTCACTGATTTCAAGAATGCTGTAGTCCTTATAGTCCTGAACTTCTACTTGTGACTTATCCATAGCTTGGTGTGAATGGTGAACGTTCAGACCACCTGCAATCATGTAACTGTTGCAGTATTCCTTATAATAGGAAAAAAGGAATTAATAAAATATTAAATAAGAGTCAGAAATTTATAGGCATTGGCTAACAAGAACAACAAACCCAAATTCAGCTTTGACTGGTAAAGAAATCAGGTGAGTTAGTCTTCTGTAGACCATTAAAATGAGTTAGATGAGGTCTTTAAGTATTTTTTAAATAAGTAATTTCTTTAGGACAGTGCCAGTATTGCTATGTTGTATTAAAATGCCTTGCAGCTAAAGACCTCTTTTTTTTTTTTTTTTTAAACTTGGATTACTATGCAAGCATCTTGCATGATTTTCTACATTTTGCCTAATCTGTTGTAATATTAAACAACTGACTTGCAATATTACTTTTAAGAAACAGAACCAAAAACCAGACACTTGTAATTGATATAGAATGACTATAAATATATTTTTAATGCAGTTGGTGGATCTGATCATTGGGATATTTACACTATATTTACACATTGGGATATTACAGTAAATTTAATGCTGTCATTTAGTGGAAGGATAAGAAAACAACAAGAAAGAGTTGCTCAATTGAAGTAACTGTTCATAGCTGATAGTTAAAAGACTGTTTTGTAATAGACTTCTGGGTGGGAGAAGGGCTCGCTATTCAAGACAATTAGTTTCTGAGCTGCTGTCAGGGGTGGTAAGATTTCAGATGTGCAAGATGCTTAAGCAACTTGAAAAATCTTTTTCTGAATGCTTTCGTACTATTATATGTACATTACTTTGGTTTAATGACAAATAAGCAATAATCTGTTTTTTAAAAGCTTGTATAGTCATTATTACCACTGGCTATACTTATGCAGAGAGGGAATTAGATATGCCAAAAGACAGTCATTCTAAGTATACATGTACATGTTCAAGATCCATTGCAGGAATCAACAAATTGTGGATTTTCATGCTGATGTTCTAAGGTCTGGCAGAATGGGTGCACTTGAAGAGGCCACAAAGAAGTTAACTAAACTGGAAAATAATTAACCTCAGAATACTAATAAGTGCCAAATCTTCAGTTATTTTAGACAACTTTCTATTCCTTCTAGCAGTTGTTTTCATTATGAAAATTGCATATCTTTTCCACTTGCAGCTTTATGGAAAGGGTTCTCTGTGAAGTGTCTCTGTCATAATGCTAGATAAACTGACATCATTTACTGGAAAAGCTATAGCAAACAAATACATTAAGATACTGATAGGTAATAATTACCATACAGAATCAAACTGCTTGTGTATTCCAGATTCAGTCAGGACATAGCAGTTGCACTGTAGTTTACCCAGGCAGTCAGTGCTCTGGCACTACTTTCCCTGCCATCACAGATCTCAGCAGTCAAAGTGGAAGTCTGGTGCGCTGAAATGCACAGCCTAGGGTACCTCATATGGTTTTTTCTTGTTGAGCCACCTAACTTTGCAGATATCAGATGCATTCTCTGCAACTGCTGCAAACTTATTGCTGGATACCAGCCGGTGCAAATGCAGTGTAACAGCTGCCTTACTCCTGTCTTAGTTTTTCCATTCCACAACAAGCAAAGCTTTCTTGTTGCAAACAGGGGAAATAGATCTTCAGGAAAAAAAGACACTATTCTTCGGGATAAAAGAGAATTTAATCCGTGTTTGTTAATTTTTGCATGCATTTCAAAATCTGTGCTTCTGATGCTGAATTTCTGTTGGTGTTGGGACACAGCTTGTTGCAGCTCTGGCCTGATGACTGGGCTTGTAGCTCCTCTGCAGGCTTTTTGTGAGGGGAGGGACTGCACTTTCAGAAGTTAACATTTAGTCTTTCTCTGTCTGATTGTGTGTAATCTGCTGTTAGCCTGCAGCCTTTTGCTAGCCCTGCAAAAATCACCTCCTTACAACACCTTAGTGACAGTCTTCTCCCCAGCTTGAGGACAAGAGGATTCCTTTTTCTTTGTACTGATAAAGTATATTTTGTGCCAGCAATATAGGCTGCTACAAAAATGTGCCACTGTGTTTCTATTGTTTCATTCTCTGAAGGACAATATAATGGTTCATTATACATTTCACTATGAAGTTTTTGAGCAATAATGTACAGAGGTGATGTAAGAGTAAAATAACAAAGGCAAAAAGGTTAACGTCAATTTAGGTAAGAAAAGAGGGGCAAAAGTTCTAGGCTTTTAGTAAAAGGGAGGAAGTAAAGAGGGAGGAAGCCTTTCTTTGAGATCTTAATGACTTAAGCAGTGGTTCAGAGAGGAGCAGAGAGTTCTGAAGGGAGTAAGGACGCCCAGCAGCAATGGCTTAATACAGAAAGTTCTTGAGGAATAAATACCAAAATTTGAAAAATACTGTAGTGTGATGTTAGGAGACTATGACTATACCCCAGTTTGACAGACTAGAAGGGACAAGGAGGATGGAGATTTCAGGAACCTACAGATCTCAATTGAGTTTTTTGAGGTGCCTAAGAGAGAGGATATAGTCCTCTGTCTTGGAGTGACAGTGGTCTTACAGGATCCTGAAAGTCCCTAGACATTTTGAATGCATGGTTTTATGATGACTGTGAGGAGAGATTTGCAGTATTGCAGAGGGAAATGATGAAAGTATGAATAAAGATTTTAGTGGAGGCAGGGTCGAGGTAAGGATTCTGGCAGTGTGCCAGAGATGGTGTTAGGCGTATTGACAGGGGAGAGGCAGGGAGAAAATGTAAGCTCAGGATGAGGAATGACTTGAAGGTGTTAGTTTGCTCCCTAGGATAGACAGTAAATCTTAGTTTATTGGTACCTAATGCTCCAAGGTCCATGTATGCTGTAACACATAATATAACAGTATATTACACAATAAAGTAAAGGCTTGGCAGAGAAGGAGAGATGCCAGCTGTGCCACTCTTGTGATACCAGAGACAGACTATAAAAATACTAGAATTTTTAATAGCACTGTGCCACCCTGATAGGAAGCAGTCTGATGGTAATAGTTTTAATGTATTATTACTTTTAACTCTGTGTCCTAGAAAAAACTTGTTGGTGTCTTATATGATTCTGAGCTTTAAGAATTACTTTTCCATTAAGCAAGTACTCAGAATGCCCAGCAAATCACTTTCTTGCCCTGTTGCATTTTATAGGAGTAAATTTGAAAACACGTAGCTTTATTTAATACCTTAAAGTATTGATTTTAGCAGTTAACAGCAATTTAGTGTTGTGTCTAAGAAGTAATATAGACCTTATGCAGAATAATCCAAGGTCATTGGAGAAGTGTTGATTTTGGGAGGTGGTGGCAAAGGCCAGTATAAGTGCATCTGATAGTGCTTTTCCTTGTCAAACTTGTTTGTTGAACACACTTTTGCAGCTCTGGTGGAAGAAGTTTATTCTGCCCAACGGGAACGTGATGAGGCTGTCATGGCAAGGCTTAGGTTAGCCAATGAAGAGAGAGATGAAGCATTTCTACGAGTCCAGCGTTTAGAAGAGTCGCTCAAAGAGTAAGTATACATTTCCTGCCCCATGTAAAAAGGCTGTTATGTCTCTGTGACAGTCATAAACTGCTCAACAGTGGTTATAGGAAAACTTAGCACAAACTTCTGTGTGAGAAAGTAGACTAGACCTGTGTTATTGGTTAATTCGTTAGTCATCCTGTAAAACCATATTTTTCTCTGGAGACTGAGAGAAGGTGAATAATTTTGATCACAAAAATTAAAAATATAGTCAAAAGCTTTGGTATTGATTTATTGAGGGAGAAATAAGATGAATGTGACATTTTATAGGGATCTTTTGACACAGAGTACCAGAATGTCAGTCAAAAGTTGCAACGTATAGGAAATCAATCAAGCCTTTAAGCCCACTAGACATTTCCTTCAGCAAAATTTCTACTAATGATATGGGTGACACAGTAAAAATATATGGGGTTTTTTTCTTATCTTTCATGTAAGAGCAGTTTGTAAGGTAATAAGGGTACAATTAATAGTTCATAGATTTTTATGTATGCCATCTTAACACAACAGAAGTAGGCAACCTTATGTTAAATAGAACTAAGTCAGGAGAAAATGATGAAGAGTGGTTTCTTTCTCCCTTTGGGATATAGGCAGCTTTGAAGCCACAGTTTGTGTCTCCATACAATCCTTGTCCATCTGAGTTGTGATCATCTTGGCTGTCATATTTGTTAGTCCCCCAAAGGGTAGTCCTGCAAAGACTAGAGTGGCTGAGAAATTTCTCTTACTGTTCTGCCAGGAGAAATACAAAGCAAACAAGCTTTTCATGGCAGGAGACTGAACAGGTGCAGTTGTTAAATGGCAGGCAATTATGTTTTAAATAATTGATTCTAGTAAGAACACTCCTCTTTAGGGCAGAAAACCAGTCATCTTCTTTTGGGTATTTTTGTAGTTAGGGCCAGAGAACTTTATCTAAATTAATTTCAATAATCTGCAAATAGTTTGTCCACCATTACTCTGTAGAATTTACAAATTGCTAGAGTTTGTCACAGCCTCACTGTTTGTCACAAGTATGACTCAGCAGCAAGATTAGGAGATTACATACCCACAAGAATTAGTGCATGATTTGTTAAATATCTCTATGGAGCCCATTATATGTGCATATGCATCTGAACTCTTGCCTTAAACAGCAGTCTCTGAGAAAATTATAGATGTGCTTTAAATTCAGTAAGAGGCATCATAAGTGTCAGCCTTACTTGAGTTTCCAGTTTCTTCTGCCAATATTCTATTCTTGTATGTTCCAAGAGTAAAGACAGTTTTGTATGGCTCCAAACATCTCATGATCCTGTATATAAATAATTAGCATAAACTCAAGATCTTAGATCTTAAAGCACTCAAGTACTGCAGAAAATTAATTATTCTGGTCAACAAACCTAGTCAATGACTTTTGGATTTCTTGCGTATTGCTGCTTTTTTCTGCAGTGGAATCCATAAACACGTGGGTGGCAGTTCTTGAAACACATGAATCCCTCAATACCTTCACTTGTTTTTCCTTCAACCCCTTCTGTCTGCATCACTCATGTTCTGGAAAACTGACTTAGTTCTAAGCAGAAGGGTGAGAAAAGAGAAAAAACACCATTTCTCAGAGAACATGCATAGTACCTTCCTCAAAAGCATGTCATTGCAGAAGGCACTGGATACACTGGTAATGCCAAAACAGTACTTGTTCCCAGGAGAATCAGTAACTCCCTTGACTGATAGTTTGGAGCCAAGCTATTACACTTTATTGCTATCATTTAGAGAACAGCAGTTGTACTGGCTGTCATCGACTTGGGTGTTCTTTCCAATGCTTTATAGAGAGGTCTGATACCCTGATGCCATTCACAGTCTCAGAACTGGCATAGGAGATTCCCTGTGGAGAACACCAACTTTCTTTTCTACCACCCTTGATATTTTCTTCCTTCCTTATGGTGGTTGTTCAAAAGGTCAAGTTCTCTGTCTCAGATGTGGAGCACATAGAGATTTGGGGTTTTTATAAAGAACATTGGCTACTTGTGCCACACTCATCAAGTTTTAGAGCACAGGTCACTCTTTCCATCTGCTTTGGACTTATTCCAATCAGAGAACTTTACAAGAGGGCAATATTGAACAGCCTGCCAACCTTTATCAAATGCTTTAATGCTTTCTTTGAATTAGCAGCTGGAGCAGGTCTATTGTCATTATTTAACTGTAACAACCAAAATTCTTTCAGCCCTGTTGGCCCTGGGGGTTATGTTATCAGAATGTGTTTAGAAATGAGGGGAGGAGGAATCCTTGCTTACTGCTGTTTAAAATCATGAGGTTTTCATTCATTCATTGTCTGTGCACAGCACAGGGAGACTTAGCAGGGCAAATACACAGCTCTGAATGCTACTTTTTAAAAAATACTGTCAGCTTAGGGAGTGTCTGTATACCTAGAGACAGATCCTTTGTGGCAGTAATATGCTGAAGATATGCTTATGGCAGAAGTTCATGTTCTTTTTCCCACTCCCATTTCTCCCTAAGGTGTCTTGCTTACCCAGCCTGTTGGTTGGCTGGGTGATTTTGTTGACCCGCACTTTTAGCTGTGTAGAAGTCCTCTGGAGAAGCTGGGTCAGTCCTGCCAATTTACTTTGACAAATACCGTTCCTTTCATTGTGAATACAAACTAGCTGGAGATCCATTTTTAAGTCCCACATGAAGTGGCAGTTAGAACAATGTAAAAACCTAAAGCAGGAACTCTACAAGGATCCAGCTCTGAGAATTTATTATAATAATATAATCATTAATATTATTATGTTTGTTCTTTTATTATTTGTGTTACTTTATGAATACAAGTCAAACCCAGCAAATGTTAACTTTTACTTTATTTTGTTTAGTTCTGGTGCTGACTGAATATGTTGGAGTAGTTACTGCTTGTGAATGCCATATAAATATACCAGCTGTTATACACTGAGAGTATATTCTGAAACATTTCTTTTTAATTTAAAAACTTAATTTCTAAACTGGTTGATTTACAATGCCTTATGTACTGTTATCTGCTAAAACCAATGGAAAATGTGGTAGCGTGCTGTCAAGTGTTCTATGATGTTTGCTAGCTAAAATCATGGCTTTGGAGCAGTGCCTGTCACAACACTGTTGAAAAAGAGTTGCTCTTTAGAAGATGTTTAATGGTACTATATCTGTCTTAAAATATCATAGGCTACTTTTAGTAGAAGTCACCATTAAGTAAGTAGCAATGGAGTGGTAAGGTAACTTTAAAATGCTCATTTTTCTAGAAAAGAGATCTCTTTCCATTTAACTAACCTTAGGTAAAATAAAATGTGTACTATCCCATTTATTAGATTTTTGTGCTATCACTTACAGCTTTTGCACAGCCAGTGTTCAGTGCTGTATGACTAAATTCCTCGTATCATCTTTGTATTTGACAGGTCAATATATGTTCTGTTGAAATAGAAAGGGAGGAAAGTGCAGGCAGGTTTTCTCCGGAATTAAATAAGGGCCTTGTGGAGAATTGGCCTAGCTTGCTATTTTATGCAAGATATAAAATTAAAATATTTTTAAAGTAACTTCAGCTGGTTTGGGATTTTTCCCTCATTTTGGAAGAAAGAGGTGGAAAAATAATTACTTAAAAACGAAAAAAGCCCTATCAACAAAAGTCATGTTCTGTTTCATTTGGGGTGGAGTAAAAACAAGAAAAAAATACATCAGGTAAAAGTTGTAAGCCCAGAAATAAATAAAATAAAAGCATCAGTCATTTCTATCACTGGGGAACTTTTTTCATCTAAGCACATATGAACAATTGATCCTTGTAGTCATATATAGCAGTAAACATTAATAACTTAACAGTCTGAAGTCAGTGCTGAAGATATGGAGCATTATTGAAAGATGGAGTCGAGCAGGTGGCACTTTAATATGTTCAGTGTCATGGTTGACTCTAAAGACTAGTAGAATGAAATTACTTGAGGTTCTAAAGATTTAAAAAGCGAACTCATTTTGCTGCACTAAGGAAATGCTACTGATCAGGCTTTCTGTGTCCCTTTTTTCTAGGCTAGAAAATATTAACCCTGAAGAAAATGACATGGTAAGCCATTCTCTGAGGAGATTTCTTGATGTCAGTCTTATATCTTAGAGGCTTAAGTTCAATTGAGTGGGTTTCAAGAACTAAGATGTGGGAAAAAGAAGAATTGACACACTAATAATGTACATCTTTGCCGCAATATGAAAATTCAATAACTTCACTCAGTCAATTTACAATTCACATGTGCCTATTAATTAAAACCCTATATTAAATAAAATATATTAAAACTTCATGTCTGACTAACATATAATGCTGTTGGTAGACATTACAGGAATTACTGAACAGAATAAACAATGCAGACACAGGGATAGATATACTGAAGAATGGAGCTATAATTCTGAACCGAATACACAGGACCAAAGAATGTAAAAAGAAAATAATAGCTGAGGAAATGAATGCAGTAATAGAACAACGGGATGCTGCTTTATCTCAAGTAAGCCTCTACAAGTATATAATCGCTAAGTAGCCAATTTCTTTTTTTCTTTTCTTTTTCTTATTTTTCTTTTTTTGGGGTTTTGGTGGGATTTTTTGGTTTTTTGTTTTACTTTTGGGGAAAAAATTATTTCATTTACTTCTCTCTGTTGAAAATCTCAAAGGGGGCCCTTGTAATAAACGTCTGATCAACCTTTTCTTCATGGTACTAGTGTCCATTAAAATGGCATCACTGTGTTTCATGAGAAAAGTTATGTTTGTATTTTTTGTGCTTCATTACTATCTGTCTTCTTTCTAAAACAAAATAGTTTTCAGTGAGTTGACCAATCTAAAAAGCTATTACGGGTTTAGTTTTGCAGTATGCTGTATTGGTAAAATGCATTGGATGACAGTTAATTGAGACTGAAGGATTTATAAAGGGTTATAAGTAGCAAAAATATACATTAAAGGAAGGTAACAGTACCACATGCAACAATGCATGCAATTACTCCCTTTGTTACTTTACATTCGGGAGATAAAAATCAGCATGTGGTCCTTGACTCTCAAAGTCTTACCCATCTACTACGTGACTTGAAAGAATCTGGGTTCTTTTTTCTGCTCAGATCACTCATTGCCTGCAATTTCCTATTTTGACAGAACAGTAATTGTCTTCATTCTCTTCACCATAAAGAGAGTCTCCTTGCTTTTCTCATTTCATGGAAGAGTTTTTCTGTTGGGTTTTTCGGTTTGAGTTTGGGTTTGGGTTTTTTAGCCACCTTTTTTTTAACAGATTTTAACTCAATAGGAATAAGTTGTAGAGAGGACCATTCCAAGTAGGGAATTTATCTCCCAAGAAAAGATCTTAAACTGGATGAAGTTCCTTATATATTTATGCCAGGCAAGAAATTTCATCTGACTCTTCCAATATTGAAAATTTTGATTTTTAATGTAAGTAACCAAAGTTGGCCTACATGTAACTAATTTCTACTAAAGTCAGGTATCTTTAATGATATCAGTAATGTTAATTGAATTGATGTTCTATTGAAAAGTCTTCTGATAAAAATGTCTCCTCTACACGCACTGTAATTTTCATGCTTTTTCCAGTAATTTTTTTTGCATTCTCTCCTACTTTAACCTTGGAAGCCCCATCTGCCTGGTGCTTAAAATATTTTGTGTGTCTGTCAAGTATATACTGCAAAAAATTTTAATGTTTAATGGTGGTATTTTACTTTCTCAGTCTACTTTCTTGCTTTAATAATAATATTGCTGGGATGTTTCCCAGCAGAGCTCCTGGGAAACATCCACTAGCCTTTCCAAAATTTTATGTTCTTTCTTCTTTGCACAGGACATTTGAAAAGTGAGCAGCTTGTAAGAGGAAAGCTTTCAGCAAAAGAGAAGGGTCTCTTGATATTTTTATTTTCATTTTTTCAGTTTTTGATTCTTTGTTGAACTGGACTTTCAGACATACTTGGACCATAAAACATCTATGAATGTCAGACCAATGTTGTTGTCAGTTATTTTCATACACAATTTAATTGATTTTAAGCTGCCTGGTTAAGGAGTAATCTTTTCCAAGTAATCAGATTGAAAATTAATAAAGATAATTATTTTAGATACTCATGGCTCAAGTGTCACCACTAGCAAAGCCATCTTTAGGCATGTCAGCAAAAAGCACAGGGAATGTTAAGTAGATACTGCAGCTGAAAAAACAAATTAATAGAATAATAAATCCTCAACAAATGAAAATTTAAATATTTTGTATTAAGATGAAGTACTATGATACCGTTAGCAATTTATACCACCATTGTTTTAAATTAAGTGTTATTAATAAAACTATTCATCATTTGTTTTCAAATATGTGATGCTTTTACGGCTGTTATTATTGAATCTAGAAAACAGGTTCTTGGAATTGAAGCTACCTTTTCAACCTGTGTTTCTCACTTGATGATTCCTTGGGAATTCGTACCATACTTGAATTATTAGTAGTCTTTTGTTAACATTGCAATAGCAGTAGTTATTACAGTGCTAACAGCAAGAACAATAGGAGAGGGATTCTACACTAGACCACAAAGGGACTAGATATAATTCAGGGGATGTATATGCTTAGCATAACAAATGCAAATTATTGGAAGTTAGATCTGGGGTTGCCTCAGGCATTCATAACATCTGCAAGTTAAAATCTTTTTATTTTTGTGGAAGTGACATCAAATATGAAGGGGGAAATTGAGAGCAGATTGAGAAGATGCAGAAATAGAGTAAACCATTAGCATGCTGTGGCTATCCTCTGGAAAATGCATTTATAAAGTTCAGAGGTCAATGGGCAATGGAGGTTGAATGTTTCATGGCACACGGTGTTGCTCTGTTCCTGGTTGCTGTTGTGTAGTGCTGGAGACAGCAATGTCATTTGACTGACCCCCATAGCTGGTCTGTATGATAGAGAACTACCTACACAATAACAAGTGTTTGGACTGACTGCGTTTCATGCAGCTGCATCTGTTACTTTTTGCTGTGATTTTCTTCACAATTTGACAATTGAGCACAGCAAACGTAAGTAGTGTCTAGCATTTGGGGGTTAACGTACAGGATTTCTGTTTTTTCTGAGTAAGAAACAATAATATGAAAGCCTTCACAGCTCAAGCACATTGCTTTGATTTCAAGTGAGGAATAGGTTACATTTCTAGAGAATGGACATTCTATAAACTATGCATTTCCTATGACCAGATAAATACAGATTGCTTCCAACCAGTCTTTTAAATTCAGATTTATAATGCTTTTTCTTGTAGCTATACTACTGAGGTGCATTTAACTGGACTGCAGTTGCAGCATACTCGATGATTAGCTAGTTGTGATTCTTCAATTTGAATTTTAATTGTATAATTTTTTATTCTTCAAAAAATGAAAAGCACTGTTCATGTCTTAGAAAGACCATAAAAATGTTTATTCTAGCTGTAACACCCAAGAACCTCTGTGTATTTTTTGAACTTTCCAACATGAACATTGTTTTTTACTAGGAAGCAGATTGAGGCACTTCTATCACTGTATTGAGCTGTGCAAGTGTATGTAATCTTAGATCTTTCACTAGATTGCTGAGCAAATATGCAAACTACTTTTTGTATGTGTGAAAACAAATGAAATGGTATAAACTCAAATATTTGATACTACTTTTAGTATGTATTTTCAAGTGAATAATAAACAAACAACTAAAGCATGGCTAAACATTGACATCCATCTTCTCCTGTATCAACCCCCTTAAAAAAACAAACTCAACAGTTTGGTTGTATTTGCTAAGATATGTTTGTTAGTGAACAGATATTGTGTGATACTGAGGATCTTCGGTGTGTTTTAGGACTGATCCTCTGAAAGAAATAAAACATCATTTTCTTGTCTGTAACGTTCAGTTTTGTCTTAACCCATTCAAGGAAAAAGCTTATTTGTCCAGTTGATCTTAATACAGTTTTGCCTTTCTTCAGAAATCTTTCTTGCTTGAGTAATCCAGTTAGTGTCAGACATTTAGTAGAGATTCCATATGGCATAGTCACGTGGTGTGATCTTCATAAAATACTCTAAAGAAGTGGTTTCCAGCAGGAGGCAATACAGTACAATGTCTCCACCTATTAGCCACATCACACCTTATGGACAGGAATGTTACTATCATTACAGGGTTGGCAGCTGAAGACTTGAGTAAGTCATTACAATTACTTTTCTTCTGGTTTAGACAAGAAAGGGGACCTTTTAATTGGTACAGCTTGAAGGAAGTGATTTTTTTAAAGCTCATTAAGAGATTAGGAGATTGTGTGTTTGATATGTTTCCAGTCCTAACAAATTCTGTAAATGTGGGAGTTTTTTAATTGGTAACAGTCAGTTCTATACGGAGGTTTCAATATTAAAGATGTATAATTTGCTGTTAAGGAATAGCAGTGGTTTCATGGCTGGCAAAATATCATCTCTAGTACACTGATCTTGAAGCAATAACATAACTGGCAAGCAAACCTGGTTTTACAGCTTTGAATAGTTTGACCACATCCTGCTGTGCAGGAACATGCTTATGACTGTTCATGTAAAAAATTGGCAGGCACCCAGTTGCTCATCTACAGCAAGTTAAAGAATCCTTCTCCATTTTGAGGCGCTGTTTGGCAGCAGGCGGCACTTTATCGTCATTGAAAACAATGACGAGATGCACTATGCTTGACTTCCCATCATTATCAGTTTCGACTAATGACTAATACCTGATAAATGTCTGTACTTACAACTAGTCAGCTTCTTGCTAGCTTTTTTTTATTTTTGTTCTGGTAAAGCAATCTTCCTCCTTTTATACCAGGTAGTGTGTAGAGCTCTGTTACCTGTGATTCACAAAGCATTAAAGCATTCTCAATACACATGAGTGAACAGGTCTTACTGAGGTAGTAAACCCAAGAGCTGTATGAAATGTAAAAATAAGAAATGTAAACGAAAAAAATATTTACAGATCTTGGACCCTTAATTGGGGAATATTCAGGTGTTAGGTTACAATGCCTCATGACTCTTGGGTCAGAGGTGGTCCCTTTGCAAGCCAAATCACAGTTTGGGATGCTATTTTTTTACTTTTAATTAGCGGTTTGGTTTTATATTCTGTGTTTTGGTACCCTTTGGCACTTCTTGATTAAGGATGCTAATTAAGTTCTCGGCTGGCAGGAGCACATCTGACGGTATCCTCCTACCTGCTCTGTCAGGGTGCTTACCCTACTTTTCCCTTTGCTGCTGATATTTGGGAACAGGAAAAGAAGAGGTAGGATGGTGCATTCGCAGTTGTTTATGAACCAAGCAGCAGCTGTTTGGTACTGATGATTGGTCATGGGCTTATTTCAGGAGGAAAGTGAAAGTAAAGGGAATGTTTATTATACTTTGAGGATCCAAGAACCATGCTCATTCACTCTAATGGCTGGTTTCCTTTGGGAGGACAATAGCAAGTTACTGTTGTTCTCATTTGCATCCTTTTCTCTGAGAGACAGCTGATAAATGGGCATGGGGAAATTCCTTGCCAGCAGGATGGTTCAACAGAGAGAGAATACCTGTTTGCAAGATACCCCTTTTGGCCTGTGAATTTAGTCCAAGTCCTGAGAGAAAGCAATAGGGATATGAAGTAAGATACAGAGTAGATTAAAAAAGAAAAATAATTTGAGATTTAACATTAAAAATTGGACAGTTACTTCAGGGAGTAAAGAAAGAGGGGTTGATGAAATTATTGTCAGTTTTTATTGACCACATCGGTGGTCTCAGGTAAAGCTCACAGATGTCTATTTGTTGGAGGTAATGCTGAGTAAAAGGGATCCTGAAGGGAGATCACAAAAAATCAAGTAACATGAGCAGTAGTTGTGGTTAGCAATATTAGTTTTAGTCTGTTTAATTGCATTGTACTGCAACAGTGCTTTAAAATGTCACATTTCATTTTCTCTGTACCTAAAGAAAGATAATCCTTTGAAAGTATGACTGAATCTATGTTTTAGGAAGTCCATGTTACACTGAACATGGTTAAATCCATGTTTTCTTTGTTCCTTCTCAGAATAAACCAAGTGAATCTCACCAAGTGCCAAACCAAGCCAGTGAGTGCTATATTTGGAACACGTGGAGTGAAACTATTGTGAATGATGCTGAAGCACATCAGGAATCTTTTGCATCTCAGAAAAGGGCAGGTTCCTCACTACTTGGCTACTTACTTTTTCTAAAACAAACCCACTTTGAAAATATATAATAATTCTTTACTTTTCAAGATGATTAGGTGTGCTTTGACTCTCTACCTTGGATATATTTGTGCTGGCTTTAGCATGCATATTTTCCAGGAGCATATTCAGTCAAATATTTGGCTACATTTAGAAGATCATGAAGTATTTTTTTTTTTCTTCTGAAGTAGGAACTTTAGTCCACTGGAGACTTAACTAGAGAGGAAACTGGCCAAATAGAATCTTCTTGGTTTCTTACGTTGGGTTTTCTGATTTGTGTAGAATGTCCTCGCAAAAAATAACACCTGTTTAATCTGTTGCCATAGTGCTCTGTTTAATTTGATCAGGGTATGTAATTCACAGTTTTCAAAGCTTTGAGAAATCTGAGGAGTGGTGAGGTGTTCGAACAGGATAGTAAGAGAAAGTTTAGGGACACTACAAATCCATGTTTGTGGTGTCAGTTCGTCTCTCACATTGATGTAGCAGAGGCTGTGATTTCTCTGTAGGCAGGTATCTGTTAATAGAGCATGAAACTTTGGTTTCACTGGAGTTGGAATTTCACTAGTGAAAGCAAGTATTTTGCAACTTTTTCCTTAGTTTAGACTTCAGTGAGGCTTTGGTTGCATGAGGTCTTATATTTTTTGAGTCAATACTTGCAGCTTGAAGTGCAGGTCAGATGGTAGGTCATTAGTGGAGGGAGAGAAGGATTGGAAGGAAATTACCCTAAGGAGCTCTTATACTGAACTTTTGTATTTAGTCCATGAATGCTAAGTGTGAGTAAATATGTAAATGTTAATGCAGTGTTTCCTTGAAGAGAGGGATTATGGTTTTTCTTTTTGAGCTTTAGAAGCAAAATTTTAATTGATACTGCATTTCTTCTTTTTGCCGCCATAAGGTTTTGACTGGATGATGCCCAGAGACACATCATTGTTTGCATTGTTAAATCACCTGTTGTTCCTCTGCAAACAGTGTGTTGTGCAGAATTCAAAAAATACATGTCTGCATAGTATTTGAGGGCATGATCAAGCTTGATATCTTTAATTGTAAACTTTAATGAATTTCCAGTTGAACATTCATCCTCTCTTCAGTACCTAGAAATTCCTCACCCCTTTGGAAATGGCAGTAAATTTGCATGCAAGGTTGTTCCATTAATTGCTATTTGACTCGTCTATCATGGTGCTAAGCTTTATATTCACACAGCTTAGACTTTCAAGCCAATTTCTGGAATTAATTTAAATATTTAATGTCAAAATCCTAGGACGAAAGAGAGGAAAAATGTTTTGTATGCTTATTGATCACCTGTTTCGGTAGCAGCAACCCAGAGAGGAAACTTCCAATGTGATAAAAGCAGAATTCAACCAGTGTTCTTTCTGAAGAGTATTACTGCGCATGCAGTAAGGTTTATAGGTACCAAAACTCTGCATGCAATAAGGTCTATAAGTACCAAAACTTTGTAGAAGTACGTTAAGTAAGTTTTCCATGATACTTAACACTTCACAGTTAGATACTGAGTGTTGAATCAGATTTCACTTTGGTTACTTGTTGGATAAAATGTTGGATTTTCTTAAAAATTGGGAAAAAAAATATAAGGCTGTGTGCTTTGTATGAAAAGCTGGTTTCCTTAGTCAACTTTCTAAGGAAACTTCATGCAAAATTACTTTGTTATTTTGGATGTGCAGATGAGTTTTCATTCTTTTGATAATCAACAAAGAGGATTTTTGTTTCATTTTTATCATTAATGTGGAGTCTGAAAAGGCTAATATGTCTGTCCTGAGTGTTCACTTACTTTTCCTCACTTGATCCTCCTTCAATGTTCATAGGTTGTAATTTTGTGTTTTATTATGCCTGTATTAGCAAGTAGTGTGAACAAATACTAGTGGATCTGGAGTATGAAGTAGTTCTCAGCATCTGATATCCACATTAACCCTTTTCTGGATTGGGGAGGGGGGCATTTCTTTGGTTTGGTTTGGTCTGGGGTGTTTTGTTTGTTTGGGTTTTTTTTGTCAGACTAGCTGTAGTCAAGTCTTATGGACTGAATACCATTTGTGTCAGTGCATTCCTGGAGTGCATCTGTGAGTTTGCTTAAATCAAAAAAGGAATCCAATTTGTTTCTCAGATAGCACTCCATGGTGCAGAACAAAGCATAATAAGTATAGAAAGTGCAAAGCAGCATGCAAATTGTGTATTACATGAAATTAAGGATAAAAATGAGATGATCTTAAGAAAGAAAATGAGATTTATTAAAATAAATAGGGAAGTAAAAGCTATCAATGCTCTTGGAGAAAATAGTATGTTTGTATTCAGACATTTTCCTTTGAAAATTATTAGACTAGTTGATGTGCAGACTTTACTGGTGACAATTTTTGTCATGTCGTCAAGATGTAAATGAACTTGGTTCCTTCAAGGAGAAATAGGTTTCCAACTTGTAGCATAAATAGCAAATAAAATGACACACAGAATGAAAAGTTTGGATTTAATTGTGCAGTGGAGATATCTTCAAAGAATAGCAGGCAAACTATATTGCTGATCGTGCCACTTCTACAACATCAGTAATTGACTAAGAGTACTGTGGGACTTGGAGCTAAGAAGAATGAATAGAGCTACTTTTTGTTGACTTCATTTATTTTTATTTCCAGAGTTCCTGAGGTGAAATATTGACCTCTCTTCCAGCATTGCAATACCCTCCACAGTCATCCTTACGATTCAGCATGTGTGCTATGCTGTAAAGAGAGATGAGTAAGGAAGCTAAGGTCTAGCAGTAACAGAAGACGTAAGGAAAAATTACTGTGATGGTGATACACTAATTATTCATTTTCAACAGAATTTTAGATGATTGTGACTGAAGTGTGGGACTTAAAATGTTTTTGTTAGTTCCATTTCTTTCTTGATTTTTAACTGTTTTTACATGATTGGGTAATTACCAAAATGGCAATTTTCCCTCTTGCCTTGGTCTGAACACTGTGACTTTTCTTTTTGTTTGTGAAGCTGTTAATCAATTTTCCCAAGTCCTTGGGCTTGATGAAATTTTTTTACATATTCTGGTTTAAAGTGTGTAGTGCTCCTGACAGAAAAAAAAGGAACAAGAAAATCTATCAATATTCTCTTTATGAAAGGGAGATTTCACAGTAGCATTAACTTATCTTTGTCTGGTTCACCAAGTATGCCTACATTTGTTTGTTGTATGGCTTTACTGTTTCGTGCTTCAGATTGTGAGTATCTAGGATTTAGCCTCTTTTCCATGTTCTGTTTATTCACTGTTAATTATTTTTCAAGCTGAGTTGCTTGAGAACAAGAAAAATTTAGCTTCCATTACCCTCTATTGCAAATGAAGGACAGGCTTTCCTATTGCATGTAGTCTGCATATGATTGTAAGATGCTGTTGTCAGGGAACTTCTTAATGCTGTCTGATGTTAATGCTTTGTTGTCACTCTTTTCAATCATGTTTTTGATATATTGTTGAAAATGAAGCACAAAATATCATTCTGGTTTATAGTTTACTTTTGTATTGAAATTACTTTTTTTAATTACACAATTCAAATACTTAGAAATACTTAAAGACCCTTAAGAATCTGTGACTGTAAAAAGTATACTTGTGGCTATAACAAAAGAAAAATTATTGCAGATGAGAAACAGTATTAAATCATACCAGTATGACAACTTTTTGCAGTTCTGAAGTTGTTATCAGAAATACAGAATACAAGTGTCTAACTACATGGTATTTAATTGGTGTAAAATACTGATGCAGTCATGCTTATGACTGTATACTTTATATTGTTAGTAACATAGAATTGGTAACTCTATTTAGAGAGAGAGAGGAATTTTAACATTACCTAATATTAATAAATTGCTAGCCATAAACATGTAAATCTAAGTATATTAACCAAAGTTGTGCAACAGTTATTGGTCATCTTTCAGTTATGCTGAGTTATTTCTTAAGTAGCTGTAATATCTTTCTCTGCTATCTGCAGAAGTATTACCAAAGATTAGAGAAACCCCAAAAAACAGTAAAGCTCTCTATCAAAAGAATGGCTATGAACACTCTGCTCCTAGTTGTCTCTTGAGATGGCTTTTCACTAATAGGTAAGATTTCTTTCAAGTCTTGTTATAATCATGATGAGGAATTTCTTATGTCAAAGATGGTGTTACAGATCCAGCAATATTAGGAAACAATAGTTTTCACTCTCTTTTCCCTGAAAGTGCTCTGCTCTGTTGTGTTCAGTATAGGAGTGAACACTAGGCCTCTCTGTGAGTTTAATTCCTTCATCTTTAAGACAAAGTTTTTCTTTCATAATCTACAAGCATTTTTTCAGCCTCATTGCTTGGGATCCTGTTCACAATCAAAATGTTAGGTCTTCAACTGAATCTTAGTCTGAAAAACAAGTCTTGAAAGACTCACTGTGAAAAGGAGAGCATCCAGTGCCGGCCTCCAAGAAGAAACAGCAAAATTATTGTTAATACTTTATGCTAAATAGTCTCATCAGCTGGCCTTCTACTGTAGGGCCAACCAGCAGCTGTGTCTCTCCTTACATGTTCTCCTTATGTCATGTATGGTGTCTTCTATGATATCCAGACTCTTCTCAGCAGTAGTCATGCATTCGACCCCTTTTGTTTGTTTTGGCAGGCAGGCCTATCACTTTGCTTTCAGAAGTTGTCATAACATTCTTCTGTCTTTGTGTTTTTCTTAATTTTTTCCCCCTTAGGGTGTCCTATCCTCTACACACAAAGAATGAAATTGCCAGGATGAGAGCAGTGTTTGTAATTGCACATACCAAAGGCAGCTGATTTTAGGTTTAAGCATTTCTGCTTTTCAGTAACATACCTGAAAGCTTTTAGGTGACTGTTATTCAAAACTGCAGGACGAGGCCACTTGAGAAGGGTGCATCTATCTGGGTATCTAGTTACATCGATCTATGTAAAACACCTCAATGAAGCTAAAGCTAAATTTAGAGAGAATTGAGAAACAGAATCTTCAGATTGAACCTTTATTTAATATTTGCAAAGTCTTAGTTGTGTACCAAAATCATATAGGCATTTCTCTGTGTTATCAAAGCTGAACAGTATATAGTTTCTAAATGTGTGGTTTTGTTTTAGTTTTGCAGTGCTTTGGTTTACTTTCTTGAATCTTTCTTTGTGGGATGCCTTTGCGTTCTATGTATGGTTTATTTAAAGTTTGTGCAAAGCTGATTAATTTCTTGATTTTTAAAAATTAGTTTCATTTCACTTTTCAGTGCATATAAACAAATTGGAAAAGGTGTCTGGAATATAATTTTATGTAGTTCCTGTTACCCAGCTATATTTGCTGTTACTTTCTCTGAATTGATGAGGCAGAAACTGTTTTCATGGAAACATTTGAAGATCTGTAGTTAGTTGCTTCATTTTCACCCTTATACAGTTAAAACACTGACATAACTATTGCTTTCAGATAGTTATGTCCTCCAGTACTGAAGTTTCCTAAAAATCCATGGAAAAAGAGCAAATACTACAGTTTTGAATCATTTATTCAAAAAATGTCTGTTGTCCCTGACTTATCTGCAGAGTTTTGTGCTTTCACCTAACTAGTTGGTGTTTTAATTTGTAATAATCTCTAGTTTAAAGTAACTTTTATTGCATGTTAAACAAGTTTTGTGTGGGCATATTATACACCAGAAAATATTCAAGAACTGCCACTTAAGAAACTGATGGCTCAATTGAGAGTACAAAATTTATCAGGACGAACAGACAGTATGTACTACAAGGTACACCTGCAATACCCTGATTACAATATCAGAATAAAAAGATTTTAAAACTCTGCCATCTATGCAGAGATCCATGATACTGTTTTCTTGAAAAATGTGATGATATTTAAAGATGGACCAGAAGTATTCCTGTCCTTTTGTGCAGTAAATGCCAACTTAACGTTTCGGCAATAGCCTTGTTTGCATATGGATTTTACAAAAATCCATTGAAGATTATTTGAAAACCAGCTCATTATAGTGACAGATTGCTTACCAAATTTTGTTTTCTTGTCAACTAATATTGGTTACATTCAATTAAACAAGGTTGTACTTTCTAAAAACATAATCTCTGTCAGCAGCTGAGTGCCTTGCTTATATCTGCAAGTCAGATTCCTAATTTCTAGATCTAGTTGGAAGATTAGGCTGTGAATGCTTCTAAAATTTCTCCTTTTCATACAGCTTTCACATTTTCACTACCTCTATTCTACTATATGTATTGTTCAAGTACCAACACTGCAGATTATTAAGTGGGGGTGAGGGAAAGGCTTCAAATAAAAGCAATTGTCAGCTTTCTGTCATGGTGTGTTGTCAAATGTTTGACAAGCTGTCTCTTGGCCACAGGCCATCTGGTTGTAATGGAGCTGACTACTCTTCTGAGGAACCAGCAAAACGTGGCCACAGGAAACAATAGCTCCATGTCATTTGGTCAAGTCAGTAAAGCAAAGGTTTGGGGTGTAATAATCCCAGTTCTGACATGATCTTGTTGGTTGATTAAGATTCTTAAACTTTCTATGCTAATTTGTCGTCCCACAAAACAAGAAAGTACTGTTTACTAACTTGATTTGAGTGTTGGAAAAAGTGATTAGTCAGTGTTTGCAAAAAGTTATAACATAATTAATTATAATTAAAGAAGAGTTCTTGAGAAGAATCATGTAATAAAGAGAATGGGAAAAAATTTGAAGTATAGACAAAAATGAAGCGGTGTAGTGGAGTGAACCTTACACAGGCCAAGATGAGAACTGAGAATTAGAGTGTACATTATGTGTACATTCTGCCACACAGAAGAAAGATGCTGCATTTGAAGGAGGGAGAAACTAAAGAACTTGGGGAGGGAAGACGTGTTATCTCTGTTCAGCAATGAAGGAAGAGAATTATTTTTTTTTTTAAGTTATTAAAATATATAGTTTATGGCTTTCTGAAATTAGTGTTCCTTCCTTTCATTAGGATCACATAATCTTTGACCAAAGCTGCGTTGCAAATCAGTATGTGGGAGTTTCATTGATTTGGAAAATGCATACCAAGACCATAAATAAAATAAGATCAAAATAGTATTTTAGTATTCAAATGCTTTGACTTGCTTCTTGGGGACCTTTCTGGCAGTACTGCTTAGTACTTTACAATGGTAGAAATTATTTCAGGAAGTCAGCAGGGTATTTAGGTCCTGGATTTTGTGTAAGTAGTATATTAATGCATGTCCTGCTTTAATGGCAAATTTATTCCAAAACCTCTTGAGTATTGTGTAATTTTATTCTTTAAATGTTTTTAAAGATGTTGAGGTTAATTACTCTGAATTATTTTCTATGCAAAGTTTCCGCTCTGAAGTTGTCTCTTGTATCTGTATGCTGGACTGCTGATGTCCATTGAAAGTAAAACTGATCTTAGTCTAAATATTATTGTACTTGCAGACCTTTATTCAATGATTTAGGATTTAGCTAATCAAGACTTACTTTTCTATTTTTTGCCATTACTTTTAAAAGAGAAACTTGGCTCTTGAGTGTTCTTTCCTTCTAATGATAAAATTTTAATTAGTGTTTTCCATTTGCTGAATTATTTGGGAGTATTCGTAAATTCCTTTGCTCTTTAATATAACACGCTGACATGCAAATTTTAATTTCATTATACTGTGAGTGTCTAGTGCTTCTAAAACTCTGCAGTGGGGTGTAAGCAGGCGTACTACTTGTGTACTAATCATCTGCTTACATGCTTAGTTTATACATTATTTATTGGACTTATAGGCATGAAATTAAAAAATTGAATTAATAATGTGACTTTGATGTAAAGTAGAAGTTGCTTATTTATATATGACAGACAATTAGGAAAAAAACACTCCTAGTTTAGTTGAATGCATTTTTGCTTACTTTCAGACCCAGTACTGCCTCATGAATAAATGTCTGACTCCAGGTTACTCGGTTTGTGTTTTAATTAGAAACAACTCAGAGGCGAGGTAAGTTTGTTAACTTACATGCCATGGACACAGGAAAAGGTGAAGGTGACCCAGTTATGTGGCTTCAGCAGCTCCTGCTCTTGTTTCCTCCTGCAGATCAGGAGTGTGTCAGCAGCCCCTGTTAGCACAGGCGTGGTCATGCAGTGCACAGCCAGCACAGGAACCCTGCTTGAATGACCTGTGAATCACATTACAGCTCAAGAACATCACCTTTTCCTTTCTCTATTTCCTGCACATTTTTATAACGAGTTTTCATTGATCAGGAAAGTCTGTGTCTGCTGAACTCACTGAGAAGTGGATCAGGGTTGTTTTGATCTTTGAAATACTATCATTGCAAGGAAGTAAGAATGCAGTTGGGTGCATAAGTATCATAGTGCTACTCAGTGCTGTGGAATTGCTGCACGTGTAAGGATGGTTAACACGAAGGGTGTAAACAGTTAAACTTTATTGTCTGTTCTGGAAATTTCCTGAGTGTCTTAGTGTGCACTTACAGTTCCTTTAACTGTTAAAATGAAAATAAATGAAAATTTGTTTTGCTGCATTGGAAGTGTTCAGAAATAGACAGGGAAGGGAATGGTAGGAGGAAACCTAGTCATGCCTACAGCATATTGTCTGCCTTAATGCTACAGGTTGCAACTGGCTCATAGTGACAAAGAAAACACAAATGTTTTGCTTGTATTTGGATGCATTTCTTTTTGTAGCTTTTTGAAGTAAGATGCTATTGCACTGCTACAAAAAAATTTAAGTGTTTACATTTAAGTTTCTCTTACTAATAGAGTATAAATTCTTAAAGATGCACATGTTTCTGAGGCCTAAACTTTATAAAAACACTTTTCTTTCTTGAAATTCCAGTAGTTTTAAGCTGCTGGGCATTGTATAAATAATCATTCAAACACATTTGTTGGTGGTTTGCCAAAACTTTGAAGTGCAGTAATTTATTTCAGAAGTTAAAAAACCTTAATTTAAAATTATAATTTAATGGAAAAATTGTCTAGTGATTATTATGTAGAAACTCATTTATTTCTTTATTTCTTTAAAAATTATTACTTTAGAAGAAAAAGGATAAATTCTATTTATATAAGTGCTTCCAAACATCTGCAGTTCAAAGTAAATAATTCACAGTGACACCAAAGGTTGGTTTGTGTTTTGACTGGATGACTTTGGTATTATTTTTGTCTGCAAAGGAAAGAGTGTATAGCATCCAAGTGGCGCAAGATGTTTGCCTCTCCAGAAATTGTGATGAATTTGGGACAAGGGGCAGACTGTTCAAAAAAAAACATATTGAAGGAAGGGAGAAGAAGGACAGTCAAAGTGAGAACAGTTGCATTCCATTTGGCATATTTGAGCTGGGAGCCAGTCTGAAGTACAGATTATTATAAACAAAGTAAGAAAAGGTGACTAAAATAACCAACTAAGAGAAGAATCAGTTTTGATTCAAAACAAACAGAATTGTTTCTGTTTGCTTCACATGGTTATTTATTGTATTCAGGTTTCCACAGGTGAAGACATAAAAGTACAATAGGTGAAAAAGTAGATTTGTTTCTTCACCTTTTTTATGTTTCGTGTCTGAAATAATTATTTGTACTTCAGTTGTTCACTGCAATGAATATGTATTAGCTAATTTCAAAACATAGATGCACTTTATCACTTCTGAAAGTATTAAATGCTGTGTAGTAGTAGGATCTCAGTAACTCATAAACTTATCATTCAATGATGGTGTTGATGCATTTTCCATCAATGTATAGTGTGTCACTTAATTTGCTCATGACTATTTTGCTAAAAATGCATAAAGGAAGAAAATGCATGTGGGAGAATAGTTCTGCCATTCAGATGGACTCTGACTTTCCCAGAATTTTGAGAACACAAACCCTTTTCCCAAGTTATTCAGAAGGAACTAGGTTATTTTTATTTCACACTACTGCAGTAATTGAGAATTTCAGTTCAGCAAGGTCTTCATGCATAAAAGTCCACAGAATGTGGCAGAGTACTCACTGTTTGAAGGCGCTGATATGCAATCAAGTCATTATGCACTGGCTGACCCAGAGTGAGTGACTTAGCACTCACTTTTGATTTTTGTGTGACTTGAATAAAAAATGTGTTACCTTTAGTTTAATGACAGAATTAAGCTATTTGTGGGAGACTGTGGTTATGTATTTTTAAATTAGGGAGGCCTCGTAAGACTGACTGGTGCGATCAGATCAGACCAAAGATCCACCTCACCTCACCAGCCTGACCTCACTCAGGTCAGTACAGGAATAAGCACATTGCAGTAGGCGCTGTCGCTTTTTTTCAGCAAGCTCCTCAGTGGACTCTTGTGTCTTTATGCCAGTGCTGAGTCTTAAGTTTGTCAGCACTGCAAGTTTTGATAAGGACTTCAGATGAACAAATGTATTCTAATGAAATATTATCTTTTGTATGTACTAATTGAATAAGACAATCAAATATTATTCGGAATTCAGGAAAGAACTTTGTGCAGAATTTTGCCTCATCTTAGTACGTCTTCTTTCGTTAGACTTTGACCCCCATACCTGTAATAACAGAGACAAATCAATTCGTTTCCTTTTTCCCTAGCATGTTAATGGCATAATGTGTTGACTTTTTTTTCCCTAGCATATTGCCGTAAGTTCAGGAGAGGTTAGTTTGGATTCCTTTTAATGAAAGGCAATGAAAAATATTATATGCCATATAGTAATATTAAAAGCAAATATACATGTAACAGGATTAAATAGCCACCAGGACTGCATTTGTAGTAAGGAAGTGTTATGGTTTTCTATTATATTCAGTTTTAGCTGTTGCTTTCTGAGCCAGGGAGTGTCACAGTACCCTTTCCTGGGTCAAATCTGTGCTGAAATACAAAATGAGACATTGACCTGACATTACTATCCTAGTTCAATGAGAAGAGAGCAAGGGATCCTGGCATAGCAAAACGTTGGTGTCTCTTTGAAAGCACATGAAGAGCCTGATTGACCTAAGAAGTGCAGAGTTAAACAGGCTTCTGCATGAAACCTCTGGGGATAGGTGTTTTCTTCATACAAACAAATTACACATGGACCAAATGGCTGGGGATAGGGAGTTGCTCTGCTGGATGTTAATGCTTTGCTGTATTCCATCTTTGTCCCTACTAACATTATTTCTCCATGGCTTGCAGGGATTTCTTTGCTTTTGTGTAATGTCTGAACCTTTTACTTTGAGAACACATCACTGAAGAATCATGTTAAGTAACTATCAAAAAATAACTCGTCAATCTGTGTAGATGTGGCAGGCATCATAACCCTGTGTTAACATGTTATAGGTACAAGCTGAAGAGGAAAATGCTGAAAAGCTGACAGCATGTTAAAGATGATTTGTTTATACAAGTGCTAAAGTTATGTTTGATATGTTAATGCAACCTCATTTTCTAGCAAAGGCCAAACACTATTAAGTGGTTATTTGCATTGATTTTTCTATCTTCTGAAATACTTGATTCAAGGTAAACCAACTTTCCTCCTTTTGTATAACTGGAACTGGGGCTATCTTTTAACAGTCACTTTCTGGGTACGCCTCATGGACTTTACTCAGTGATATTCTCCTGGTCCATTTCTTGACCTGTCCGTCAGTGTCCCTTATAGCAGGTGCTCCTTTTTGCAATTTGTCTGGATTTTCCCTATGGCATTCCAACACTCCCACCTGGAGAGTTACTGAAAGGGGTCAGCACCCACTGCAGCTCGAACCGGTGCCTCTCACAGACATCCTCATTAGGCTGAATCATGTTACCTGGTACCCATTAAAAAAAACTTAACAGTAGCCTAACAGTTTGCATTTTAAGATGGGAGGGAAGAATATGTTTACTTGCTGTCTATCCTTTCTTTCCTGGCCGAATCTCTTCTTATCCTTTTGGTATGTTACCTCCTTTATTTTTCATTTTGTGTCTTAGCTGCCTGTGCTATATCCTGTGCTGGGTACAAAAGTATTTGTTTCAAAAGACTGAGTATATTTAGAAGAGTTGCATGGTGGAAATACAGTTAAAGAGAAGATTGAGTCCGTGTTGCTGGGAATGGATGATGTTGTAGTGACAGCTGTACAGTTGGGCAGTGATGATTGCTCAAGGAACACTTGGAGTAGGCTTAACAAGGTTCACTGTCTCTCAAGTACATTATCACCTGAATCAGGCTAGCTAAGGTAGGAGACTTTTGGGGGGAAATACCTTCAGAGAGGAGAACAAATATGTGGGTTTGAAAGAAGAGAGGAAACCTTTGTCAGGATTGATTTTGGGCGCGAGTGTTTTTTTTATTTTCGGTATTGCCTTTCTGGCTGCAGAACTCTGTACACAGTAGACCACACAGTAAAGTTAATTCTTAGTAAATTGTTTTTGTCATACCTTTATAAAATTACATTACCATTTCTGAGGCTTTAATATCCTTTACTCAGCAAAGTCATTAGTGTTCTGATCAAGACATTTTCTCATTGACATGTGTCTACACTGCTCTCATATTCCTTGATGTACTCAAAGTATCTTGAGGTAGAGAAGCAGTTTTCTCAATTAACAGCCTTTGTTTCATAAAGTGTTGAACTCATGGGAATTTGCATTTAAGGACACAATTAAACCTCAGATCTGATGTTTAGGTAACCTGTGCTGTGCAAAATATATTGTTTGTTTGAAGTTTTCCCAACTGTGAATTTTCACAAGTTTGAGATAACAGAATTTAGACATAGTATTTCAAATTAAACACTTCCTTTAGCTTTCAGCTTTCTTAAAAGGATACATCCAACGTTTCCTTTTTGTCAGTACTGAGTTGGATGATGTCTTCTCTTCACTGTGCTCCAAGAAGTATTTTTATATATGTTTTTAGAAGGAAATTCAGTTTCTTACTTGCAGCTGTTGGCATTTTAGAGCCCTGGAGTGAACCAATAAAAACACATGTTCTTTTAAAGAACATCTATTTTTACTGGACCTTACTAACAACTAGTGACACAGAATTCAAAAAATGTTGGCTCAAATGAATAGAAGGGCTGCATTGTTTTAAATTCTATTTTTAAAACTTTTCTTTACAGCAAGATTACACTAAAATTTCATATGTTCCTGCTCTTATGAAAAGGAGTGCTTGCGTTTCGAATACTGTTCTAATATTTTAAAAGTAGTTCAGGTATCAAAGTTGTAAAGTATAAAATTTTACTAAGACATACATAGTGTTGGTGCTTAAGAGTATTATTATAATGCTTTCACAAAGAGGATAATTGAAGATTTTACTTCCTAGACAGCCAAGAATAAATCAGAAAATATTCTGTTAATACATTGTTTCCGACATAATAAAACACTTAGGTGCAAAGGTCAAATTAGATAACCATTTCTTTCAATGATGCCCTAAATTGAATTCAAGCAGTATACTAGTTGGTTTTTTCAGCTATCAACACTCTTAGTAGGAATGAAATGAAAGAGAAATTACTAAATGTTCCCAAGTTTGATGTCAATGTAATCATGTGAAGGTCGACTTGGTAGGGAGGTTCATCCATTTTATGTTGGCTGTGTGGCATCTTTACTGTAGTTTACTTGTTTTGTATTCTGCAAGATCTTGGAGTCCCACTGCTGCTGTTTATTTCAGTGTTCTGTCTTTACAGGAGTGAAGTGAAGAGCAGAATTAAGATTGCACCCATGCCCTTAGCTGTACATTCTGCTCTGTACACCAAGATTTTTTTTTATATAAAACCTGTCGCTAGGTTTTGCTCTTTGCACATTTTCACGTCCCTTTTGGAATCAAGAGAATGGCATGGTTATAAATTCAAGTTTTAAAGGTAACTTGAGATTTTAGTCTTTTCAATAATATTTACTCTACGAAAACTTGTGCTATTGTCAAATTGCAGATTCTAAAACACTGTTTTGAAGAAGAATGTTGGCAAAAGCAGAAAAGTGAGTGTTCTGGTGATCATACATGGTGTAATGTATAGTGCCTGAAGTGGTAGATGGATTTTTTTTATGGTGTTCAGGTCACATAAACTAAGGAAAAAATGTTGCTAGAGAAAAAAACCCCATAATCTGTATTTAGCTCTTCAGCAGTTTTATTAGCACCTTCATGTCTGCAAATACATAATTTTCATGCTGGACATGGAAAAAGAGTTACAGCTGGGATTCTGTGGTTTGTGATTTTGTGTGTGTGTGTATGTGCGAGATAAACATAGACATTAAATATCTCAAGTATGTGAAAATACTTACAATCAAATGTATCTTAATCTTTTTTCTATATTTCCCTATCTGTGCGAAAATGTCTTTTTTTCTTGCACTAAAAATGAAACTGTACATTAAGGAAGTTTACAACACACACTGAGAGAATGCACTAGGCCAGAAAAATTCACTGCCTTTAAAATAGGTAATCCTATTAGAAATAAGTTCAGATTTCTAACAGAAGTAATGAAATACAACAACAGATATGTGAATGGAATTTTTAATGATACTGTTGGGCTCCTAAAGATATTTAAAATTTATTCAAATAGAGGAATGGATCATTCTGGTTTATATACTATGCTGGATACTGAGCAGTACATTGGTAAGGTCTTATTTTGTGTTTAAGCATTGTATATAATGGCATGTCTTTAAAATTTCTGTCTCAAGATCTTTTAGCATTCCTTATTTTACTTAGGCCTCAGTTATCAGTTTTTCAGTTCTGCAGCTTTCTATTTTGCAGTTTTTCTTTTTTTAGAGTTTTCATGAGCCAGGCTTCATTCTCCCATGTACTGAATTGCTCAGGAATAGGTTGTATATACATGATGGGAAGCTCAGTTCTGTGTTGTCCACAGTCACTAAAATATCACAAGAGACTGACATTTCCAGGCCTTTCACTTGAGACAGCAATGCTTACATGGGCATTATATCCCAATTCTTATTCCTTTTTTGATAGTGTTTTCAGAAAGTATATATTTAAATGTTTTTATCAGTTAATTGTCTTTTGTTCCCACAGTTGATTAGCTTTGGGTTTTGGTGGTCATATCCAAACTACTTGCTTGTAATACATTGTTGTAAAATGCTTCTCTTGGGACTCTGCTTTTCCCTAGTTCTAACAGTTGTTCCCCTGTATCTTCTTGGTACTTCATCTGTTTCGTTTTGCTTTTTTTTGTTAAACAGTTTTTTTCATAAGGCAATGAACTGTCTGCTGACAACTAATTGCTCTTTCAAACCAAGGAACTAGGTGAGACTTTTTATAATTAACATAAAAAAGAGCAGAATATAATTTGGTTCACAACTTGCAGATTTTTAATCATTAAAATAAATGCTCAGCAGACAGCAGTAAGTATACATGTATAGGCACACAGTAGCAAGTGCTAATTTTTTCAGTTTTTGTCATTAAGTTAAATATTTAAAGAAAACAATCTTAAAACTTCTTTCAAAATGTTGTGTGTGTTGGAGAATTAGAGTAACCTCTTAGTGTGAAAATACAAGTATAAAAATTTCATGTGTATTTTCCCATAAAAGGCTAGATCCTTGATTTAGGAGGAGGGTCTTTCATTTGCTTGCATTTCAAAAACCATGCATTCTTTCCTTTATATCTACTTAATATGCAAAAGCCAAAATCTAGCCATATATTGGCATAACTAGGAGCAGAAATTGAACCCAATATTCTGATAAATATCCTATCTGATACTTAGCTTTTTTGGCATACATTGGACTAGGAAGAAACCAAATAATTATACATATTTTAAAAACGTAGCTCTAGTACTGTCTGGGATTGTAACTTGCTTTTATCTGATGCTTTCACTACTGCAGAAATGGTGATGGGGTTATTTACGTTAAGTCGTTTGGCTTGTTGAAAAAAAATATGCCCACACTCCTCTACTTAATGGGATTCTTTCCTCGTTGCAGTGCAAACGGCTGGAGCAGGAGCTTCATCATCTGAAAGAGCAGAACCAGACTTCAGCAAACAACACGAGACATATGACTGCTGAAAACAATCAAGAACGTGCTCTGAAGGTAAATCTCCATTTCTTCTTGCAGGCAAATTAAGGTTGTAAGCCCCTGGTGCCAGCTTTCTGGGCTGCATATATCAGTTGTGTACATTTCGGCAGAAGTGAGCTATGGTGTTTGCCAACAACTGCTTCTTTAAACACAGATACAGCACCCTTCTGTTATGGTTTTATTTTCTTTTGCGTATGAAAGCAACAAGAAAAAAAATAACGTATCCTCCAAATTATTGGGCTGGTAATTAACAGTAAATTCTTGAGATCTGTCCTTGCAATATTACACTGTATAAGGTGAAGAAAACTGCAACTGTTTGCCTCGTGGTACCTTTGCAAAACTAATATTTTAAAGCATGGCTGTTTGATCTGCTCCCAGCAGTGTGTGCTATATTAATAACATTGTTGACCGATACTACTAGTGACCACATAGTTGATACTACTATTTGCAAAAGGGTAGCTACTTGGAATTGGGAGGAGGAATAATAAGTCTTGTCAATAAGAATAAAAATGAGCAGAGAGGCGGGAGAGGGTCAGAGAAAGGACAGTGTGAAGTGACAGGTTATTGCTGCTTTGAGAAAGGGAAATTGTAATGTCAGTGGAACTGATAGCTACATACCCAGCAATCTCACCGCTAGCCAGGATAAGAGACTATGCCAGGTAAGATGTGCAAGCATTGTGCACACCTCTTCAACTGCTATATTCTTAAAAATCTCTTTTATCAGTAGTAAAGATACAATACAGATACAGAAGTTACTCAGCTTATACTGTGTTATCATTTTAAAACTGTTTGATTTAGATAGTAAGATCCAAAGGGATCTCATTTATAGATAGATTTTCCTCTGCCTCCTTTTTCTATTTTTTTGTTTGGGAAACATCATTATTCATACAACTTGACCAAAGCAAAGCATAGGAATCAAAGTAAATCCTTGTGTAGTTTGACATTTCTCAGTAAGAAAAACAATAAATATAATGTAATAAATGGAGAGAGGCTGTGGGCCACACAAATGCTCTGTGTTCCATGGGTTTATAATTGCCATCAAAATCTCTGATGAATATTACAAAATCAAGTGTGCAAGTCTGAAACCAGATGACTAGAAATGGAGATCATAAACATTCAGGGCTATTTGTGACTGCAACAACAGCATTGTTTTAAATCTAGTATCACTAAAAGTTAGTGCTTGCCAGGCATGCTGCTTACTGAACATAGTATTGTTTTTCATTAATTGCATGCTGACTTGTTTTTTCTGTGTCATTGAAAATATTATGCACAGAGCCTTTCTGCTGGAAAAAAAAAAGATTTATTTAAGCTACACTTTTTGCATTTAATATTATATGATATAATGCTTACAGAATAATTATATTTTCAAAGCAAGAAGTGTTTTGATAGTTCAGAGTGTTACTAGGATTTCATTCTAAGCCTGATACTGCTCTCCCAGCACCTAATGTTTAAAGAATTTCATTTCTGACTGTCACAGGAATTTTTTTATTTTTCAAAGTTAAAGGTTAATTGATCATAGTCTTTTAGAGATGAGAGTCTGGGGAGGGAAAAAAAGACTGCTTCTCAATTTTTGGTAAAGTTGAACCTTTTTTAATATTGTCACTCCATAGAGTTTGTCTCAGTTCATATTACTGTTGCCTACAGTGAGGACAGGTCCTTTGGAGTATTTTTTAAAAGGCCAGGTTGTGTTCTTGACCTTGAAAACTTTAAAATGTCCCAGTGAAATACTGCCAATAGTAGTTAGCTTTGATATACAGCACATGAGCATGCATCCTGACCTCATGTAAATGAAAAGCTCATCACCCACTCCTAGTGTAACCACAGGCTAGAAAATGGATGTCTGGTACGGGTGAAAGTCATGTCAGTGACTCACTTAGGAGTGAGTTTGGTCAGTGCTCTGGGCTGGCTGCAGGTGGCTGGGGCACTCCTGCTGCTGTCAGCAGCAGAGCTCCCAGAGGAAGAGACAACCAGCCAGAGCCCTCTGACAGGTCACACACCTCCCCTGTGAAACCCTCGTGTTCTTGGCTGTCACTTCCTGCCTCTTGTATGCACTCAGTAGCTCTTGCAAGGCTGCACACAGAGTGCATGTACAGACCCAAGCATCCCATCTTGTCCCCTCTCCACTGCAGAGCACTCTCTGGACACTTGACCATTTTCAGAGAAATAGGACGTCATTTGTCTCTGTGCTACAGGGTAAATATCAACTTTTATTTTCACCATGATCCAAGGAACAACATTTATTTTAACCACATCCACATGCAAACTGGGAACTGTGCTATGTATTATTAACCTGTCCAGCGGAAGGAATCCAGGTATTTCTTCTGGGCCTGTCCAGGATAGTTTGTATCAAGAAAAGTTGTTTGTTTTTTTTTTTTTTAATCCTGTAATTTTCCCTATTCTCTTAGACTTAATTAACATTGAGGCAATCTGTTTATTCAGTTTGGCAGAAGATGTATTCTGATGATGAGGAATTTGATCTACTTTAGATTTTCTTAAGGGAGTAACAGAAGTGTAAACATCAGATGTGGTGCAGGGATATTTGCAGCCTTAACTGGATAAAAATACAGTAATCAGGATCAGCTAGATTAAGGATGATGTAAAAGTTTGTGGTAAAAAAAGAGATCATTACCTCTATGGGACCCTGAAATACACTTAAGAACAAAACCCAATGGCTATTGATTCTTTTTTACTTTTCAAAATCATCTCATAGTAGTGAGTTTTTTGGAAGGAAAAAAGAGTTAGACCAATCCACAAGAAACCTATTTCATTCCACTGATCTTAGGGTCTATTAGGTAAAATAAGCACCAAGCCTTCAGATTTATTTTTTGATCTATCAGCTCACAGGCCTACTGCCACCCTTCTTTGAGGAATAGCAATCCATAGTCCAGAGTGAGGCAAAGCAGCAGGGAGACACATTATAACTGTGTGAGAGGTGTGGTGTCAGTAATCTGGCTAGATTCAGGATCTGGAAATCACAAGGGTGATATAAGCACGCTTTTGCAGATTTTTGTTTTTACACTATTAGTTTCCATGTCACACCTGAGGATAATGTGACAAATGAAACATAAGGTATGCTGTGCACATTGTAACATGTTATTTCATCTTACTGTGCTGTGTAACATCTGCACATCTCGGTAAGATAGCACTTCTTAACTAATTTTTGCATACATATTAGTAGTGCGTGATTTAAAATTTCCATATTTAATGTATTTATTGCATAGAAAATTCCTTATAGCATTGTGGGCCATTCAGCCCCACAATGCCAAACTGGCACTCCTAATTTTTATAATATTCTTATTGGTCATAGGGGATTGTATTAATTGAAAAGGCCAATTTCAAATCTTTCCTCCAGGCAATGCCCACAATTGCACAGAGGTCATTCAGAGAAGCATGTGGGCCCCTATTTCCACAGTTAAAGTAAAATAATCCTCTTCTTTGTGAAACCATTTTTAAAATCTCTTGTTATATTTCACATTGAATTATAGCTAAATCTTTTAGGGATAATTGCTTCCTAAGGGCCTATACATTTGCGCTCTTAGTACATTTTCATAAAATAAGATCTGCAGAGTACTTTTCAGTTCTAATGTGTCAGGGTCTATATGTAAGATTATTCATTTGTGCTTGGCTGTCATAATTAACATTTGGTCTCTGCTGATTCTGATAAATGTATTCCCACAATACACAGAAACAACTGATTCAATTAAACATAGAAAAGTTGAAGAATCACTACTTTTTCATTATTTTTCAAATAGTCATTCATTTTACCATTGTTAACTGTGTAGTGTGTAATTTTGAAATTCAGCGTTTTCAGTAATACATTTTTTCTAAAGAAAAATAAAATTTTGCCAGTGTGCATGTTATCTTTACTGATTTGAATAAGAATAGGAAGTAATTCTTGTGAAACAAATAACTTAATGTGAAATTTCATGGAAATTTTTAGCTGGATTTGACTGAAATAGAGAGAGGTGACTTTTATTTTTCACAGACCGTATCTATTTTGTAATTTTTTATTAGGTAGTATGTTCTTCTCAAAGCAACTATTAATCTACTTGAAAGATCAGAGAGACATACTAATTTTACTTTCAAGGCAAACTCTTGAAAAGGAGGGGATTATTTCATGGTAATATACAAATCAGGTGCCCTTTATTGACTAAATGAGATTACTCCATCCAATTATGATGTCATTAGAACATGTAAGGGTTATTCATCTCCTTCAGAGCTGTTGAGATGTTATGATTGGCTTTTTTTGGTAATGTCTGCTTTTCTTTTCAGTTGTGATTTTTTGTATAATTTATCCTACATGCTTCCATAGTTTTATTAAGAATATAATAAATTTAGAGTTAGAGCCAAGAAAGTGACCTGAAGGAGGTGTGAGAAGTATGTCTACAGTGGTGTCATAAAGCAACTGCTCCTGATGTCATCTGCTTTCTACTGACATATAAGAATCTGGTTAAGCGCAGGAAATCCACAGTCCATAGCAGTTTGGCAGTTGTTCCAGTGATGATGCCTGTGAAGAAGCCACTCTGGAAGACTTAATTTAGGTATTCCTTGATACCTTTCATAAATTGTATTAAGTTCTGTTGTGGTTCCCAGAATTTCCCAGATTCTTAGAGTAGAAACTATTTTTCCATACCTCCTTGACAAGACCAACCACAAAAACAAATTCAGATAACTAGTCAACCTGTCATCCATGAAGGGCATGATCACAAGAGATTCTGATGTTACAAGACCTTAAAAAATTTTTCAAAAGCTTTAACAGGAAGTATAAAATGTTTACTGCTGTTGAAAAGCACAGAGTATTTATGCTATTGAGGCATGCAATATTAACTATGGAAAAAAAGTCCTTTCAGATATGTGCCCTTTATTTACAAAAACTAAGTAATTCTAACTGGTTTTAGGTTTGGTGCTTCAGAGCTGGAGTTTCATAAGTTTAATAAGTTTAATTAGTTTAGAGCTGGTTTATGGCTATAAAGCCTCTGATTTCAGCAGGAACATGTGCTTTTGAAAGGCTCTGTAATCCAGGGAAACTTCTCTGAATCAGTGATGGGAAACCAAGAGGTTCCAATTTCCCAGTTCAGCATATAATTTTTACATTTTAATAGTTATTAATATCATCCTTTCATAATAATTTTACATGGGGCAGCAGAGATCCTGTTAATTCACTGAACAGCTGGAATGTGAGTTAGGAATGTGTCAAGGTGCAGCCACATCCAGAGCACTACTCTGCCACCTTCAGCTATTGCAGCTGTTGCGCTGTAGTTATGGCTGTGCTGTGTGACTGATGGAAAACAGCTGCTGGTTTGCCTGTGTGTTGTAGCTAACAGATGAATAGCTGTGTAGTCCACCGGTGAGATGGGTGTTATACCTTTCTTCATCCTCTAGCCATAAAGTAACTAGACACTGCAAAGCGTGTAAAGCTTGCTATTGGTCCACTTGTCCATATGGCGTTATTGTTCGGTACAGGATGCTTTTTATTTAGAGTGGTTGTTTTGGGTTTTTTTCTCAATGAAGCATCTCAGCAATATTCATATGTTGGACAATCCACCCTTTTCTTTCACATTTTGTTATGAATTCCTCTGGCCAGTGTTCATTGTTCCCTCTCTATCTAACAAAATAGCAACCTGTGAAAGCTCAGCTCAAGAGCTCACTCTTTGGAGTTAGCCCTAAAGCAATCATGCTTTTCAACCTGGATATCATATGCTGTTATCTAGGAAAAAGAAGGACTGCTGTCACATTTGCAAATGATTTTATAGGTGTGTTTGAAGATAGGATGCCAGATTCATATTGGAAGTAAAAGGGATGACGTAGATTGCAGATGTCTCTCAGTGAGAGGAGATACACTGTGCCCTTGCATTTACTTATGGTCTGTACCTGTTTTTCTGAAAGTAAAGGAATGTTTTAGAACCAATGGGAATAGTTAACAGGCTTCTTGGAGGTTATAATATGTTGTTACAGCTAATCCTGAAAGCTTCTTCATGCTGTTCTTCCAATAACTTACATGGGTATAAAATACTACAGGATTTGTCAAAGTAAGCTGCAGTTTCTAACTTTGTGCAAGAGTTGTTTCGGTAGTTCAGTTTCTTCTCCGAAGAATGACTCCTCTTCCTCGGCTCTCAGAAGAGTTGTTCTGTTCAGGTTGTAGAAAGCCATAATGAATTCCTTTCTCTCTCCAGTACCTACCCTAACACAGAATGTGCCCTCTTTTAATGCCTGGGCAATGTAAGAGAAAATTTGCTACCCTGTCAATAAAGCTTGTTATAAAGCACTTGAGATCACTTTTAGTTTTTAGAGTGGAGGTTTTCTGAAGCTTTAATGCTTAAAGTGCTTTTAATTGCATAGTGGAGGTGAAAATAAATGACTAGTAAAACTTGGAGCATGCTGTTGACAATCTGGATGTGAATAAGAATGCACAAACATTTTTCTTCCATTGCTGCTTCCTAGACACTTTATCAGACAGGGTAGACACAGTTGCAATCTTAATTGCATTGAACAGAGCCTTTGCTTTTGCTGCACCCAGAAACACTTAATCACAAGGTCTTAAAGTGTGTCACTGAGGTTAGACACAAGTCAGTTCAGCTCTTATCCATGCTAGAAGAATGATTAGTCACTTTATGGCTTGGTGTTATTAAATAGTACCATACACCTCAGAGGATATCAGTGTGAGCTGGTGCATCATGCCATAAATGAACACTAAAATGAGGCCACAGAACTCCTGCAGAAGTAATTCTGTCCATGTTCCACTTTGATAACAATTTTCTGCATTCCTTTCTCTTTAAGTTACAGTGTCTCCAAAAGCTATAGCTGCAGACTCTGACAGTTAGCCCGCCAAGTTCACTGTATTTCTGGAGAGGGAGAAAATAGCTCATTTAATCCTACAGTGAACAACATTCCCCCTCAAGCCCAGTGGAAAAAAACGTGAGCACTTGTTGAGTGGTCTTTAAAGCAGTCACTTGAAGTTTCCTTGGACCAAATCGTTCTTTTGAGCTAAATTCCATAACCTGGTCCTCTGGTTAGTTCAGGGCTGAAGATCCTCAAGGAGTCCCTCAAACAGTTTCTTCTTCATCTGCTGTCATATATTTAGGAGTGTAACAGCTTGCTTATGTGTATCCCTTATAGGCAGTGACTAATTTAGTGTGTGTATTTGACCATGAACCAGAAATTTGATCTACTAGTATCACTATCAGTGACCAGTTTTATTAATTGGTTTTTGTAGCCATCCAGCCTAGCTGGTAGGCTTTATTTAGTTATGTAGGTTTTGACAGAAAGTTGTTCACAACTGCAGTAACATTCTTAGTCTCCTCCCATCTGGTAGTTAATGTTTTAGCACTGATAGACATTTGTATTAATTGACCAAAAATATCTTGTGTAGGGAGCTCAAAGTTAGAATAATTGCTTAAATGTGCCATAAGCAAATAATACAACATTTTCCCCTGATGGAAAACATGAGAAAAAAATTATGAGGCTTTTGCCCTTCACTGGGAGTGAAGTTGCCCAGAAACACAGGCTTCCAGAGCTCGATAAATCTGATTTATATGAAATATCTACCTGGGAGTTGAAAAGAAATTATGTTTGGTAACATTAGTAGTTGCATGATTTTCAGTGCTCAGCTTCTGATGACATTAAGTGATTGTGTGGATAATGGCAAGGACATTTGGTTCACTAAGTCATTGCTGCCAGAATTTTGAATGCATAATGCATTCAAACCTTGCTTTGTTTTCAAATAGAAGGAAACAAATAGGCATACCCAAGTTCTCATCTTTGCTTCCTTGGTTGCACTGGCCATGTCACCTTCCTGTACCTTTAAGGCTGTCCTTTCACTGACCTCACCATCTGGCATGTCAGCCCTGTGTGCACAGTTTTCTCTGCACAGCACCTCCTCAGGATTTCTTGGACTCCGTTCAAATGAAAGAAGACCAAACACTGATGTTTCTTACCTACTGTGATCTCGAGTCTTTCGGAATCATTTCAAAGCAAGGTAATATATGGATAAGAGTGAAAAATATTTGTCCATCCTGAGAAGGGTTGGATTTGTATAATTAATTATGCTCTTTAGCATGTTTCATATTTCTGTAAACAGCTGACCAAGAATGGCACTGAATGTATCTTGGTAGAATGAACAAGAAATGTCTTGCCTCAAAGGGTTTGTTCACCTTGCTCGAGCAGTATGTCTTCTTTCACTCCTGTTAATAGAAGCTGAACATCTCTTAACCATAGCAGGTATGTTTATTGAACTTTGTTTCAGTTCTAAGCATTAAGGAATTCATTACTCATTCACACTTGGTGTTTGATGCAGGCTTTCATCTGTTACACTAAAAATTCCATGCAGGTCTGTTGCTTTTTATTTGACAGCCTTCAAATCTTTCTTGGCACCAGATTACTCCTGACAATCTCAAAAATCAACTGTTTGTATATACAATATGCAACCCTCTTTTTTCATTGGTGATGATGTGGTCATTCAAACCTTTTGGCTGAATCTTTTATTTTTTGGCTTCCATTTCGTACATGGAAGTTGTCTTCCCATGAGGTCAGTCAGTGGTACTACTTCTGATTAGCAGAAGTATTATTTCTGATTAATGCAACGGGTTCTTGGAACGCAATATTTTGGTTACAGGTGATTCTAAATCTGGATTATCGTTCTCAGTCATTTAGGCTGCTTTCACTTCATCACTTCTGGTATGCAAAGAATCATCTCTTTCATGGTAATACATTTCTATGACCATGTCAACAAGAACCTCTCGTCCATGTTTTTTGTTTAACCATTCTGTAATTGTGCATATTAACTTAGCATTTTAGAAATACTTTGCACTTTCACAGACCTGTTTTTCCTTATAGCAGAATAGATCCCATTTTGTATGATTGATACATTTGACTTTCTGGAAGTTTTTCCTAGCTGAGTTACACTGCCACTTGTTCTTACAGTTTGAAGGGTGCTACATTTCAATGTTCTGCAGCATTTTTAGGTTTTTGCCTAAACTCTCTTAAAGGACCTCAAAACTGGAACAGTTTATGGGCCTGGGTCTCAGATTTCAGACATATGTATTCTAGAAATATGTATTCTGAAATAAAGAGATGTTCTGAAGTTGTAGAAGACGAAACAAACTATACAGGCATCCTGTAGCCACTTATAAAGCTATCCTGCTACCTGTCCTTTTACTCCTTATCTCCACAGAGGTGACAGCCATGCCTTAAACCTGTGATAAAAAAATGATATGCTCTAAAATACACTGAAGTTCATCAGTGGCTTGTAAATTAGCATCACAGAGTCTGATACGTAAGCAAAACATACTGTAGAAACCACAGTCGTGTCAGGAAAGCTGCTTACATGTGTTCAAAAAATGGGTAGATGTGGTACTTAGAGTCAAGGTTTAGTGGTGGACTTAGCACTGCTGAGTTAATTGGTAGACTTTATCATAGATATCTTTCCCAAACTTTACGATTCTATGATGATTCTCTGATTATAGGGAAAGGTGAGTTCTTAAAAAATCTAACTGTAGTTATAAGCTTTGTTGCCATCTCCAATGGTATAATTTGTCACCCCAGTTCTGGGTTCATTTTCCCTTCCTTCTGCCCGAGAGCATGTCAGTAGTAGTACTACTGTGAACCTTTGTAAGTTCTGAGGAGGTGTCCTATTGCTGCACTTCAAAAAGTAATTTTAAAAATTCTTTTACTTTCCTACTAGTATGGACCTTCAATTCAGGATTACAAGATCAGGAATTAAGGCCCTTATGTTCATCTAATTCTAAAGCAATTATGAAGCCTAATGTATCAGACTTACTATAAGAAAACTAGGATTCCTTCCTTCATTTGCCACTTTCTGGTACTGCAAAACACATTTCCAAATTGAATTCAGAGATTCTAAATCTGAACTTACTTTGTCAATAAATAGTAACTCCTTTCTCTGCAGCATTTAAAGGTTGTCTTAGCATCGCTCTCTGTTAACATTATACCTAATCTGCACTGGCACAGTTTTCAAAATATCCATCAGCATTGTACCATAATAAAATCAAGAAAGTACTAAAAATATTTAGCCAAGTTAAGTATTTTTCATTCTTGACGTTATTAAATGATATTAAAGATATTAAATTATGCTGCAGATATCAAATTTCATTAATGAAGAGGAGGAGTATCATTTGTTATGTACTATATTTTATTTCATAAATCTTGTTTCTTTGTCCATATGAGTTCTGCTATCCATGCATGCAGAAGGAAGTGTGGTAAATCTTAATTTTCAATATTTTTTTCGATGTCATACCATACACCCTTCATTTTTTATGCTGCACAGCTAAATGATCCTCTTTTGTTTGAACAGCAACTGTAAACAAAATCTTGAGCCTGGATGCATGATGACATGCGAGTTATTTGTCCTTCAATAAAACATATAAAAGGTAGTAACCTAAGCTCTTGTGCAAAAGACAAGCTACAGGGTCATTAAATACCAAAGGTCTTGCTCTGACCCATCCATGACCTCCTTATCTGAAACACCTCTCAGAATTGATAGAATCTGCTTTAGATCTTGGGTACAGGAAACCAAGGATAGGATAAAGGATCAATATAAACATTTAAGAATTTTAGTTATTTACTAAAAAGGAATATTTGGCCTATGTATGTTTAAGTGTTCCCAAATACCTGTTCAGAATTGGAGAACCCTTTCCTAGCGTTTTCTATACAAGAAATAATATGAAGTGTGCTTAAGAGTAGAAGGGGGACAGATACTGAAGGAAGACACTGAAACATTTGTTCTTGGTATGGTTTTAAAGTTGCAGACTAGCCTTGATTCAGAAGCCTCAAGGTACTACATGTTTGCTCTTATTTATATTTTTACTGCAATCTGGATGTCTCTCCTGTTCCCAAGTGAGGAACTTTAGGTTTTAGACTGAGATGAAGTCAAAAGAGTCCATGTCTGAAAAGTGCAGCTTGGTGTTTAGCCATCACTTACTCAGAGGAGTCAGGAATAATTTTGCCTATCCTGTTTAGTTCCTGTCTATTTATTTGGTCTGGTGCAGAGGCACATTTTTGATGTTAGTGCACTTGTGCTCCCAGATCACTGAGAGGCTTTTGAAAATCCCTTTTCCCCATAAATAAGAGGAAAATTCTGATTTGACTTCCATGCGTGTGGCCATGCAGAGGTGTAATGGAAAAGTGAGCTTTGCTGTTCACACATCCAGGTTGCCAAGAGGAAGAGATGTATTCCTCCTGTGCTGTAGGTGTGCAGTTCTAGCTGAGCAATATGCGGGTCATTAAGAAAATGCTTGAGGATCAGAAGTAAAGAATGGATGAGGATTTATTTTGAACTTTTTTTCTTTCTGTGAAAGTGGGCTTTGTGAAGTAAAATCTTTCTCATCTGTCTTCCAGTAGATCTCCGCAGCTTTCCTCATGAGATTATGGAGTGATATCTGGACTTGAGCTTTTCTCTAGGAATCAGCTTTAGTGAAGTGAGCTGTAGGTTAGGGGTCAAGTAGTAAATTTGATAGTTTGCTAATTCTAAGTTTACAGACCTTAACCTTAAAAAACCCTGTGCAGGCACCCTGGTGTACTACCTATTCAGGATTAACACAAGCACAGATAGAACTGGACATATGATTTGACTTCTTTTTTATTATTTGAAGTCTTGAAATGTGTAAAGGTTCATATCAGCAGAAGTATATCAATGTATTAGGATTTCAACTCTACATATATTAGGTTTATCTTAATACTTAGAAACGCGTGGCTAGCTCTGTCATGTAGCTGAATCAAAATTATTCATTACCCTTGCAGAAAAAAGGAATTGTTCACTGAGAAATATTGAAGAAAGTCTGATTCCTCCTGTAAAATGTGTTTGCAATTAAAACTTCAATTTTTTATGCCTCCAAAATTCAGTCATCTGCGTTGTTGCTTCCAGAATTCAACCTCTCTTAATGGTAATGTAATATGTTTTACAAATAAAAAGAAATAGAAGGGTAAAATGAGAAAAGAGTTGTCTTTAAACTTCAGGTAGAAAGCTGAAGTAAAAAATGCTATTGTGTAATAGTAAGTGTATATCACATTGCTTGAACACGATATTAGTGTGGATTGGTGTTTGTATTAAGCTGCTGAGCAGCCAAATTTGCAATTTAAAATTAAACACAAAGACCCAAATGTCATTTTTAGTTAGATTCAATATGTAAAGAAATCTTCAGGGGCTTCATTTTCTGAACTGTGTTGATTGATACTGGATTTTCCATGTCCAGAATTGATTCTCCACTGAAGAACAGATGTCATCTTTCACAGTTTTACTAGATTTATTTAGGTTCAATACAGTTTCAGAAATTCCCCATTTCCTTGTGGATCACAGTCAAGATGATTATTTCAGTGCTAGTTTGTTTACTAAAGAAATACCTGCTATGCTGGAGGGGTTATTAAGCTGGTGGGCATGGTATGACTAGCGCATAGAGTTCTTTCTTTACAAATACTTTGACCATACATTTTGAAAATTGAGAAGTTTTGTTTGTGAAAAAACAATACCATTTCAGCTGGTTTTTTGTATTAGAAGCATCATTTCGACCAGGTTTCCAAACACGAACTCTGGTCTTGTATGTATCTATATATAGGCCAGATTCCGTGCACACGCACACGTCATAGTGACTGCTGGAGCATTGTCCTGCTGACAGCAATAGTTATTGTTATAGCATCTAAATTTTGAGAAAAAATGAACCCTTCCTTGCTTTGACCTTGAAGCTTCTGAGTTCCATGTGTACTTAATGGGACCATGTCCCAAATCTCTGAAGCCTCAGCCTATTATACACACACTTCGACTATTAAGAAGTAGACAGAGATCAGAGGAAATTCTTTAACAGAATTTTAACAATTTGTTTTCGTAAACTAGCTGTCTTACATGATACAACAAGATCTGGTAAGAATACCTTCATGCTTTGCTAGTTCTTTCAGAACTTGGGCCATGAGACACTTTAACAGGAAAAAATCCGTGATGTAAACATTAAAAGAATCTATTATCCTTTCTCAGGATAATAGATAAGCATATCCCTTCAAAACCTATCCCAACAAAATCTCATTAAGATCATCTCTACCTTAACTATGCTTCTTAGTGAGTTCTTTGGATCTGTAATCCTTCACCCCATCTCCTGAAAAGATGAAACTATTTAGCACAGGTTTCTAGTTTAAAAATGGATCTGTGTTTGCTCCACTTTTCAGTGGTGCTTACTCTGAGTAAATTATTTGAATACACTACTTGGTGTCAGCTAGATGCATTTCAAAGACCTGAAGATTTCAAACCTTTTCCTTGTATATAATCTGGAGGAGAGACTTAGTATACCAAGCATCATCTTTTTTTTTTTTTTTAGAATTTTAACCTTTTGAGAATATAGCATAAAATTGGCTGGTTTTAGTTGGAGGACAGAGTGGCTGAGTGACTGGGCAGAAAGTGACTGAAATCTGGGAAATGCTATTGATAACGCCTTCCGTTTGGAATTACTATGTAACAACAAAAACACTCATTTTCCAAACTAGATAAAATAAAATCTGTTTATCTAGCCTATTAAATCTGGATGCCAGCTTTCAAGCAGATGACGTTTTAAGCTCTGTAGATGCTAAATCCTGAAACATTTGGTCTATAAACAAAAAGCTCACATCAAATACAGCATTACTGCTACACATAGTAATGGTGTATATATGCTGCATTCACACAAAATAGGGAGATGATTGCTTTTTTGTATGTTGCTTTGGGTTTTTTTCTTATGTTAGAGTATTAAAACAGATATTAAATTTTATCATTAATGCAGTGCGTGGTCTCTCTTCAAATCCCCTTAATTACAGATTGACTCCAAGGATTATGCAGCATGGATTTTAATTTTAACTGAAACAAAAAGAAAAGCTGCTTAAAAATGATTCTTGCTGAGTGACTTGTTGGACCACAAAACAATTTTAACATCTTTTGACAAGTGTTGTCAAATTTAAAATATTAGAGCTGAGCTAAGTTCACCTTCAAACTCCAGCTGTATGGTGTCTACTTCCCAAATAAAATGTTTTATTAACTTTGTCCTCACAAAGGAATGTCTACTTCTCGTATTTTTGTTTTTTCAGTTATTTTTTAGGAGAAAAAGACTCACAGTCTTGCTGAGATGTGTTTGTGTTTGAATAAAGTGACATCAGACATCATATTTCTTTTCTTTGGTAATTAGAGAAAAATTACCAGGCAGAGTTGATGTAGCAGCAACAAGCATATTTCACACTCTTACATTGTTTCCTTTCTGACTCTTATCTCTAGAACTTAAACTCTGAAAGCTTCATTTTGTCCTAAAACGTAGAATAGCAGGTCTGAGTCCAGAAACAACATTTTCATAAATTGGAGCCTAATGCATTAAGCCTCACGCAGGAAGCTACTTCTGTAAGTTCCTCTGAGTAAAATCAGATGATCAGGAATCAGTTTTTCATCAGTTTCTTCTGGGGTTTCTTTCCCTCATTTCTTAAATAACAAAATCAGCTTCCCAATTTGTTTCATTAAGTAAAACTCACTTGTCACAGTTAAAGTTTATTAGTATTTTTTGTTGTTCTACAGTATATCTTCTCCTGGTTCTTTAAGACACACACACAAAAAAAGAAGTTGCTCTCTAGAGCTGCATCAAATAACTGCCCAAAGCTAAGTGTACACAACTTCTTGTGAAGTAGACACAGATGAAAACACTGTCATGTCTCAAATTGGGGATGCAAGCTTCTTGCTTTAAAAATCAGTTTGTTTTGTGACTGAGTAATAACTTTGAATACAAAAGGCTGGAGGAATGAGCAATTAGCTTTTGGCCAGGAGGTCACCATAGTGCTGAGGGATAAATCTGTCATTGCTATTTAATGGTAGTTAGTGGTTTGGTAAAGTTCCCCCAACTCAGTTTGTTAGCTTAAAACATACTTCTGAGACTTCACAGATCTGCAGGTAAATAACACCATTATTGCTGCATCTTTGTATGGGGTGAAATTTTTGCACATAAAAAAGGTTATTTCAGCAAGCTTTTTTCTCCCTTTTTTAGCTTTTTCTGAATTGTTGTTACTAGAACGTTTAATGGTTTTCTCCATTATTGTACAAGTGCATTTTTTTTAATGGATCAGATTAAACTCTATTGCTTTGCCAAGCATAGATCCCTCCTGTTTTAGCAGGAAGGTATTTATAAAGCAAGCCAATGAACAAGGTAATTTATACACAATATTGTTTGGTTTAATTTCTCTATTATGTGTAATAGTCTCAATGGTATATGATTTTCATGTCATGTGTGCTTAATGTAGAGGCCAGCAATAGCAACAAATGAAGCAAAATAGTGTAGTTTAATAAGTGTGTTTATGTGTGTGATTTCTTCTAAGTATTTGTTAGGTAATGCACAGCACTGTGAGTGATGCCGGCAGCTGGCAGAAGTTTGACGCTTTACATTTGCTATGGTTGCATCCTCTTGGCCAAGCTTTAAATGTATTATTGGTTAGATTTTTAATTTTAAAAGTACACAAAGTAGTTCATAATATTCCTCAGAAATCAGATAAAATGGCTTGAAGGAAATAATGGTGACTGATTTTTAGTACAAAGTTCAATTTTGCAAGTCACCTCTTAAGACCTGTTTAATAAGATTGTGAACTATGTTGAATGCCTGGTGAAGTTAACAGGGAATGAGGCAAACTATTCAGACAGATCCTTTAATAAGTAACACCATCTATTTACCACAGTGGACAAAATCTGGAAAAAAGAAAAATCTCACTTGTGTCCTAACATAAACAAATGTATGCGTGAGCGCTGTCAGTCTTATGAAGTCGTTTGTGTTTGTTTAAGTTGGAGCACAGGACACACACTAAGTCTGGTGTCTGGTTTTTGAAACCAGGGTGTGTAAGCCTCTATGTCAAAAAGAAAATCATTCTGGAATCTGAAGGCTGAGGCTGGCAAGGAAAATCATCCTTTACAATAAGTAAGACCTGATTTTTGCATATGTTAACTTTTCAGCAAGGTTATATGTTTGCAATACATTCACTGTTGGTATAGATGTGAGAGTTGCGCTCCTTTGAGCATAAAATTTGAGGATTTTTTGCTGGATCTAGATTTTAATATTTAGATTATGAATCAGTTCTGCATTTTGGGGTGAGGAGCGTTGCCGGGGTTGTTAGTTTCAGTCCACATGTAACCATCTCTGTGTAGTTTAACAGTTTTTCAAAACTAAATTGTAATTGTCAGTATCTGTTTCATTTTTGTTAATATATGGCTTTTCTCCCCACACTCACCAACTGCATAAGTGAGTAGGGGCTACATAATTTCTGGGTATTTGTTCTGCTTTTGCTTTCCATATTTTTTCTCTAACTAGTCAGTACTTCATTGCAGTTAACAGGATGCACTCTTTTCTGGAACAGCTGGTTGACAAGCAAGTACTTTTTCAGTTTTGTATATATTCTTGCACAATAACCAAAAAACCCAAGGTTTGTTCTTTTGGTTTGGGGGATTTATGGCTCTCTTTTGTTGTTGTTAGGTTTTTTTATTTATCCTCTTATCCACTGGATTAAATCTCATTTCGTTATTGCAAAATCCCCTCACTGTCTTTTTAGTTCAACCTGAATCGTGAAAACAAGGAGCCTAAATTACATTTGAGGAAGGAAATGTTCAGCTTGAAACATAGAGCTTGCAGGTAAATCAGTGGACACTGAAAATAAAATGATTAGAAATAGAATGGCTCTTTATTTTATGTGACTGATTTGGAGTTGGCTACATCTGAAAAGGAATGAAAAAATGATCTCTTTGCTTGAGACTTGCCAAACAATGCTATAAGCTCCAAGTTATTTTGAGGTGGTGAAAGGTGAAACATTTGACATGTTCTTTTTGGGTAATGCTTTAAAAAAGAGAGGGCGGGAAAGAGGCGTTGCCACATCAGAGTTAAGGGTGTTTGTGGTTGTCCATGACAGCGCTCCAGTTTTAAAACACCTGTGTTTACTTTCCAGCTTTTCTCAATCGGCCTGAAAGTGGCCTAAGAATGGCACAGACAGACCTGCAGTGTGTCTGTGTTGCCTTTGCAACACACACACACAAAAGAAAGGAAAAAAAGACAGAGATAAATCTCTTGTTATGCAGCTAATCATTAACAGCATTTTTGTGCCTAGCTGAAAACATTTTGAACTTTTCCAGATTTTTATAGTCAATCAGATAGTGCCTGTATTTTTTTTCCTAATCTATTAAGCTAAATTGTTATCTTTGCTACTTTATTTTCTAGCAAGAATAAAATAATGTTGGTTTGTGGGGGGTGGATTAGCAGTAAATAATAATAATAACAAAAATTAGTATTTTTGTTGCAAAGTGATATTTCATTCCAATATTTGGAAATAAGTGTACCAGTACTCCAATTTAAAAGCAAATAAAAAAATAAAAATAGGCACAGCCCTCCCTTTGCCACCCTCCCTGAAAAAATAGCTCATCTTACAATTTTTTCCTGAATAGAGTTTTACTTCATAAAACCCTAGTGTTTGATGTGTATTAACCTTCTTCAATGTTAATTTATGGCATAAAGACAAAGTGAGATATCACATTACTTCAGTGCTTGCTTAGAAATTTGAAAATCATTTGTGGATCAGTATTTAAGATATTCATCTGATGAGGAGCATATTTTATACTACTGCTCCAAATTTTTTTATTATTACCTTTACATTTTGTTTATGTTTTAGAAACTTTCTTGGCTTTTTAAGAAACCCTCATTTGTTTTTTCTAGTATTTTTTTAATTGATGCAATATTTCTTCCACCTTCTACTTCAGATGATATGTGTTACATTCATGTTTATAAAAATATATCTGCTTCATAGTTGCATGTTTTTCTTTGTGGATCACTCAGTATAGTTCAGATTTTGTTTCCTGAAAGTGGGGAAAAAAGGCAAAAGAAAATCAAAGAAAATACAGTGCTGATACAGGAGCACGGGTGATTTCTCCCTTAGACTGATTTCTTTTTAGAATTGTGAGTTTAATAGATAGATTCAAAGTCAGTGTATAGTCAGCAATATGAAGCCCCTTAACCAAGATGCATAGCCTAACTAGAGCACAGTTGACTTAATACTGGTTGGTCTAACACAATGACTCGACAAAGCAAACTGGGAATGTGCCAAATCCCCTTCAGATCAGGAACCTCTAATAATCTGAGAAATTATACCAGAATGATCTTTGTTGGCAGCACACCACAGAGCACCCACCTTGCCATGGGTTCCCCAAGGGGCAGGAGCAGCAGTACGGGTGCCTGCTCTGATGGAGCTGCCTCCTGCAAAACACACAGCACACTCTCACCTGACTGCAAGGAAAGGTGTTCAAAAAACAGAGGGATTAGCATTCCCTTTTTTCAGTGATTCTATAAGCAGATCTGGGGGATATTCACCTGAATCTGCTCTGAACACAGAGAAGAGCTTGTGAGGTAAATCCTCACCTGAGTTGTATCACCAGTTGTATCACCAAAATCCTCGCAGGAGTAGCATTCTCTCATATCAGTAAAGGACATAAACCAGTATTCTTGGCTATGAAGTGGGGGGCATAGGAGATATAAAGAGTTCACAGAATTTAATCCAGAGTGCCCCAAAGGTAATTAAATTATATTTCTAAAAGATAAGGAAGTTGTCACGTTTATTAAATTACCAGGTGTAGCTGTGTGTAGATGTGTTTTAAAATCAAGCTGGATAATGTCCGTATGTGAAAGGGGAAGAAAAAGCTTTCTGCGTATAACTGTTTCTCTGAAGGCAATGTTTTAATATTGATAAGAAGGAGACAAATATGGAGCTAATGTTCAAAATACGTCTAAGTGGTTTGCATACCTAGTTCTCAAGACTTTCAATGATTTTTAGGTATCTAACCCACTTACAGCTTTTGAAATCCCATTAAGTACCTGTCTTGATCTGTTTCAGGACCTCTATAAATCTGATGGTCTGTTCACTTTGTTACATCTCTTAAAATTACTCCCTGCTCCTTCTAAAGGCTGATGGTTAAATAAAAGCTAAATTAAAGACAGCAATTTTTTGGCAATTAAAATTTGAATGTTCTTTAAAAATGGAATTGCCCCTATGAAATATATTTATTCAGTATATGCTTGTGACCGTCTAGTTTTAGCATTACAATACTAGTGGAATACCACATTCGTTACAAATGTAAGACAAAATCAGGCTAGTGTCTAAGAAAAGTCATAATTATGTGAGCTGTAGACCAATTGTCCTGCAAGGGATTTGCACACAAATGGGTACAGTTGTTCATGTGGTTGCTCAGACCAACCGTAGATGGCCTGTCTCTGTTTAGCAGTGTTAGGGTAGTATTAAATTCAACACATGATACCTAGCATCTCACCTGGGAATACTTTTATACTTTTTCACTTGAAAAGGGCTTGTGTGGTCATTTATAGCAAGTCTGTAAACAGGAATCCCTTCTAAATTTGCCAGACTTTGCACTTTTTCTGTTCCTGTACTGTAATAGCATCAATATTGAAAGAAATCTATCTTAAGAAAATACAGCCAAAAAGGAACAAATGCAGAATTTACACTCTCTTCAGCTTTGGGTTTTTTCATCCTACTCAAGAGTATTTTTGATACCACAGATCTTGTATATCTTGCTACCACTGAAATATCATTGATCACCCACTTCCGTTTTGTCAAGGCCTATGTGCTGGCAAGATTGCTTATGCTATCTTGCTTTTAGGCACTTTACACCTTTCTGATCCAGAGATAAGGAAATATCTGAAAGGTAGGATGCATTTTCATCAGCCTCAGCACCACATCTTACCATGTGTTCCAGGGGATATCACATCCTCAGAGGAGGAATGTTTCTACATGGACCACATGGTGTTGTCTCACCTGGTCTTAATCAAGGTGCAGTTGGAGGGAAGCCAGACAGTTGATTTGGCTTGTTTTAAAAATATGTCAGTATGTGAGATTTGCAACTCAGTTTTTATTTGTAAACATTATACAATGGATTTGGTTTCTCCATTCAGTGCTTGATTTTGGAAAGTTGCTTTCTTAACATCAGCTACTACCTCTGATACTCTCCAGGAAATTGTCATCTGCAAAGTGTTAACTGGTATGTATACTTAATAGATAAAAACTGTGGGCCGTCCACTCACTGTAAAAACTCAAAAATTCATCTGCTTTCAATCACTTTTCAATCAGAGACTCTCAACATGAATGAGAAGAGGTGGAGATGTTCATGTATGCTCATTAGGCCTGTGTTTGCAGTAATTGTATGTACAGTCCATGGGAAACAACTGTTTAAAAATGTCCTGGTTTGTAAATATGAGGCTCATCTTCATCTTCTTGATGACCTTTCATTGTTCTGTTCTTTTTCTGTGTAGCAATGTGACTGGAAGCCTTCTGTGGTTTTTAGATCGCTGTCTCTTCTGGAGAGAAATTATTACTCAAGAGAACACTGCATGAGACATGCTTTAATTTTAATGTATATTTAATAGGGAAAAATAAAGAGAAATTATTTTGTTTGCAATATCTAGGAAGCAGGGGTTTTTTTAGCCACATCTCCCTAAGAAAATAAGGGATATATGATTATGCAGTCTCTTTTTTTTCACCTTCTGGTTTTTAGCTACTTTTAATCAAATCTGACAGGAGAATAATGACTGGATCCAGAACAGGGTTTCTCTCTTCTACTCAGTTGCCAGTTTTTGTGGACCTCCTAATGTCCCACTCAAGGGGAAGTTCAGGAGAACTTTTATCAGTAGGCATTACTGTTTGGTAGAAGGAGCTGTGCAACAGGGTATCACTACTGTCCAAATGATGGACAAAAAGGTTATGTAGAGTAGGTTGGAGGTATTGCAGCAGAAAGCTGTAAAGGGTGTAGGTGGAATCCATTAATTTTATGTGGACATTGGAAGGCATATGAGGTTGAGAGAGAGAGAGGCTGGTACAGAATAACTTACTTAATTTTTACATTGTTTTTAAAGAGATCCTTTTGCCCATGGAATTACAAACATTTTAATGTCAATATAAACTTTTTGGTTCGTTGGTTGGTTGGTTTTGGTTTTCTTGTTTTATATAGGAAAATACTGCCTCCAGCAGCAGAACTGCAAATTTTAAATCTATCAAGGCTAGTACAGCCATGGTGAAGAGCTTCAATCATTTCTTTCCATTACTCTTTTTATGCTACATTTAAAGTGATGACATTAAGCCTTGAAGGAGTTTTAACTTATCAAATTTAAGTCTACACCTTTCATTAGATTCTAATGTCATGAACACTAACTGATCCCTGGAAGTTTTGGGGGAAGTAGTGGAGGTTAAAAGATGTGGGACTTGAATTAAGTTGATGTTGAAAAGATACTGGCACCAAAACCATCTTTAATAGTTTTAAACTCATTCACTTTTGTGGTCAAACATTCATTCAGTGGCATTTCTGACTTGGAAAAAACATTTTAAAAATTATTTAAAAGATGTTAACAAAGTCAGAGAAGTGAGTTTGATTTTCAAATCTTAGAATAATTTCACTTATTTGTGTTTAGAATAATATCCTATTGAATACGGGGATACACATTGTTTAAGATACACATTGTTTAAGTAAGTATTTTTAAACAGAAAGGTTCATAAAAGCAAAATGTAAAAATAAATCACAGAAATTCTGTCACGCAAAAGAAAATGTGATATGAAAAAATATTTATTTTTATTCTTGCATTATGTTCTGCACTTTCCATCTTTTGACCTACCTCTGGGAAGTACATTGAGCTGCATTCTTCTCTTCCATGTTTCTATACAAATTATTCCTTCTGTCTTCTCACATTTTACACCATACCTTCAACATCATGTAGGTTTCTTCTATTCTCCATTCTCAAAATTTTTTTCTTTTGTTTTCCGTCATTGTTTTCCTAACTTATCCTTCCTTTTTTCATTCTGGGTGTTTGTCTCTTCCTCGTCTGTCTCAGCCACTTCACTAGGCCCCCAAGAGCCTGACCATCCCCAAAGACCTTTGTCCCATGCTAAGAACTGTACCTGGATACTGATATTTTCCTGTATGTTGGCTTTAGTTGTTCTGTGAAGCAGAAAGATCACTTCAGGTCTCCACTAATCAAATGGAAAATGGATGACATGAGCAAAATGTGAAAAGCTCATTGGTAGCCTCTAGAGAAATATTGCATTCAAAGTTGACAAATTGCAGGGGATTTAAGGAGTGCATGATAGGGCAAGCAAATGGCCTTGCTTTCAGCAAAGTTATTCATCAGAACATTTTCCTTCCTTTCAGGAAGGCAGGTTATTTAGACAATAATTATGAGTATTGTGTATTTGCGCAATTGTACAGTGTTATTTGCTATACATGCGAAATGCTACACTGAGGTAGCCAGTTAATCAAGAGTTAACCTCAGTTCTGGCATTTCTGAAGCAAGCATCTTCATTTACTCCCCTTTCCCCTGAAACAGTGTGTTAACATTTTTCATTACAGGATCATGTGTGCTTTATTTCACAGCATTCCTGCTCCACACAGTATCCGGAGAACAGCCAATCAATATATTTTTTTTATCTTCTTTGTTCATTATGTGTGCCAATCTCTTGTTTACTGGATACTGTTCAAACCTTTCCCTGAAAACAGAATTTTGAGCAACCATCATGGGGATTTTCTCTCGTATTCAGTGTTGTAGGAACTAAAGGTTTAATAAACAATGATTTGATGTATTCCTGCAGAAGTGTTTTCTTCATGCTTTGTGAGGAAACCAAGGCATGAAAAATCCAGGGTCAAAAGTACCCAGAAATTTTGCATGCCTATTTAAGATGTACAAGATTTACATTTTAGAATATTTATCATGTTTAAATTCCTAACACTTAAGGCCAAGTCCAAAAGATATTTTTACAGGATTGAGTTGGCCTTCTGAATACCACAGGTCATTGATTTCACCAGTTGTCACTCTACTGAGCCTAGAAATTTATGAAGTTTTAAAACCTGCTTTCCAGAAAAGTATCCAGGTCTGGTGTAAAAATTCCAGGAGGTAGAGAGACCACCATTTTCCTTTGGTCTTTTGTTCTAGTGATTCAAGTTGCCCTTACTCAACCAGACTAAAAATTCATTTACATACTGTATTTTCTGTCTGTTTATCAAGGGACAATAAGAATCAGTAGCAACATAAAACTGTTCCATTCCTGATACTTGTTCAAAATTAGCACATGTCCTCAGGGGTTTTTATAAACTGAACAGAATAAGTTATTTCACTGCACGCCTTTTTCTGTAGTGCTTACATTGCTGGTGTGGCTCATTTCCACATCTTCTCTGGGTTTTTATCATCCTTTTGTTTTCAAATGTGGACACAGATGCATTTTTATATCTTTGTTTCTCAGTGTCATACATAAAGTCAAATCACCTTAATTGCTTCATGGCAATACTATTTTATTTTGTATATACTAAAAGAAGTTGCATTTTCCCAGTTTTTCCACAGCATTATACTGTCATTGTGAATTGAAGTCTCATATCTTTATCAATGTTTTCAGAATATAGTTGCTCTTTAAGTGTAGCCTGTGTTCACTGTTCTCAGACTGAGAGTTTTGCATTTGGTTTTATTAAAATACCCTTGATTTGAATACCCCACCAAGTGACCAAAAACATTGTTTCATCATCATTATTTATTTACTTTATGTTCATCAGCATTTCTAGCTGTGTCTACCTGGTTCCAAATTATTGAAGGATATGTTGAATAAGAGAATGCTAGTACTGATACCTGTGCAACCTTGCTAACATTCTAGTAGTACTCAATGGCAATTGCCTCTTGGGACATAGGGGGTTTGTGGGGTTTTTGACATTCAGTCCTCCAGAACCCACTTAAGAAATTTTTTCTCAGTTGTGCATAGTGATTTTTTATCATTTTGTTATGTCTGACCTGAAAACCTAAAACATCACTATACAACATCCCCTTCTAATCTCATCCAAGAAGGAAATCACATTTCTGTGGCAAGACCTATTTTACCAAAAACATGTTGACTGGGAATAATTATAGTCTTTCATGAAAATCTGTATTAATTGAATCCAGTGTTTTCACTCATATGGCCCAGCTTTAATCCCACTAGTCTTTTTTTTTATTTTTTTATTTTTTTATTTTTTTTTTATTATTATTATTGACACATTATTAGTGCTCGTCCAGTCTGGGAGTGTCCTGATGTTTTAACACTGCAACACCTAAAGTGAAAATTGTCTGAATCTGTAAATGTAAAACTTATTCATACTTAAATTATAATAAACTGAAAGTGCTTATTCGTTCTACATCAACTGTAACTATACCATTCTGATTTTTCTGAAGACAGACCACATATATACTGAACACTCGGGGGTTTTGGGTTTTTTTTTTATAGGTTTTATAGGTTTGTTTTATTTACTTTCTACATGAAAAAGGAGCTGTACTTTTACTTGGTTGTGAGGTAATTTTTTTTATAGTCACCCTTAAATGACTCCCCAGGTTTATATTATATCCTGCTATCCCTTTTTCTCTCAAGTACTTTGAATACTTGTTTTAGTATTTCTGTGCATGTAAAGATTCTGGTTGCTTTTTCCCATGTGGAATTCAATCAGTTTATTATCACTTATCTCCAAGTAGATATCAGTATCCATACAGATATTTCTAGTTTTATAATGAGATTGTTTACTTCATGCTCATAAATAATATATGGTTTTCGAAGTGTATAATATTAGTTTATAATTGTCCACTAAGAATTCACAGAATATGTGTCCTAAACTGGCCCTATAGCATCATTCTTTTCCTTTGCAAAGATTATGAAAATGTGCTGAAGAAAAACTTGTTCTGTGCTCTAGTCTGCAGATCAGCAAGTCTTTCTTAAGTTATTTTAGTTAGCATATTGACCTCTACGTGTTCAAGAGCTGTGGGCCTGTGTTACTGATCATTCTAAAAGGAATAATGGCATGGTGGGGGAGGGTGGTGTTAAGGCATCCTGTTTCCATTCTGCCTCTCTTATTCTTCCTGTTAATCAGAGACTTTAACATGCCAGTTGCCCACCAGATTTTAGTAATATTGGTTATATAAAATTTATTCCCATCAATGAGAGTTTCCTCTTGCTGCTTACCCAGAGTCCTAGGATCAAAGTATAAACAATTGAAGAGATTCTTTTCATTATATTCTTTGCCACGTTGGTTCAACTTGCTTGTTAGGTACTGAATTTGAGCATGTACCTCATTTGCCTTCCAAATAATCTCCCCTTGTGTTGCTGATTTAATATCCTGGCTGCTCCAGCTAGTTTCCAACTGAGAAGATTAGCCTCCTACTTGTGTGGTGTAGGCTGTCCTGTTCATACAGTCCCTTCTTTCACTGATGTGCTGTTTCACAGATTGAAATCTGCCTGTTTTATCAGTCATGGATGACAGATAGAAAATGCTGGAATAAACTTTCTCACTTGTGATAACTGTGGATAGCCATCTACATTTTAGTTTTCCTCTTAATTGTTTTCAGTGCAGTTGAAGCCTTCAGAAATTTCATCTAAGTTCTGCTATGAAGGCCTTATATAGCATTTATGTTCTGTCTCCCATTCACTCCAGTTGCAGCTGTGAGTGCAGGGTACTTTGGTAGATTAGACGCAAGGGATTTGTCTTGCACAGTCAGAAAATGGGTAACATACTATCAATCTCTCTGAAAACTTTCAGTGAATTCATACTAAGGTGCTGTGACCAAAGGACAGATACATTCCACAACTGCTGAGCAGCACTCAGCTACATTAAATATTAAGCATATTTGCTCTCTTACTGCAGTCCCATCCCATTGGCTGCAACAAAATAAACAGGTTACAGACTCTTTCACAGGGCAGTGTTGATACATGCCAAGGTACAGGTCCTCTCCATGCAACAATTGGAAAGATGTCTGCAAAAAAATGACCATGAAGTTAAAAGTAGCATCATGATGTGTATGTTGTGGTAACCTTGCCTCTGGTATCTCCTAATATCTCTGTACTTGACTTCATGAGCTTATTAATGTTCTGCCAAGAAAGGCGTTTGCTCACCCAGCTTTAGCTGCCACTTGTCAGGGATCCATTTGTAGCCAATATAAAGAGGGCGATATATCACCACAAGGCAGTTTGTCTTTTCTAAAGATAAATGCAGATGATAGGTGAAATGACCTTTGGAAGTGCCACCTCACTTCAGGTGGCTGGAGGAAGGGGAGATAAATGTCATAATTTGTCTCTGTGTAGTATTTGTGTGTATAATTATATACATAGGTCTCTATTGAAAGGTACACTCACAGATGTGTTTAGGTGTGTGTGGCCGTATATACTCCAGTATTAAGATCTAGCTGTACATAATACTGTGTGTGTCTCTTCTATTTATAATACTTCATAATAAATCTTAAATCAATCCTCAGGTGTGTTAACATTGCATTTGAATTGAGTGACTGAATTTGGATCATGTCTTAATTGGCTCTGTCACTGAAGAGAGGTAATGTGTTCTACATATAGCAATGATACAAAGGTAACTGGTTGGTGAACAACAGCTCCTTCCACTTCTAATGAGCCAAGAATGGTTTAAGGTGCGGGTAGTGAATGGACTTTTGTTAGAAGCTTGGTAAGGCATTGACAGTGAGAGGTTGCATGACTTCGTCCTTTATTCTGTATAGTGAAGCAAAATAAAGATGTGTTCCCTGGAAATGGAGGACTATGCTTCTCCTTGTCCTTCTTTTTGCCCCATCAGTTGCTAATGATATCTAATATTTTAGATTCATGTTTAGGAGATGAGGCTAACCTTGAGACAGATTCGCTGGTGTTGTTCTTCCATTTCTAGTTTGTAAAAACATTAAACCATTACTTACCTTCTTAACAAAATGTTCTTCATAAAATTGAATTCCTAAAATGCATGTCAGCATAGGAGACTTTTCTAATCAATGTTCTTGATTTAATCTTTGTTCCATCACTTATTTTCTTCCTGTGGCATAATAACTGCAAAAAGAGTATGTTACCATTATATTGGAGGAAAGATTAAGAATAGTTAGTTTAAATTATTGTATTTTTGACAAACTTTGGGAAAGTTCCATTTTGTTACAATAATGATTTAGTTCAGTGCAGTAAAAATTATATAGCAAGATACTTGTATCATCAAATATATTTTGAATTTGTCAATCAATATTTACTTACTATGGGCTTTTTACTGAGTTGTGAAGTTTATTGTAGATACCAGCAGTTATTTTCAGTGTTTGTAGCACAAATATTTCAACCTAAATGCTATAATTACAATAACAATGATATTTATAGCTACTAGGAAGCAATTATCCCTGATCATAGTTCTTCAAAATATAATATAAGGTGGGTTTAAAAAGATCCTTAAAAATAATATATCTATAAAATAAAAATTTTTGAAGAGAGTAGGACGAGCAAAGAGGTTGGCTAGTAACCCTGTCAATGGGGTTGTTACCTAGGGTTGAAAAGCCATTGTTGGTTACAGACTGATCTAGCAGTTTATCTAAGAGAGATAAAAATTTGGTTTTATATAAAACAGCTTGTTTTCAGAGAAACTGACAATCACACTGCAGTTCGGTTGATATTGAAGTAAGACCTTTTGAGGAAGGTTATATACCACCTAGATGCTGGATAAAGTTCTCAGAATTTTTCAGAATACTACAATGCAGTAAATTAAAAAGAAAGCTAAGTTTTATAATATGTTGTCATTTAAATTTGTGTCACACCATGAGGCCTCAGCAGACAGTCCAAGTATTAAATACTGCTTCTTTGAGTACAGAAGTATCATTTTCTTGAAGCCTGAAAAATTAATTAATCTTTGTAGGAAAGAAGAAGTTTATTAATTCTTGCCAACAGTAACAACTTATTAGTGACTAGACCAAAAAGAAACCCCTTGCCCCTACTCTGACAACTTGTGTTGACGTCAATGGAAGCGGCTTTGGACTCTAAGTAATTAAGTCCAGTGAACTGCAAAGACTCCTGTGACATAATTTTGACAGTTGCAGTTCATCTTTAATTGTTTCAATTTCATAAGGTATCACTAACTCTTTGCTAGAAGAATTTATTTGATTTTTTTTTTAATTTAAAGAAAACAGAAAAATGGAAACAAACAAAAACCAAAAAATGTATGTCATATTGATGACATCTTCATTGAGCAACTACTCATATGTCACTAAGAGCTGGTATGAATTACTACTTTCCCCTCAAGAGGTGGAGCACAGCTGGATTTCCCTCTGAGTAGTGATGGGACTTCAGTGTATCTTCACAGATCAGGAACTGGGACTTGCCACCAACTTCACTGACAAACAGTAGCTTTTGGGTCTGAACTCACAAACTCCATAATTTGTGAGTCCATTTTTAAACTATTTCATTTTACTGAATGAGTTATTCATTTTGTTAATTCAATTAAATTTAAGGTATATCTTTTGTAGAAAACAGCTAAATTTTACCAGCTGTGCCATGATTCTGGGCCAAAGGGCTAAGTAATATTGATATAAATGAAATAGTGATAATTTGTGGGTTTTAATATAAAAATCCAAATTTGGTCATTATGGACTTCATTATGGAATACAGAAAAAGTATGATTTGAGGAAACAAATCTTGATTTCTTAGTACTTGATTTTAACTTGTAGTCTCAACAGTTTTTCTTGCTGCTTTGACCTCTGGCAGCAGTAGTGGTGAATGTTAAGATAGCAGTCCATTTCACCCGAGGCTGTTGATAATTTAGTCACCAGAAACAGTTTCTTCTAAACAGTGTCTCTAGGATGTAGTTCCTCCCTCCAAGGGGAGTGGTCTTTTGTTAGATTATGTAAATCGAGAAACTCATTCATTACCACTCTGTTGCTAATTCGTGCCTTAACCTGCAGAACGGGGAATTGCATGACTCTGTTCCTGCATACAGCAAACACAAGAAGCTGCTGCTCCTGCGTTTGCTTTAGTTTCTGGGGAGAATTGAATGAAAGTAGATTCAAATCAGCAGGGGATTTGTTTGTCAAATTTTGCAAATCAGGCTGCAGAAAATGGAGTTTTACAAGCCCCATTCAGCAGTCCAAGATATCAAACTTGCTTCAGTTTCAATATAACATTCATACCACTCTTTCAATCTTAATTTTGATTGATTACTTACCAGCAGAAGTTTATACTGAAATCTCTCCTTTGTCCTCTTTATCCCTTGCTCACCTTTTCATTCTTTCCTTGTCAATTATTAACACTGTGACGTTACTTGTTGCTGCAGTAACTTTGTTTCAATGCAGCTGTTGCCAGGTGAATTTTCTTGAGGGCTTGATTGTCACATTTACAAAGATTTTATGAGATATCAGAAAAGTTTTTATTTGGCCAGCGGTCTTCAACTTTACGTTCTCGGGCAACTGGCCTGTGCTATCTCTAGATGTTTTATTTGAAAACAAAATACAAAGGGAAGCACACTGTGCATTGGTTCATGGTTATGTATGGTAGGTTTTGTTAGCAAGGTAGATACCAAGAAATTGAAACATATTGGATTTAAGTTCACTGGGACGGATTTGCTGTGTCCCTGGTGCAGGGGAGGTTCACAACAGCTCAGCAGACAGAATGTGTTTGATTCATGTGTGAATTCAGATCTTCTTAGGTCTGTTTTTCAGCTGGAAAGTGTTGCTGTAATTAGGTGGTGAGTCCAAGCTGTGTGTTACAAGGCTGTGACTGTTGCAAGACACGGGACCAAAGTCCAGGTGCTTTCAGCTCCCTGTCAGAGTGCCAGTGGCCACACAGTACACGCCCTCAGGTGCTTTTCTGCTCTCAGACTAGGGGCTGCTGCTTAATCCTGCAGAGATACACTTCCAAACGTGACCAGTTCAGAGGCCTGAACTGGCCATCACAACTGGAAGACTTAGGCAGTAGAGGCCCTTGCTGAGTACATGCAGTTTGAAAATTTCCTACAGTATGTCTTGGCAGAGGTGAAACAACGTTCACCACCGTTTTCTTCTGTAAGGCCTCAACTTCCTGCTTGCTTTGTGGTAGTTTCTGCCATGGAAATCCATGCAGAACACCAGCTCTGAAGAATTTCCCAATTCTATCCTGAATCTTCTCTCCACATTGGACAGAAACCTTTCTTCAGATCTTTCCCTAAGGCAGAGGAGCTCTGTCATTGCTCAAATTAGCTCCCCATTGGCACGGTCTAAACCTGCATTAGTAGACCAAAGCAGAGTGAGACCGAGACTTTCCTCTGTCCCCAGTCCCCTCCACCAACTCATTCATGGATGACAAACAAAAAGTGACAAATTTTGCGGTCCAGGGGAAAACCCAATGCAACAGTTTAAATACACTCCAAAGGCAGAGAGAAGCATCTGGAGAAATAAGGAGAGAATGAAAACCAAATTAAAAGTCATTGCTTAAAACCATTCCTTCTCCTTTTCTTTTCTCATTATTTTTATCATTCTTCCAAAAGTGGAAAACTGGCAACTAGACTCAATATCTCTGCTTGTTTCATAGTGTTCAGTGGATTCCTGATAATAGATGCAAGTATGTGTGTAGAAGGATCCATGTCAATTTTCTTGCTACAATGACATTTTTTTTTCTTTTGAATCTGAAGTTGGAACAGAGAAGTACATTGCTTTGCTTTATCTCAAAATAAAACCACACTGTATCTTTCTTAAAACATAGCTACCGTGAGAATATATGTTTTCACTCATCCCTGTTACTGAAAAATCTGGCTAGTTAATTTCTTCACTTGTCCCTTAAAATGTTGGTAGCTCCTGTTAATTGCCCCAGTGCCTACTGATGAGCCAGAACTGATTGTCAAGCTTCCTTACTTAAAGCTCAGAGAACAAGCTGCTTATGATGACCCAACAGAGACATAAGGGAGGTCCATGAAAGCAGAGTATTCAACCAGCCTTAATCCCTGCTTTCAGTAAGGCAGTGTCTTTAAGTACAGACTAATTAGTGAATAGACATGGTTGTAGGTTCTTGTAGACATATCTTTTGTTGGCTTGAGATGAACTGAGCGGCTCATAGAAATGGTTTAAAATCTCTGCTTTGCTTTTCTTTTAATGCATTTAATAGGGTATCAAGATGAGAAAATATAAATCAAAGCAGGAGCAAAAGTAAATATAAACTATCTGACTACCTATGTTGGTATATTCCATTTAGATATCATATCCATTTAGATATTGGGACTTACGCTTGTGGCTCCCACGCGTGGGCTTCTTAAAAAACTATTCATTTTATAACCTTTGGCATATATCAATGCGAGAAATGCATGTGGGTTTTTTTACTGTTACAGTAATGTATTATGCAAGCATTACTTTGCATTTAAAAAGTATGTTAAAGTCATCAATCATAAAGTGATCGATCAAGATAAACATAGTTCCCCCATTTTAGTGCTAGGGAAACTTAATTCCAAGAAGTCAAGTGAATTTCCTTAGGATTTGATTACATGCCTGAGACTAGAATCTAACTCTCTAGAGGGATTCCCCCCTCCTTTAATCATTTCTTTATTACATGTTGTATAATAAAATTTCCCAACAGGTAGTAATAGCCATCTGCACATTCCAAAGTCATTTATGGTAAAATTGAATGCAAAGAGAGGCATATGGGGAAACTGAGTGAATGATGACTGACATCTAGTCATAGTCACCTGAAAAAGAAGCATTTCTTAAAGATCAGTAAGACATTAAAAATAAGTAAGAGGTTTTAAAAAATAGAAAAATTGTGGTGTTTGGGGGTTTTTTTCTGGTTATATTTCCCCTACTATTTGCATATTGCGTGACCTTGACACAATGCAGACAGGAAGCAGACATAGCAACTTACTGTTCTACTCATTTTCTAAAATCAACCATATATTCCAGTAATATTCAATAACAGTACCTTGGTTATTGAAACTCATAACCTTTTTGCTGCCTTTATCACCTGTATTATCCATAGGAGATAATTACTGCAAAGCAGCTGGCTGTTGATTTTAGAGAGCATCAATTGTTCTCCTGTCCCAGCTGTTGGCTAATAAGGACAGTCAACACATCTGTTTCAACAGCTGGTAATTAACAAAAGCCTAATTGCTGCAACTCTTTTAACAACAGATCCATGAAAGAGTAGGGATGTGGAGGAATATTATTTACTCTGTTCTCAGCACTTTCTTTTTGTAAAAACTGTGACCAGTTTCTTTTTTCTTTTTCGACTTTGAACACCACTGCTTTTGTCTGACACACTGAATGGCAGGACAACACAATATGGTAATCCAGAGCTTAAGTTTTTCAGATCTTTGGTGCTGTTTCTTATTGCAACATTTCTTTGCTAAGTTGCAAGATAAAATGGATCAAAAGCATTTTGTGGAGTCTCATACAACAGTGATAATCGACTGCAGTGTGCTTATGCAATAGGGCTTCCAATCCAGCAGCTTCCAAAAGAAAGTAATGGGTTTTCCTGTTTGTGGATGAGTTTAATAGCTCTGTACCCCTTCCCAAAGAAGTATCATCATTCTGAAAGTGGTGGTTAGTTGAGAATTTTTTTACTGCTCTTCAGATGCTTTGCAAAATTTGTTGTATAGACGGTGTTTTTTCCTTCCTCTGACCCACATATGTTGGTTAGTTTAAAAGTAAATGCCAGGTGACACCTTGCACTACAGAAATATCTCACCATTTTATCATTACAGAATTGGAGAGGGTTCTGCACAATGGTTGTCTAAATATCTACATTTATAGTATCAGTCAGCAAACACTAATTCAAAGACGTTTCTCTTAATTAGACTTATCCTTGGGTACAGCACACATGTAATTGGAATACTCGTCACTAAATAGAGAGAATGCATGTATACAAATACAGGGAAATGTTAATCCCATTGAAGCCAACAGTGAACTTCTGTTGGCTTCAATGGGTCAGGATTTTCCCTGCAAAACCAAATTTTCTTAAAAGCTGGAGACAAATTTGGCATTCATTGTGCTACCCATGAAAAGAAAGTATTCAAGCATTAATGAATCTATTGCCTGAAGTATTATGCAAGTCAGGCATGTATTAGATTGTGTGAAAAAAGACTGAGTCAATAAAAATTTCTAAGAAATAGCATTTGAAGTGATAAACTGATGATGAAAATTGTGATTCTTTGGTAAAAATTAGTCAAGATCACTTGATTAAACTTGCCTTACTAATATTTCAGTTGGCAAATATTTCTGTACACTGAGTTCTTAATTGTCTGCTGGGTATGTTGAAAGGTATATAAGAAATTCTGCTGAAGTGCTTGCCATTGACAGAATACAGATTGCATAATTAAAAATATTCTGGCAAGACAAGTTTAGTTCAACAGGTGTTCAAGTTGAGAAATGTCTAATAGGTGCAGTGAAAAAGTAGAAAATATACTTTGAACAATGAAAACAAAAGCATTGACTAAAATTCTAACTAAGATAGTAACACAGATAAGTGTTTTCTGTCTGGGTTTATCAGAAAGATTTTTTTGTACACAGTGATCTTTGTTGATCAAAATTATTTCTTTAGTGTTGCACAAATAAGAAGAAAGAAATACACCTTCTGTATTAGATTATACCGTGGCAAATTGCTAGAAGATTTGATAGTTGAGAAAAATGTTTATCTTTTCAGTGGAATATGTAATTTTATTTCACAAGTTAACAATTTCTAAGAAAATTATCATGGGTAACATGTCACTTTTCTCATTCACTTCCCTTCCTCCAAAGATTATAAGAATTATCAGATATGAAGCAACTACCTTTTTTTCCCCATTGCAATGTGGTTGAGTCTGAGTGTATTCCAACAGAAATTTGGAGAACTAAGCACACCAAACTTAGCTAGGAACTGAAAAGAATGCTTTTGCCCAATGCAAAGATCTAATAGGAACTACCTGAATAGGTATGTGGTAGAAGGTAATATGATTACCTCACTAAAAATTTAGTAATTAGATTTTTAGCTGAAAGGATCAGAAATCTTTAGGATCAGAACATACTTTTGAGTCCTGAATGAAGGTAACTCACCTATATCAACAGGTCTCGTCCAACAGTATAACATCCATAACAAGCCATGGATGCATCCATTGCCCACTGATTTGATAGGAAGGTGCCCTCTGTTGAATTTTCTCCCGTACTATTTCCATCAGACAGATGTTCCCTATAAAGACTGAAATGTATGTTCTCACAAACACCTCTATTTGCTTTCCTTACTTTAAGTCCTTAATCTGAGTTCTACTTGGGTAGAAAGCATTGCTGTAAGATTGTGGAGAAAGAAAGATTCAGGGAGTTGTTCTGCTCAAAATCAGCTGCTCTGACTCAGTATTTTTACACATCTAGCATTGCAATGATAGAGAGGAAACTTTTAAACTATCTGTTGAGGATGCTTGCATCACAGGAGACATGACGATAGCTTGTTCACAGTGTCTCAGAAATTCAGTCACTCCAGTTGCACAAGTGGCTCAAGGTCATGAAGCCTGCAGCCAGCCTCAGGAGCAGACATGCAGCTCTTGTCTTTTTCCCAAAAATGCTAGGCACGACATAATCTAGCTGGAGAAAGAACTCAAATTTTCTTGCTATGTGGTCTGATGAGAACTTCAGATATCAAATGAGGAGTACTTACAGGCTTGCCAGATTCAAAGTTGTTTTGAGAATGCCAGTTATGGTCTGGACACGTCAATGTGAGGCATACTTATGGATTCTTTCTTATTCCTAATTTTCCTGATAACAGATACTTTTATTCAATAATTGTGTTTTTCTTTTCTTAGATGTGACAATTGCTTTTGAACTTAGCATTTTGGTTCTGTGTTTCTTGGTGTACAAAAATATCAGATAAATTTGAGTATGTATACCTGCAAGTAATTCATTTTCCATAAGGTGAAGACCACGAGGTGAAGTAATAAATATTAACTCTCAGTCTCCTGCCTGCCTTTCTTTCCAAATCCTGAAAGAGTAATAGGATGTAATTGGGCCAATTCATATTTATAGTCCTCTACAGACTCATGGCTTTAATGAAAGAATTTTAGTTAAATTCTGATAATGTGATTAGACACTGCTGCCTTCAGTGGTAGTACTGTCTGTCAGGAGGTAACAGTCATTCTGTCTCTTTGCATGAAAGGTTATGATTTGGGGAGTATTATCACTTAGCATCTGTTATAAGCTTTGGAGCGTAAGTTATTAACTCCTTTTTCCCTCAAGTTACTGCCTTGGATGCTGTTTTTTCCCCCTCTTATGAAGCATGAATGACTTCAATGTACATATTTTCTTATGGAAAGAGCCTTGTTAAATATTGCAGAGTGTTTCAGTTGGATTGTTTCTGTTGGACTGGTGTCACACTGAGATCAGAGGTGACAAGGGCAGCTACATTCAAACAGCAGTAAAATGACATCTTCAATGGCTGGTGAAAGCCAAGGACTTTACTATAGGGAGGTGTCTTCTGTAGAGGTTGAGTGATGAAGAAAGGTTAGAAAGATTTGCCTGAGGAAGAATTACTCCTGTATCCTTGGAATGGAAAGGTGGGTGACACCTGTTGAACAATTAAGAGTGCCTTATCAGCCTACTGGGAGTGAGAGAAAGATTTATCAACCTTGATCAAGTTTATTAAGCCCTTATTAGTTGACAAGACCAGTTATCTGTACCTAGACTAGTAACAAAAATAGGATCAGGGCATGGACTTGCACAATGACGTTCATGCATTCTTTTAGAGAGCTCCCTGGCATGGTTTTAACCTGCTCTCACAGATGATGCTTTTGAACAATACTGAGTACTAGGGCCTATTGCCCTTTGACAGTCTGGTGTTAGCAGCCCTTCCTTTTAGGGGTGAATGGAAGAGAACTTTTAACTTTTTTTTACACGAGGCAAGTCATGCCAGTAGATCTCAAGGTCAGAGCACAGTTTCTGGTCTGTTCTTTTTAGCAATCGAGAGTTGGGTGCTGTGGTCAGTTTGGGGTCTGTTAGCGGAGCCTCAAAAATGTGCCAGATGGAGATCCCTGAGAGCACACGGTTTCTGACTGGTGCACAGATAAAACATGTCTGTCTGTAATACGAGCCTTCGTCTGTTATTCTGCCAGTTCAGTTCCGCCCCAAACTGGATAAGACACTTTTGGGGCTGAGGGTAAAGTTGTTTTGATTGAATAGGGTCTTTGTTACCGCAAAGCTTCTGAGACAACACTACATTACCTTTTGGATCCTGTGCTGACAATTTGCTGTTTGTGGCAGATACTGACTTGAAATCATAGGTGGCCAAAGTAATTTTTGTGGGCAATGGGTTTGTCGTGGGTGATGACATTTGAAGCTTTCCCAGAGTAACCTGCCAGTAGGACTGAGACACCATCTGGAAGGTTTCTTCAGCTTGCTCCAGCCTACACAGTTATTTCCTTCTCGATTCCCCCTAAGAAGATTGCCAGTAAAGTTTCATGTGTAGTGCAATCATCTTCATGTTATGAAGTCAGGCCTCTCAGAGTTGGGGGAAACATGCCAATTACTAATGTAAATCAGAGATGTTTTTTGTCCTTTGTTCTAAGCTTATATTTGGTAACCTGATATGTCTTAAAGGGGATATATCTGTTTTCCAGTCCAGTTACCTATGCAGCCAGGAAGGGATACATGGTTACACCATGCCCGAAACCATGTCCTTTATTTTACCTTCAAATAAGCCAAGTTTCTCTGTATTGCTGATATTTTTCCATTGTTTATTTGAATTTGCATTTTCCAAACTGATTTTTAGATGAGAAAAAAATGCATAATGTCACCAAGGTCAAACCTGAATTACAGAACATGAAGTGATGTTCCCTTTCCACAAGTCCACAGCTGTAAACAGTCTTTAACCTGAGAAGTGAAGAAATTAACTAACGTGTTATTTTCATATAGATTGTAGAGCCATGGCTACTGTGCAAAAATAGCTGTTCATGAATGGTTTTTTCTTTATCTATTAAAACAAAGTCTTCTTGATTCTTTTCTTTTTATGTTCTTTTCACAGTGTACATTGTGATTTAGTAGTGAGTCAAGTATCTACCTACCTGTATATGGAGACCTATCTATTTGCTCTTTAAAGCACCCCCAGCTTGTGTTCTTTAATAAAATCCCTCCTACTAAAAGGTCAGCGTCTCTGCACATGGCATTATTTATGTGCAAAGCCCAGTCCAGCTATGAGTGTGTATTTTGGAGCTGTCATCCTCAGGAGTTTTCAGGGGCCTTTTTGTTGTCCACTATGGTTATATCTTACCTAAAATAAAACTTGCAGTATCATTAGGTAATTATCCATATGCACAGTAGGTATGTTGGTATCTCTGGAGTTTTTACCTGTGCAGGCAAACAAATGGAAACAATAAATGAAATCTTGACCCTGGGAAGTCAATTGCAGTTTTGTGTCAACCTCACAAGGGCAGAATTCCAAATGAATCATCCTCACTCCCTAAATCATTCTGTACAATAAAATGGTTCCATGTATTAGTCTCACATTCTTATAACATGCCTTGGATTGTCCTTTGAATAGTTAATTTTCTCTGTAATTTTCAGTATATCAGTATACTGCTTGGAAGACATATAGGGTATTACAGAATAATACTGCAGATGATGAAGAAACTTTGTCTCAATGTCATGTCTAAGGTTAGATGAGCAAATTCGTAGTTCTTACTGAAAATTATCATGAGCATTTCATATAGATACTTTCTTACATAATGTGATAATTGCATGAGTTATAGAATCATAGGTTGTAAGGGACCTTAAAGGTCATCTAATTCCAATACACCTGCTATGAGCAGGGACACCTTTCACTAGACCAGGTTGTTTAGAGCTCCATCCAGCCTGGCCTTGAAGACGTCCAGGGATGGGCCCACTTCTCTGGGCAAATCTCTCTGTAATATGTACTCGTTTGGGCACACCACTAGATGTGCCCAAAAAGAGTAAACTGCTTGTTAAATATTGCTGGTACAATGAGCTTCTTCCCAGTGTGGTGTGACCATGCAGTACAAGAATAAGGCGTCACATCTTAGGCATAATGGTTCAATTATTAGTTGATATTGTTTGCTTTCATTGTAATAAAATTAACCAGATATATACCTAGTCTGGGAAAAATTATTGTATTCTTTCATTGTCTTTGTCACAGCAGTAAAAAACTATTTGGTGATATTTTTTTCTGATTGCACAATCTGTGTAGTATTTGTTGTGACCTGTTGCTGTCATCCCAGTCACAACAGGATCTCTTAGAAATGAACAACCATGCAAGCAGTGTTCATCTGGTATAATAATGTATTCTCACTGGGGAATTTGTTGTGATGGAGACAAGAGTCTGAATGTCAGATAGTGACATCTTTTAAAAGTCTTCTGAAAAACTCGTTAAGAACATTAAATTAGGGATAGCATAAAGGCTGAGTTGAGGAAGGTGGCATAAGATAGACTTGAAGCACAACACTTCTTGAAAATGACAGTTCCATTTTGGAGTAAAAAGGAGATTACAGGGTTATAATTTTTAGTTCCAGTAAGAGAAAACATTAATACATTCTTTGTAAAGTAACTGAAAATTATACAGGTTAAAAAGCCACTCTTGATGCTCTTACATAATATGTGTGAAAATCCCGATTTCAGCTCCCTGATCCAAATTTGGCACCCTCAAACATTTTGATGGCTGAATTCTGGAGTTCATCTCCTTTTCCATGATGCATCCCTGGGTTGGATCTGCTTTTCACATACTTACCCATTTAATTAAAAAATTTTTTTGTCAGTCGTGGAGAGAGAAGACAGACTGCATTCAAAACAAATAACCTAATCACATGGCTGGAGAGGAGTTCTCTCTTCTGTTAGAAATCCTGTCAGACATTCCTCAGAAATATTTCCATCTAAACCAGTGTATCTTCACAATGCAGTGAAACAACACTTTTCATTAAAAAAAAGTTTCATTACCAGATGATTATTTGGACCAACAATAGTATTAGATTGTAGAGTAAAATCTTATTATGGTTAATTGTTTCATCCTGCTGCAAACTCATAAAGGTCATGTTTGCTGTTGAGATACCTTTCCTTTGTGCCCAAAGGGTATGTCAACCCGGGTGTGGTTGCAGCAGGGAGTTGGGGAGGGCTGCAACTTAAAGGCCTTACAGTTCCCACAACTGCCACCATTACCCTGAAATTCACACACACAAATAACCCTCAGCTGGTTCTTCATTGTATTTTTTCTAGCTGTACTGATCCTCCACAGCAGTGCAGATCCATCAGGGATCAGTAATACAGTTGCTCCATTTACTCAGAGTTAGGATAGGTTTAGTAAAAAGTATTTCTGTCAGAAAATCGTGTGTTGAGAAACAACTTTGCATTAATTTCTAATAATTTCAGTTAGTATTCCAAACTTTTCCAACTCAAGTTTCTCTCCCAGAAGTTTTATTTGGTGAATATCTAAACCTACATTTCAAACTTCAAAAATACAACATTTTATTTTTACATATCAAATTTGGACTTAATATTGTTAATTATGTATTTCATGATGTGTCCATATTTTATAACAACTACTACAGTAAGTTCTAATTTTGCCTTTTAATTTTTAAAATAATCAAGGGCAGCTGATACTTAAGTGCAAGTTGGAACATTTTATCTAATTTTCTAGGTCAAGGTGTCCCCTATTCATATTGTAATGAAACAGTTTGACACTTTAGCACTGTGATTTATTTTTTTTTTTTTTAAAGGGAGATTGCTTTGTGTGTTATTAGAGTGCTAGCCATTCTCAGTCCTCTCATGTTAGCTGGAGTCTTTTCCTTGACCCTAAAAACCTCTGATCCCCTAATTAATGAGACAAGTGCTTATATTCTTTTCTAGATCAAAGTGTCACCTACTTCTGTTGTTGATGAAACAGTTTGATATGTTGACACTTTGATATAGAAAATAAGATGAGCTGTTGTAATCTGCACTAAGTAGCAGCTGCTAACATAAAAATAACAGAATGGTTAGAAGTTGGAGCTCCTATGTGTCACAACATGACCTGCTCTAGCAGGCAGTACGTATTTCTCTTACTGACATGATGTGTAAAATGTAAAAGCATTAAAAATAGTGTAAAATTAAAATATTTCTGCAGTTGTTGAAATTTTTTTTTCCAGATTTGGAGTTTTTTTGTGTGTTGATTCTAATTCAGAATGAAAGAAACCTTTGTTCGCCCTCCCAGTCTCCTGCTGCCCTTTGAAGACACCTGAGCTCTTCATATCCAGCTATCCTGCTAATATCAGCAGAAATATACTTCTGCCTCACAAGAAATGGGAGCAATTCTCTGTTGTCTCTTAGAGGCTAGATTCCATTTCAGACTCCAGATAATGTAGGACCAAGAGGGGAAAGACATCTTACTGCCATTTTCCCCCTTTTCCCCACTGCAGCTCTACCAAGTGTAAATGACTGAGTCCATAAATTGTAGAAATGAACTTGGAGACTCCCCAGATCTCTCACCTAACCCTCTTCTAATCCACAGGAACTGTGTCAGTAGAAAGCAAGATGTTGGTAGTGACTATTATTGAGCAAAGGAATACTCATGCATTAGCATGTATCTGTCAAGCCAGGGGAAATTGCACTGGGTAGAAAGGGTGCCCGTTCTAATTCTATACAAATATGTTTCCATACCAGTAAAATACAAATAACTTGTCCACAAGAAGGGTACTTATTAAGCAAGGAAGTTATATCTTAGAAAAGAGGAGATATAGAGACAAATGAAAATTGCCTAAGGTTAAGCTAAATTTGCCCTTGGAAACGAAATTAGAACAAACAATAGTGTAACAACTGAAATGAGAACAAGGAAAGAGGAAATACGCCACTGGTCTGAAAATGGCATGGAGATCAGGGATAATCTGGATTAGGTCTGAAAGTGTGTGAAAGTGTTTTCTCTCAGCACTGGGCAATGAAGATGCCAGCTATGAGGACAAGGGTTAAGAAAAGTGAATGTATGCAAATGAAGTACATCGTAGCTGTTCAATAGATTAATGTGCTCCCATTGGGTTAATGGATGGTTTCTATCCCCAGTTCTGAAAGAGCTGGTACCTGAAATTACAGGACTGATAGTAAAGTTCTTTAATAATTCTTACAAGGCTGTGTTCAGTGTAATATGACAGGGAATTAGCAGAGACAGCATCTATATTTAGAAGGGCAAAAAATGTAATTTTGACAACGGTAGATCAGTTAGTCTTTATATGAGGCTTCAGAGTAAATTTGGAAGGAAAATGTTTTTAAAGCATAGGTCCATCAAGAGTGAATTGAAGTACAGTTTTCACACAAGAAAGATCATGCAAGAATTCTTCTTTGGTGTGATAACTGGTTGTTTAAACAAGGAAACTTTTTTTAATATAACCTGACACATAAGCTTATAGGTTGTGCCATATGGAAAATTATTAATTACAGTGGGGAATGTGTATATTGTTATTTTACAAGCAGGCACAAGTTTAATGTGGGAAATGCTGCTTGCTGTTAACTGGGTTCACCCAGCGTTTCTTGTTTGGAAGAATGGGCACGTTTAGCTCATGTCTGTCTGCAAAATGTCATGTACCCATGAAGGAGATGAGGGATTAGTCAAAGGCAATAAGGAACTAGTTAGCAGGAAGGCAGCAGCAAACAGCTTTGAAGGAAGAAATGTTAAGGTCCAAGGATTTCACTAGTGGAATTTCTCTCCAATTTCTTACCAGTTGGTGCTGAACCAGTTTTCTTTAATGCTGTCATTGAGAACTTTTGGCATGAAGGGCAGCAGTGTACCAACAAAATTCCTTGATGATAAAGAGCTGGGAGTTGTTTTTAGTAGGAAGTGGAGATATTATTAATACAAAGTAGGTTCAAGCTATCTTGCAGAAAGATTGGGATGGCCTCAAGTACTGGAAAAACAAAAGCAGCGGGTTGGAATTATGGTGCCAAGTGTAAGGTATGATCTTTTCAGGATTAATAAAAGTTTCCACTGTCAGCTGTGTAATACCAGTGTGCAGAAGGAGGGTGACTGTGAGCAAAAAGAGTGCAAGAATGTGTCAGGTAAGATGTTTCCACTGGCATTAGTACAGAGTATGAAGGAGAGATGTGTTTGAGTTGCTCAGGGTAATGGAGAGCCTGCTTACTGAGAGGTAACAGAAGAGATTGGGTTTTTAGCCTATCTCAGAAAGGAAAAATAAATGCTCATTATAAATATATATATATGTAGGAATATATATGCTGTCTATAAATGCATGAGAAAATAAATCAATTTTAAAATAAAGCTATGAATTTTTATTAGTCAAGTTAATTGGATTCTTTTTTCCTTCTATTGGATGTTGAAAAGTTTAGAAAAGCCATCTCTCACACAAAAGTGAGATTCCAAGGGGAACCTGACAGCATAGGATGCTGTGTGTTCTTACCTCTTTCAATTTAGATTAGAGTTGAGGGTGCTCATGCTTGCCCTAGAGGAATTAGGGAAAAGATAAAAGCTAGTTTTACCCTCTGTTTTCCTTTGCTTAAGTCTTGTATTTTTCCAGCCTTTGTAGTAAGAAAACGTACAACATTATTCCTTTAATTTTTTTCCAACATTGTTGCAAACGCAACAGCAAAAAGATCAGTACTGAGATTTTCTTTAGTTGAGATAGGCTATTTTAAGTTTGATGAGGTAGCAATTAGAGTTTATATTTAATTGGAAAATTTAAATTTTCACCAAATAACTGCTAAAATGCAAAATGAGAAAGTAAAGAAACAAGAATTCTCCTTGGCGGGAAGGTGGACTGGGGGACAGAGAATGGGAAAGGATCTATCCACATTAAACCAAATAAGAAAGTGTAGGAACTTGTGGACAAAACAAAATCTTCAGAAAGATATTTCACAGTATCCAAGTGATCAGAATACCCTTTCAGGGTTAAACAGGAACTTCGCTGAGAGTGACACCTATACCAAAAGGTGACCAACCTCACCTCTAAAGTGACCTTTTTAGGGGAAACCACCACCAGAGGAACCTGAGTGTAATTCTTATTCTTCTTCTTGCTTCTTCTTTACCCTATCTTCCAAAACAATTTAATCAAAACAAATCAGTTTCTGTGAAAAGTTCTGATTTCCACAGCTTGATGTTTTCCAGAGGAACAATATTTTGTTAAAAAGTTCTCAAGCAGCTATTGTTATTACTAGAGGTGAGCTCATACAGGATTTTTGCCATGTGCACTATGGATGGATTTCAATATACATTTAGGAGTCTTCCAAATTCTTTATAGTAGAGCAGATGCCATTATTTTAGTTAGCAATTTAACTTTGTGATGGGCACTGTTGTGCTTTCCTTATTCTAGAGAAGGAAGGCATCTCTGCCTTGGAAGGATATTTGACTCATTTATTTGTGTTTACCACCCCTCAGGCCGGTGAACAATGGATCATCATGTCGCATGGCTGCATGCTGTGCACAAAGAGTCTTGTGCTTGGATTTTTGTTGGTCTCATGAAGCTTCCTTTTATCAACTCCACTAGAAGTTACTGAGGAGGCTAACAAATGTCTATTTTTCTTCCCTTCAGATTTTGTAGCTCTTGGATTTGTTGTTTTTTTAAATCCAAAGAACCTGATTCTGCTGTTATTTTTATTGGTATAAACCCAGATGCAAACCAAGTCAAATCAGTGCAATTTTTTCTGCTGAAAAACTGACATAAATTATAGTCTTCGGACTCTAGTGCCTCTGACTCTTGTCCTGAAAGGCAAGTGGAACATTAGGTGTATTTTTTATGATAGTTCTCCAAAGAGACTAGCCGTTAATCTCTCTGAGTAGGTGTGTCAGCTGCAAACATTTCCTTCCAGTCTACCATTTCAATCACACTTCACAGTACACTGAAAATTGGCAAGGATGTTAATTATTGGCCTCTAGAACAAACCACCTACTTTGATTCAAGCGTGTTTTCCAATTTTTAAGAATGTTGTTTCACCTACAGAACAGTATAATTACAGAAAATAGCTTGGTTTGGCTAACGTCTTGTGTTCTGTGAGTTCTGCTTGCAAGGCAGCAAGCTACACCAGGCAAGAGGCTCACCTGCAGAGGATTTTAACCTTTTGCTGAGAGAAGTTAGGGCTTGCCAGCATCCAGTACATTGTTTTCAGTATCAGAAGCTAAAAACCACTGTCACTCAGATGTTAAACATTAACGCTTTCTGCTTTTAAAGCTGAAGGAACACCCCCCATATAGTAAGAAAGTTTTTATTCACCAAGGAACTTCCTGTTAAAATTTTATGGATGTCTCTCACTGGAGCAATTACAGCAGTGGGTCCTGTACCTGGGCAGTGAAAACCCTGGGTGCAACATGACCCACTGAGCAGCATGGTTCAGAGACTGCTTGTGTAGCTGCGCATGTGCAATGCAGCGTTCAATAAAATTTGCCAGGAATCAGCCAAGTATCCAGGACATGATTAATCAGCCAGCAGAATGAATTGCCCATAGATGACTGGGGGTTGACAGTAAACAGTAAAACACCTGCCTTGAAAACTTACAGTCTTAAGAGATAAACAGGAAACAGAAGCAAGTGGAGAAGCAACAGAAGCAAACTGTTTTAGGAGAGAGATTTTGAGGCATACAGGCAGAGTTGTTCATGATTATAAAGTGAGTTTGGCAGAGTTAGAGGTTGAACTATGTGCATTTCCCTTCATGGGTTTGTAGCTCATATAACAGGTCTTTAATTTACCAAGAAACTTTTCCGCAGCACTGTCCTGAAGAGTTGGCAGAATCCACAGTTGGCATTTCTCACACATGTGCCTCTTGGTTAAGGGCTCTACAATTTGTACAATTAATAACTTACACCATGAATTAAAAACATTGGAAAACAGCCCAATGCTCAGCCTCATGTGTCAAGGAGTTGCTGTGCAAGCCTGATCTTATTTGTTGTTACAACAGTAAATCGTCTGATGATTTAAAGATAATTTATATGTTACCTGGGCCCTCAAGGCAGTCCTGCAGTGCTATTGAGACTGGACTTTTAAAATTAATGGTGATTAAGCTGTAAACCCATATCAAATATGCATGAATACTTATTTCTCCCTACCTCCTCTTTAGCCGTAAGACCTGTTGGGGCTGGCTACCTTCCTGACTTAAAAGCCACATGCTGCAATTTCCATGATGGTCATGAGTCACACTCCCTTCACTGTGAATCAAGGATGGGAGGGGGAGCATCCGGTGGGGTTCACAGATGGGAAATGACAGGAATTGCCCGGGGATTCCCTCACCCCTCTGTAAACCAGATCCTGGGTGAGAATGCACCCAGATCCCAGCGTGTGCTGTCAGTGCCACTCTCTGCAGTCCCTGCTGGCTCATCACCTGCCACTGCTCAGGGTCCTGGTTATCCAGCAGCACTTCTGCTGCTAACACCAGCCAGGGGCTGCCCCTATGGGAACTGCCCTTAGCCGGGGAGCCATGTGCAGACCAGGAGTCGTGGGTCAGTAGTTCATGGCCAAGGGCCTTGCTTCACTTTCTGTATGTTGGTCATCAGTTTTGCAATATAGCAACACATATATATCATATGAAATACGTTTGCTGATAACCACTTGGCTGAACTGAAGAGTTCTAACCTTAGCCATTCAAAAAATTTACTATATACATGGGAGAAGCCATTCAAAACATAGTTCTGCTAGGGAAAAAAAACCTAGAAACAATTTCAGTGCTAGAAAAGGAAATAATATTTCATAAGAATTAAATGGGCTGGGATAGTGCTTCTTTTCTTCATGGTAGCTGGTACAGTGCTCTGTTTTAGATTCGATATGCAAATAATGTTGATGACAGACTGATGTTTTAGATGTTGCTAAGTGGTGCTTGCCCCAAGTCAGGGACTTTCAGTGTCTCATGCACTGCCAGTGAGGAGGTACACAAAATCTGGGAGGGAGCCTGGTCAGGACAGCTGACCAAAGTGGCCAAAGGGACATTCTGTGTGATAGAACATCACACCCAGCATATAAAATGAGGGGAGTTACCAGAAAAGGGTGTGATCACAGCTCAGGTACAGGCTTGGCATTAGTGAGCAGGTGGTGAACAGTTGTATTGTGCATCAATGGTCTGTCTTGGGATTTATGTCCCTTTGTCCCTCTCCTTTTTATTACAATTACTAGTATTTATCATTATTATTATTATTATATTTTACTTTGTTTCAATTATTTAACTGTTCTTATCTCAATCAACTAGTTTGATTTCTTTCCTGCTTCTCCTCACCATGCCATCAGTGGGAGGAAGGGGAAGTGAGCAAGCAGCTGCATGGTACTTAGTTCCTGGCTGGGGTTAAACCACAACACTGTGTTACATAACAGTATAATTCTATATTTGAAATTATAATGGTCGAAATGATTGCACAAATTGATATGTTTTCCAAAAAATATGGGTATTCCACATAAATTGGTTATCATTTGTTTATCATTTCACAGGCAGAATTGATAGCTTTGCGACAAGAAAAAGAAGCTGCTCTTCAACAGTGCAAAAACCTAGAAGAAGAAATCCAGACACTGCGTGTTTATTACAGGTAAAATGATTGATTCTAATATGAATGAGTGACTCATAGGGGAAATTTTCTGTACTGTGTCTGACTGAGTGAGGAAATGGCCTTATCAAATAGGTATTTGTTGGAAAAATGTGAATACATCAATGAATCAAAGCCTGCATTTCTGCTTTACTGCTCACCAACCCTCTCTTTGAAATAGGAGTCCCTTTATTATAGCTTGAATTTTGTATTAGTTTCTTCTAAGGGAAGGGAAAAGTTAGTGATGGTTGATTTTCACACTAAAAAGCTGTGCTATGGCAATGTGATCACTTAAAACACATGGACAAAAGAAGCAGTTTACATAAATGCTTGTTTCTTCCCTGATTGTTTGCACATACCTAACTTAATCACTATAGATTTTAAAATAATAAAATCTATAATTCTAAAAGACTGTTTTCTTCTTCAACCCCAATATATGTGCCTTTTAATTCTTTATGTTCTGTAGCAGTATGTCGAATGAGAGAAATGCCCATTCTCATTAATTAACGTGGGCTGCACTGAACATTTGCATGGATCAGTGGGTTTTAGTCCCTAAGGAAAAGCTCTGTGTGGTCCAGTGAAGGAGTTAGGTTGTTTTATGGAGTGATGTTGGGTTACAGCTCTCATTTCATCCTAACCTCCTGTGTGAGAGGGGATACAGAGCTGCCAGCAGGTTAAAGGCAGGAGAATTGGCATCAACACAGCAGAAAATTGTGAATCTGAAGGCTGAATGTCTGTGATGAGGGATGTGGGCTACAGAGGTAAATAATAAATATAGTGTGAATACTACACTCATTGGAAATAAAGAGGACTAGTTAGTTATGTCTAAAAAGCATTTGCAATAGCAGAACTCTGTATGTTTTCAGTGTTTCAGCATTCACAAGTGAAAAATACTCGGGTTTCTAGAGGTTTTTCGAGTTTCCCGTTCTCATTAAGTTTATTAAAACCTTGGAGGGAAGTTTCAAAAACAACTTTTGTTCCTAAATCTCATAGGCATTTATTTAAAGCCTGTTAATAGTGAATAGAAACCCCAAGCAATTTGTGATTATTGCATTTAATGAATTTGGTCAGCATTTAGTGTATGCACAAATTATGGTATGATTTACCAAGCTAGAAAGAATTTATTATGGTGTCCTTATTACTCATTTAAATGGGTTTTGTAGAATAATTTAAAAACTGAAATGCAATTTTTTAATTGATATTTCAGAAATTACGAATTTACTTGTGTTGGTCTATGCACATTGTAGGAGACTTTTCATTGATTTTTGAGTTATATTTTTGGCATAGCCTATCAAGTTTGCACTGACATATAATGTTTAACAAATATAGTAGGCAGCAATTGCCATTTACTTGTGTAAGTACTTTAAATTGCAGAAATATTAACAATAATGACTTGCAGGAATCAGCGTTAGAATGCACCATGTTACTGACTTATGGCTCTTAATTTGAACAGTCAAAATTTCACTGTAAGTTGGCTGACAGCATTTACAAAATCTCTCCATAAGGTGTGGAAATGCTCACATGATTATCCCCTGGGGCAAGAACTATTGTATCACTACTGATTTATACAAGTTATAACATCTAAAGTAGAAGATTTTATCTCCTACCTACCTCAGTGTTCTAGAGGCTAATGTATTCTGAAGTGGACCCAGGGAGTGACTGACTGAGGCTGGCAGGCACCTCTGGAGGTCATCTTGTCCAAGCCCTGCTCAAGCAGGGCTACTGAGACCTGGTTGCCCAGGACCACGTCCAGAAGGGTTTTGAATATCTTTTAAGTATGGAGACTCCACATCCTCTCTGTATGGAAACACTGTCTTAAGCATACAAAGACATGGCTTGAAAAGCCGGAGGCCACCTGGACCTAAACTTACAAGGGATGTAAAAGACAACAAGAAGGACTCCTATAAATGCATAAGCAGCAACATTTGATGTCTCGGGCCTCTCTTTTGACTTGATTAGAAATTAATTGCACCGTTATGAGGATTCTTATGAACTTCTTAACATTTTGGTTACAGTTTCCTTTAAGTTATGTGAATGTCTGCAGCCCTTGTCATCCAAGAGTGTGACACTATTTTGAACACTCGCCAAATGAGACAGAAAAGAATATATGTCACATGTGCGTAAAGCTTTGGGAACTGTATCAAGACAAGGGTGGAATGGCCACAGTAATTATGAATGACAAGGTAGAGAGTGCATTTCCCCCATCCCAAATGAATGAAAATTTGCACTCTGTTTTGTATGTGGAAGCTAGTTAAGGGAAGCATGTATAGATGTCTGTCGGGTCTTTTTATTTCCTTATAGGGAAATGCCATGCAATGGTAATCTAGAATAAGCACTGAGAGTATTTTTAGACAGTCTGTTTTGGACTGAGGTGGAAGTTTGCTGCTTTGATCCAAGTAAGTTAACTATATGATTTCCTGTTCAAGACTCCATTTCCCTGGAGTTACTTCTCATTTTTGGATTTCAGAATTCCACAGTGAGGAAAATATTCCGCACATGCTCCAATCTTCATCTGAACTGTAAAGCTGCAATGTGACAATGCAGGGTGCACATTTCCTTCACCTACTGTTCTCTCATGTCTTTGCCAGATTCTCATACTTTCTGCTGTCTCTGTGGTGCCAGCATGACAGGGGCTTAAGAATTTTGGCTCATTCGATGACTTCTCCTTTTGCTCTTAGGTCTTCCTGGCATTAGAAAAAGCATTTTCTCCTGCTTTATTCTTGTTTTTGTTTTTTTTTAACTGAGATTTCTATGAGTCATGGTTTAGGCATAGTACTCCCCAATTTAATGCTCCCACTGAGACTCTCCAAACCACATGCCACTCTCTCACTCCCCCCTTCCCCCTCCCTATTCCCCTGCAACAGGATGGAAAGGAGAATTGGAGGCACAAAAGGTGAAGATCAGGGGTTGAGATAAGAACAATTTACTGGAAACAGCAATGAGACAAGAAAACTAACAGTAACAGCTACAATATTAATAACAAAAGTGTACAAAAGAGAGAGAGTGCTTCATATGCACAATTCTCACCCCGAACCAATGACAGCCACACTACCCTGACTGGAAAGAACCCCTTCTCCCCAGAGGAGACTCCCTTCTTCCCACCACTGGAAAATGACATGAGGTGGTACAGAAGTCATAGCCATGCCCCCTCCTGGCTACTGCAAAAACTAACCCTGTCCTGGCCAGAACCAGGACACTACATCATCCTTTAACTTAGAAGAAGAAAATTTAGGAAAACAAAAACAAACAAACAAAAAAATCCCCCCACACACAAACAAAAAAAAAAACCCAAAAAACAAAGAAAACCAAAAAACTAGAGGTTCACATTAAAGCATACAAGTGATACCTACATTGCTTGTACTTGTGCTTTAACACACAACTACATTTTAGGGATTTGGTCACAAAAGTAATGATTGTATGCATATATTAACTATTTTGGATGCATACATGTGTAAACAGTAACATTTAAATGTGTATTTTTATATTAATCTACCTTTCACTAACATTAGTATAATCCAGGAAAAGCCAAGTATCATTTTATTATACAAAATCAGGGGAGAGATATTTAGGTCCAGAATATGTATGAAGTAAGTGCACATAGGTGTGCTTAAAGGAGAAAAACAAGTGGAGATCTTCAGGGTGAAAAAAAATCAAAAAATCCCTTTTTATTTTGTACAGAGGAAAGATTCTTGTTATCTAGAATACTACATCCAGTTTTGGGGTCCCAGTATAAGTAAGACATCTATAAATTGGAGCAAGTTTGACAGAGGGCAACTGGTACGGTCAGGAAGCCATAGCATTTGCAATGTAAAGAGAGACCAAGGGTACTGCTCTTGTACAGCCTGGGAAAGAAAAAATATTGCTTTCTTTGTTGGCTCCAGGGAGACCTAATGGCAGCCTGACAGAGTCTGTGTAGAGGCTGTCAAGAAGGACAACCTCTTCACAGTGCTCCATGACAACAGGGTGAGAAACAACTGCCTTGAATTGAAACAAGAGAGTTTCAGACAGGTTACAAGGGAAAACTTTTTCACCACAGGGCTGTCCATCATTGGAACAGGCTGCCATAGAGGTTTTACCATCTTCATCCTTGGAGATTTCCAGTGTCTAACGTGATAAAGTCATGAACAAGATGGTGCGATCTCATATTGATATCACTTTGAGAAGGAGATTAGTTGGACTAGAGACTGCCAGTGGTCACTTCCAACCTGATTATTCTACAGTTCTCTGATCTGGTAGCTGCTGCTGTTTGAAGACGTTCATTTTTTTTTCTCCAACTGAGAAAGAAGTCTGTGTTGTAAACCACACTTTTTTTGGGAGAAGTGAAAAGTGAATCCTAACTGAAACTGGAGTTTTGTGGAAAGCCTGAATGGCCTAAACCAAAATTGAAATGAGGTTTTGCAGTTTTAATGATGAAACATTGATTTCCCTCTGAATTTTGACTTTATGAAAAGAAAAAATATCTCAGAACAATTTCAGTCTTCTTTAGAAGAAATAGAGAAGTGAAATGGAATTAAAAAGGAGGAAGAATCTAGTTCAGATACATAAGGGAGAAGAAGCTGGCTACAAATAAAGTTTGGCAAGTTCTGTGCTTCTGTTTGTTCTTGTGTTGTCTCTGTATCAAGTTTCAAAAGGAAAATTGTGTTTTCTGGATACTAACTCAAAAATACGTATCAGAAATGAAAATTTGCATAACAGTTAGGAATAGCATAGAGTTTCTAGCTTACTAATACAATTGTTTCAACATACTGCTCTTTAAGCTGGAGATTAATGCAAATCACAAGATCCTCAGTGACCAAAGAAGGCTGTATCCAGCTAATCAGTTTGAAGTACATGGGAGTGTTACTCCCACTACCTCTTTCTCACATACCTCTGTTGTTTGAACATCATCACAAGTTTTTTATTTGCATATTTTTTAGTTATGTGATCTGTCTGATTTTATAATCAGGTTCCTTCTTCCCTTAGATTTATATGCTGAGTGTGACACCATATGCTATGGGATATGCCTTTGGTCAGTTGGAGTCAGCTGTTCCAGCTGTGTCACTATCCAACTTCTTGGGCACCCCCAGCCTGCTCACTGCTGGAGTGGTGTGAAAAGTGGAAAAGGGCTTGACTCTGTGTGAACACTACTCAGCAATAACTGAAACATCCATGTGTTAGCAACTTTTTTTTTTTCAACACAAATCCAAAATGTAGCCCCATACCAGCTACTATGAAGAAAATTGACTGTATCCCAGTCGAAAGCAGTATAATGTTGCAACGTAATTGGAATCTGTAAGTTATGGTGAGCATGGGAGAAAAAGACTTATTTTACAGTTATGTGGCGGTTCTCAACAATGAAATAAAAGAATAAGTTAAGTAAGGCTCCTTTTACCAATAAGTACAATGGCATGAAATAAATATTTTTAGATTCAAATTTTCAGTTAATATGGGTAGCTTCTCTGTAAGCAATATAAGCAGTTTTCTTGCTCCCTAATCAGTTGTAGCACTTTATAAGTTAAAAACTATTGACGAAATTTAACAGAATTTAAATCTACAAGTGTCAATGCTTACAATACTTCAACTGGAATAATTGAATTCATGTTTAAGTGACACAAACAAATGGTCTAAATAACAATTTGTTTTATGGAGGTCTGTATATTTTTCCCACAAAGTCTCTTGTAAAATGACATGGAAGTTCATGTTTTTAAAGACTGAGATCGATAGATGTGAAAGTAGAAAATCAAGAAGGTTTTTTTATTATTTCCTCAAATGGAAGATTTATAGGCACTGGGACAAACTCAGTTTTCATTTTAATTACAGAACTGAAACACGCTATAACAGGAGAAATAGATGAAGAAAGATATTTTGTGAGCCATTACTTCCATTCCACGATAAAAAAACTTTTCTATTCAAGTTTTGAATACAGTTGTGTGTGTTTAATTTACTTTCATTCAATAGTTTCATGACTGATGTTATGGAATATATACTCAGATGGTGCCATTTCAACCATGTTCCATGAACTCTGTGTATGGATATAGAATGGTGTAATTCTTGCTGTTAGAATGTTGCTCTTATTCCAGTTTTAAGGGGGACTATTAAAAACTATAAATTAGTTCTACCTAACAAGTCAATATTCATCTTCACAGCCACTGCAGTAGCAAGTCAGAATACAACTGCCTAAATAGTCAGACTCCTGTACTCTGACTGACCCCTGCTCAAACATTTCAGCATGTTTGTTCTGCCGTCTCACAGTCTTTTTCAGAGTTCTCTCAGTCCAGATTTCCCTCAGGGGAACACAGTATGTAGCAGAAGATTGGGCTGCTCTAACATCCAGTTTTCCAGCCCAAATGAACTGGAACCCATTTACAGTGGGATTAGTGAAGCTGCAACCACTAATGCAGAATGGTGATCTCAGTCCTTCCTCTAAAGCAATAGCAGGCTACCTTGAGCACCTGTCCCAGCAGTTTACCTCAGAGAACTGCTCTTTTCATACCTGGTTTTTTATCTCACTTTTTCAGTTATGGCCGTTGACTCATTTTCCTGCTCTTTTCATCCTGTCTGCTTGCTTCTGTTCTGGCAGTTGCCGTCATTGTTTCAGTACTAGTTGCTTTAGACATAACATGGTGTAATTACAGTCATTAAGAAGAATGACCAGGTAATGGTATCACTGTAAACCACACTGTTCTTTTTGCAGAGCAGTTTTGGGGAGATCATGGTGAAGACAGCAGTTGTTTTAAATATTCCATGTCCTTGCAGCAATGACTTCTATTTTATCAAAGAGTTTCAGACACCTGACATTAAACATAAACCTTGAGCTAATTAAATTTCAAACTTACAAGAACAGAGGGGGTTCTTTTTTATACCAGAGATGAGGCACTTGGATGGGAGACAGTGTAATGCATGTTTTGAAGGAACCTGACCTGCTCCAATGTGATGCAGCCAAACATATAGAAAGCAATGACTCTGTAAGGGAACACTAAGATTTTTGTTTGTCTTTCGTTATAACAAAGAAAAAGACAGGAACCATCTTTCATCATTGAACTGAGTATTAAAATTAGTAGAAAATCAGGGTGAAGAAACACTGCTGTCTTTTAAATCAGATTGGATAAAACCACACCTTCTCTCAGCAACCCATGGAGGTTTCAGTGAACTTTTAGTCAATTTATGGGAGTGAGGGGACGAACACCCTGATAATTTGGACTTGGCATTTGGAATCTATGTGTTCAGTCTTTTCCTCCTCTGTTTTGTGTCACTTTCCAGTGAGGTGCTGCAGCCCCAAAAGAATTGGGATTTTAGGTGGGTGTTTCTCACTCTGTATTCTCATAAGCATTTTCCCAATAGTAAGCACCTATGTCTCCCTATGACTTCTTTCCCGTTGTCACTTTATTGCTTGTACAACCACAGCTCTTGTTAGTGTTGCAGAAGATAAAAGTCCAGGGTTTGGGGGCTGTTTCATGAACTGGATCAGACAGCTGAAGGGGGGGAAGACTGATCTGTGAGCTGCTCTGCATTGCCAAAGCAGCTGCATGAAGTTTTACTGATGCTACTGAGATGGCTGTATTTCTCAGTGGCTTGGTGCAGGTGAACAGTAGAGGCAGAGGCCTCCCTTGTTATTCTTGTGTATTTCACATTTTATTGAATTTATTATCCTGCTTCCCCTGCCCCATTCCCAGACTTCTTGTTCTCCAACTTGGAATTTATTATTGTCTTACTTTCTGCATTTGTTCAACTTTCTAACAATAATATAGTCAGAGAGACTGACTTTATAAAAAAATCAGTGGATTGAAAAATTTCTTGGGAGCATGGCAGACCAGACTCACATCCATTCTCCAATTAGTATTTGACGATTTGCAAAGGAAAGGGATGGTGGAGAGAAATTCCAGTATATACCATAGGCTTGGTGTTTACAGCACCAGTTTGGCAGGCAATGAAAAGGCGAAGCAATATCTGAACCTGTTGGGTGCTGAGGGGTGTCCTTTTTTTGCCTTCCAATGAAATAGTTTAGCCATCAGCATGCTCTGTAAGCTTTCTCTGTCTCTCATTCATTTAGAAACACACCAAAAAAAAAATACTTTTGAATGTTTTGCTTTTTGCCCTGACATGGTTTTGAAAGTTTTCCTATCTCACTGGGAAAAAAAAAATTATCATGGAAAAACAATTTCCAATTCAGCCTCAGTGATTTATGACAATTTTGAGAGAGAGGAAGCACTGAACTGTCAAAGATCCAAGGCACCTGATGGAATAACAAGCCACCTCACGCCATCCCTGCAACCAGAATGTAGTACACTCCAATCGCCTTGTGCTGCTGTTGACTCAGACATGGATTGGTCTGACCTACACTTTATGAAATCTTTGTACCTAATGTTTCCAGGGTCTGGCTCTTGGCCTGCAGAGGTGCCTTGCCAATAGAAACACTAAGCAGCAGGTCTGAGGAGAAACATGGGCAGCATGAATGTGAACTGAAGCTCCTAACACACTCTGTGATGCTGTTTTAATTTGTACCATGTACTAATCTAATTCCTCTACTGCTTCTGTTATTGGGTGTGTTAGAATGGCAAAGTTTCTTAAATTTTTCAAATTAATTGAGGACAAACCAGTCACTTTTTGTGCTAAGTACATTAAAGCTAGAAGTACTCTACAGGTCCTTATACTGTATTGCACTGGACTTGAGCAGACTTCTTCTCTACTTATTTGCTGTCATGGGGTAATGTGAACTAAAACAACATTTACTTTGTCGTTTTTGCTGGGATGGGCCTTTTCATGTGAGTTTCTGTTCTCTAAGAGCAACAATTTGCTTGACAGAAAGGAATTCCTTGCCATTGGATGCTGATATGGTCTCACGACTCTGTATACAAGACCCTGCTAGCTTTCTGTTCACAGCTGTCCTTTGCCTGGCTGATTCCTTCACCTTCTTCTTTACCTCTGGTCTATGTGATTTTCTGTTATGACTTCCTTGGTTTCTCAGTGAGCTGAAAAGTCTAGGAGGTGTAACTTTGTTCTGTGCTTTTTGAAATAAACACATAGTTAGGGATGTCTAGGAACTGTTTTTCAAAGTTGTTAAAGCATAATAAAATTGAGTTCTTGGAAGGTTTAAAGTCTCTGGAAGAACTACCTGCAATCAACCTGCTGACTGCTACTGGTAGTTTGGAGTAGATAGCAGTACAAAGTAGGAAACTCCTGTAGAAATACTTGTGAAAAATAGGATGGTGAGATCACTAAAGTTAATATCTATTCTATACAATGTAAGAATACGCAAAATCAAAATTGGAGGATCTATAAAGAGCATATGCAGGATTATGAAATCTGTTATCTGGTAGAAAGGGTCTGTGGCCAAAGGCTACATATTCTGATTCTGCCATTGAAATGTTGAATGCTGGATGAATATAGATGAATCACATCGCTAAACTCTGCTTCAGCTGCTTTATTTGTATAAACCGAATAAGAAGTTTTACCCTTTTGCATAACACCTTTAGAGACTATGAAAATGCAGGTACTCTTGCTTTAAAATGAGAGAAGGAAAACAGATACAGAATAAGAAGCAGACCTCTCTAGAGCAAGTTAAAGAAACACAGGAGGGCCGTGTGTGTAATAAGAGCGATTTGGAAGAAAGATTTTCCCATGAGAAGTTAGGAAGAAAATCTAAAAGTGTAAAAGAAGAATTTGGCTTGCCCTATAAATATTGTATGAAAGGGAATTCTTTTGTTATTAATATGATATTTAGAAATAAAGTAATAACATTGTCAGGAGGACTTAAAATGCCATTTCATTTTTTGTTGGTTTTTCACAGGACATGTTTTTATGTTGAAATGTCAATTCAATAATTTCAAAAAATCATGACTTTGATGTGTTTCAGTTCAGTTCTCTTCAGCTGAAGAACTGAAACAAAATGGCATTTCAATTTGAAATATTAAGGTGAAAGAAAATTTTTCACTTAGGAATGTGCCACAGGAAGACAACATATTTTTTTGTTTTGGAGTTTACATTTCCCAATAAAAAACACTTTGGTGAGAAGGCTTTCTACATGAGCAATTTTCAGTCAGTGCTAGATATAACATTGCTTTTCTTACTCTGCACTAAACGCTGCTCACGGTAGAAAACTGTTAGGGAGTATCTAAGAGTGCAGGTGACAGGAGAGGTCCTCTGCCTGTCACAGAACACAAAACAGAAGACTGCCCACCTATTGTGTTCACAAAGAGAGAAGTTGAGAGTAAGGTAATTTCATTATTCAATTCCTGTCTAAACCTAGAGCTTTTATTAGATTGATACATGCATGTCATGCTAATGCCTTTTACTGGAAAAATTTCCATTTTAGCTTCCAATTCACTAAATGGTTTTCTAACTAATGTGATAGAGGTCTTGTGTTTTGGAAGCTGAAGGTTTTTAACCAGTGGCCAGCATTCCATAATGATGTGTTACTCATCTGGTGGAGGTGGTTCTTCCAGCATAGGTGTAAAAACTGTCATTTTTAGAATAGAGGCAAACTTGGAAGTTTCAACCACAGTTTTCCGGTGAATAAGTGGGCCTACTGGGATTTGCACAATTCTGAGTCTCTCAAATATTTGAGTAAAGTGTAACATACTAGTAATAGTTTGCTGTTACAAACAGCAGTTTACATGCTCATGACAGGAAGGAGAACTAGCACAGAGCTTCTTGTCTTTTTGCCTAACACCACCAAGAAAGGCATATAAGCAGTGGTATGGTGCTGCTGTCTCACTAGCAGAGGAGTTTTTCTGTCTCTGAGTTTGGAAGAAAAAGCCACAGAAGGAGATGGAGGAAGTTGCGCTGAGTGAATCATCAGTGCTGTATTTTTTTTGACAGCAAAGGGTTTAGAGAAGCTCTTCCACTACCTGAGCCATTTCATGTTATGGTTTTATCTTCTTTTCTCTTAATCTGTGCTGTCTCAGCATTGCAGAATGGCCACCCAAAAATGTTTTCCTGAATGACAAAGAAGTGCAAGTTTTATTTCTTTATATTTTATTTATTTTTTTTTTTATTTCACCCTCTTCACACTGCTAGCTAGCCACAGTTAGTATGACAGTTAGTGAATTAAAAAGTACATTATTATACAGTACAATACTAAAAGTTTCTCCTGGTTACTAGTGGCTAATGTCCTGAGTAAGAGAGCCAAGAATGAGATCTCAGAATGAAGAGAAACCTGCAAGCATTGTAATCTCAGGGTTGAACTCACTGAGGTTGCTGACTTTTGTCAGCAAATAAAGCAAATAAAGTCATGCTCTGTCACACAGAATCCACCACTGTATCTCTCCTGTCATTAAGAGAGATATTTTTATGCAGTTTTTACCACTCTCTTAGGGCTTCTGCCTTGATTTTTGAGAGCAATTTCATTACTCTGGTCATGTAATAGTTTTTCTTCATGCTTGACATTACTTCCAAGCTTTCATAGTTAATTGTACGTGTCTGTACCATTCAGGAGATACCACAACAAAAAATATTGATCACCACAAAATAAGCTTTGAGATGGCCAAATTATTTCAAGAGTAGGAAATAATAATGGGAATTGTGTTAAATTTATTCATAAATGTTATAATGTTAAGAGCTCTAACTGTAAAGGATCTCTCTCTTTTCAATGTAAATTTGTATTCAGTGCTGGCCAAAGTAGACTTGTGTGTGGAAGCAGTATCTGCCCAACAGTCAATAGTCTAAACTGAAAATACAGTAGATCATTTGGGATTTCTCTGCTTATCTTTTGTATCTTTTTTTTTTTTTTAACTAAGCAGGAAAGTATTTTTTAAAAAAAAAGTCCTAATTTTTTTATTGTTTTTAGTTAGGTACTTTTTTTTTTTACTAATTCTGATGTTTGCAGCAGGAAAAGAAATCCTTTTGTTTCATTTAACTCTTCTTTTAAAATAGGAACAAGTAACAAGTGTTGGGTAGAAACAAAGCAAAGTCACAGTTGGATGTTGCTGTTATAAGATAGGCGATGACAATGGTATCTTTTTAGTGTATCTCTTATCTGTGGTGTCATTAAATCTAATGATGTGCTAAATAATAAAAGCAACCTTATCACATTGCAAGGCTTTGAATTGTCTCAAAGTTGCCATGCCTGCGGGTTCCCTTTGGCTTTTGGACAGGGTTTGGAGTCGGAAGGAGCTGCAGTTCAGAGTGCATTTATGTGATCAAAGCTCTTTAGACAGATGGCTGCTAGCACTCCAAAATGATTAAAATATGTTCCAAGCAACATCAGTCTGTGGGCTTGGGGACCCAACCTTTCATTAGTCAATAAAGGGTCTTGAGTTCTTGAAAATGAAATCTTTAAAAGCTAATAAGGCTGCTGGTTTGCTCTGAGCTGTTTCTTTGGATTTGCAGTTATGGATTGGAATTGGGCCAGTATCTGTCCAATAAATATGAGGCTTTAAAAAAAATCTGGTTACAAGAGACCTCCCAGCAGATCTGCCTGTTAAAGAGTGCAGCCAAAATTTTCAGTCTCATATACGTAAGTTTACACACCTGAGTTTGCATATAGGGAGCTGGGAAGGGACCTGCAAGTGCCCCTTTGAAAAGCCAGTAATTTTCTGGAGCAATAGTTTATCTGTAGGTGCCAACACTGGATCATTTTGACCTGTACAACTTTATTTTTAAATCCTTATGTGTTGACCAAGGATAATTCTAGACTACTTTAAGGATACCATAATCAAGAGCATTAAGCAAGTTTTCAGAACTTTTAGAAATCAGTAATATTATTTACAGCATTCCCAAGTGTTGTCAGTACTTGCCAAATCTAAACATGCCATAGTATGGTTGGGTGCTACAGTGTGGCTGCGTGTATTCTCCTCTACACCTGGCTTGTGCAAGATCGCAACCGGGGGCTTGTGCAGGTGTGAGGCGTCTGTAACCTCTGCAGGTCTATGTGAGGGCAGCAGCATTAAATGCCTGTTTAATAAGATACTAACATGTTTGAGCCTTCTGTTTCCTTTTTTCTTTGTCTAATAGAGGAGACTCTGCTCTCACAATTTGCAAATTTCTGAACTTGAAGTGTTCTTACCCAGTAGACTCTTTCTACACAAGGCTCAAAACCTGAAGATACGTAAATTCTCTCCAAAATGCCTCAAGATTTAGCCTACTGCTGTAGAATGTATTTTAAAACACATCAGAGTTTTGACATGCACCAACAGAAGTAAAACAAGTCGTGGTGATCCCATTAGCTCAGTGTGATCCCATTAGCCACATTGTTCAGCCTGTCTTCTTTCACCTTGGGAACAGCTCTCACATTCCTTTTGTCAGGACTTGATGGGGCTGGCAACTGAAGTTCTTCGCCACACACACACACACACCATATTTACTCTGAGAATGTCATACTCCATTTCTTTTTCCCAGAGTCTCCCTCTGAAGGCTTGCCTGCACCTGAACAGCCAATGAATTTTATTCATCATAAACATAAGCAAGATGTTACTGGTTTTTGATAAAAGTACATCAGACTCTGGGTTCTGATTATTTTGGTGAGCTGATTTTGATGTTCATTTGTTGTAAAATACCTGGTTTGTTTGTCCCAAAGCTTTTGTCCACCATCTAAAAAATCCTGTCATCTACTATGCTCTTATAAATGAATTCTGAACTGTGTCACATTTTCCCTAGCTCTAGATATAAGTATTTTCTTTCTGTTCTTCAGACTCCTGTGAACTAATTTTTTTCCTCAGACAAAACTTAAGTGCTTGTTTTCTACAAAGTAGGCAAAACAAGACAAAAGTCTACACTAAAAGCTCGGGATATAGTGAACATGCCTGTTTCTCTTAGTGTCTCCATTTCTGGAGTTCCTTATGAACAGATATATTTACCTTGGACTTGAGAGTTCTCACAGTGACTTAAGTGTGCTCTGAAGTGGTCCTGCTATTTTATCTCTGTTACTGTTCTGCCTCCTAATCATCTAAATGAGTCAGAACTTCAGAGTAAGGAAATGCACAAAGCTTTCATCAAAGTGATATGATTTTAGGGCTCAGTAGATCATGAACAACTAGGACTAGGAAAAAAGAAAAACAATAAAGAACAGATTCACAGTGTCTTGAGAGCAAACAGAATTTCTGTCCTTAGGAATTATGTCTCTCTTTGTATCTCTAATACATCAGACTTTACATTAATCACTTTTCCCTCCACTCCAGGACAGCACATAAAACTTTTTACTAATCAAGCCAGCGTCCTATATAGCCTGTGTCACTTTTTTCTTTGATCGTTTTTCTGAGCTCTGCAGAAGCTCCATTTCCAAGAATGCCATGTAACAAGCAAGTGCTGCCAAGTGCTTCACCCCTATACTCAGGTCTGAGATTTTCAGAGAACTGAGCAAGACTTCAAGAGTAACATGAGTCTGGAGAAGTGGATGATTTTATACATGCTGCTAAAGTGCTTGGGGGATTCCTGCTTTGAATGTTCTGGTTTGTCATTATTTCATCTGGAGTTGCAAGTCCCTGTAAGATGTAAACACCAAGGCCTAAAGGTCTCCATTTGGGGAGTGGAAATGAAGGACCTCCTTTGGAATGTTTTTTCTTTGGCTCTCAAATCCCCTAGCTGTAAGATGTAAATAGTGCTACTAATGCATTTTTTGGAAAGTATTTTAAGTTTTCTTTATTAGATTCTGCTAAATATTAAGTGTGATACACCTAAATTTGTCACAGTAGCTATTGTATTGCAGCAGTCTTGAAATGCAAGTACAGAACTGCCTTTTCCAGATGAGTCATACCCTCATCTGAGTGCCCCATTAATACATTTAATGTTTAATGACCAACTGTTTCTCCTGCTTCCTCCAAATTACTGTAAAGTTACTATTCCAAGGAGAGAAAGTAGCTTTTTATTCTGGAGAAGACTGTGGCATTCATCGCTTTCAGTGAGAATGTAATCTTAAACAGTTCATGGGATTTCCTCTGCTAAAAGGCAAGCACAAATTTGGAAATCTTTTAAATAGGAATGAAGCTGCAAGAGAGAAAAAAAGGGTATCTGCTGTTGCATTAGTTCAGTTTAGGGCATGTATGTGTATGTATGATCAAATTAACACATATAGATATATATATAACTTTGTTGTAGAAGTGTTGCAGAATTCCTTTTTTCTCCTTGTAGCAATGCAGCTTGTTATTACTGGGAGGAAAAAACTTGGATTTATGAAGGAGGTGGTGAGGTTGCCAAAGTTGATGGAGGTGAATTTGGACAGCCAATTAGTGTGGGACAGCTAGATGGGAACAGAGAAGAATGTAAAATGAGTGGATTGCTACACATTTATGCTTGCCAGAACAAAACAGGCAAATTGTTTGTGATTTTAAAGACCTTGAGTTTGCAGACTTAAATAAAGACATGCCTTTAAAAAAATCCAAGAATATGTTGGTATAATGATAGTTCTTTCGAACATTATGCTAGAGAAAGGGTACAAGAATGTCAAACATTTAAAAATTATTTTTACTCAGCTAATTCTTCCATAATGGACGTTAATACTGTTGACATTACTCGTGGATTGAATGCAAGCAATTTAGACAGTAGATAGTATCAGGTGCTAATAGATCAAATGTAATTATTCTTTGTGAAATAATTTTACACAGTTTAGCAAGATTGTTTCAATTATTCACTGTAAAGGAAAACACTGAGTAAAAGTGAAAATACTAAGCTTTCTCCTCTAGGGGCATTATATGCATTTCTAAGTCATATTTTTTCTTCATAGCAACCTTTCCTCTATAGCAGCTTCCAGTGCAAGTTATTACAATTCTTTTTGCATAAGATAGGTCATGTGAAGTTCAGCTGTAGGTGGGGCCACTGTGGTTGATTGGGGGACAGTCTTAATAGATCCATTTCATTAATTAAGTCATGCATTTTTTTATTAACAAAACCTGTATGTCAGGTTTAGCCAGCTGGGAGCCATTCTTATGGTTGTTATCTTTGTCAGAGGGAATATTGTGAAAATAAGGAATTACTGTACACGCTTTAACTCCTGATTAAACAGAGGAATGACATCCGCTCACCTGCTGTCCATGAAAAAATAACTTGGGGGCATGTCATGGTGTTGATTCATTGATTCTGATCTTACATATCTCATTAAGGTACAAACTATGTACATTGTACTGAAAATATACCATGAAGGACTTGTGTCATATCCAATCCATGGTCATTGAAACAAGCAAGGTTGAGGTCAAAATTTCAAACATCTAGATTATTTATTCTTTTTATTCTCGAATGAACTTTTTCTTCTTGCCCCTTTTTTTTGGCTATATAAAGTAATATTTTCTTGCATTTTTTCTCTCCTGGTCTTCCATTCCCAGAGATCAGGAAGAAGCAGCAAGGTTTCCAGGAAGTATTTAGTTGCACTAGGCAGCCAGAAGACCACCAACTTATGGCCACAGCCTTTAGCTTCTTGATACAAATAAATTCAAAATAGTCTTCACTAGGTTTTCTTCTGGTTCCCAATGAGAAATGCACTAATGGCTTCCACTATTATTAGAGAAGATTGAACTGGGAGGAACTTTCACTAAAGAGGAAGAAGTTCTGTGAATTTGTTCCTTATGAAAGACTGAAGAAGGATGGATAACAGGATTCATATTATCTGATTTGTCTTTCTTTTGCTTCTGAGCTAGGCAGGATCTTAATGTTATCCGGGCTCATATAAGATAATATTCTGTTTGTTTCAATCATATTCTGTAAAAGGGACTTCCATCTGTCGGGGTTGCTCAGCCCACCCCGAAACGTTGGTAGGATAACTCAGCTGTGTGAGACCACCCCCTGGAAAACGAAGTGGTTTCTCCCTGTGTAACCTTACCTGGATATGTTAATTGCAACCTGTCCCCCTACCTTATCATTTGCTCTCTCTGTATCCCCCCGCCTCCCTCTCCTCCCCTGTGCCCATTGCCCCCTGGCCAGACCCTATAAAAAGGGTCTCCCAAGGCCATTCGCTCTCTTTCGCCACTGGACCCCTTCAGGAATAAAGTGCTCTGGAACTCCATGTGACTGAGCCCTCTGATTCACCCTGGTAACGCTTTAGCCATCTACCTGGGGGAGGTGGATACTCACCAGAACACCGGCTGGGGTAGAGGACAGAATTATCTGCTCCAGTACCCGGCAGTACTGGCCAGTGGGGTCTTTCGGAATCTCCAAGACCCTCCTGGTGAACACAGAAGTTCCACCCGCCCCACACCCCCCCAGGGACAGCGATATCCATCCTAATGGTTTTGGTGGAGGTACAGAAATACATATTCTTCCATTTAGCTCTTCTTCCATACTGTCTGTACCAAAGGAGTCATTTTACAACCTTTGCAGTTGTGACAGTAGAATGAGGACTGTCATGAGGTAGGAATTTAGTTTTCCCTCTTAAGCAATGTTACTGCTCATATCAGAGGAGGGTATAATACCTATTGAATGTGTATAACCATAGTAGGCAGTATTCATACCAATAATTATCTTGTCCTGTTCAAAAAATAAATAAGGAATTGGAGAGTGTTGAATTCCGTGTTGGCTAAATTTCACAAGAGCTTTCATACTCATTCAGTTTCCTTGTCAGGTTCTGAGAAAATAATTAATTGTTTGGTTCAGTGCAACAAATATATTTCCTGCTACAGTATTTCATTTTATCTGGTCATGGAGAAATTGTATGCTGGCAAAAAGAAAAAACTGCACTTTTTCTTGTGAACTCCTGTGTCATAAAGTGAAAAATGTTGTGTTCTTCTTCAACCAAACTAAATTAAAGTGCACAACTATATTACAGATTTTATTTCAATAGCCCAATGGTCACAACTCATGAGGGTAAAGGAAGAGAGAGGTGAGGGAAGCTAATTTAAAATTTTTAGGGTACAGGAATCAGTTTGGCACTGTTTATCACCACTTTCCAACCCCTATGCTTGAGAGCTTCTCTTCACTGATTTTTCTCCAACAGCCACCAGTCTAATCTCTTGCTTTTCAAGAGGTATGCAAGTTGTGTGTTTTGGCTTCGAGTCATGTGCCGTATCCAGGTGCTGGCCCCTTTCACTGGGAGGAAGGCAAGAACATCTTCTCACAAAACAAGGATGTTTGTACTCGGGGCAGATCAACAAAGCACAAGAGGCTGCTGTCACTGCCTATGCCCCGTGGTGACAATGGTGGCTGAAGCTGCAAAGGGGAGGCAAAAACTTGTAAAAAACTGTTTTTTCCATTAAGGTCCCAAAGATCTGTCTGCTGAGGTTAACCAGGTTGATGTGCATTGTTAACGTGTGCATACTGTTAATTAGCTCTTTAGTATCTTTCCATGAACAATAATTGGTGGTGAGACCTGAACCAAATCTGGGCCTCAGGTTTCCAAGATGCAACACATGTAGGTAATAAGAAAAAATCCAGGACCCCAAAAGCTTATATTTTAAAGAAAAAGAGCTAGGGAAAGACACTTTACTTCCAGTTTCAGCATGGCAGGCTGAGTTTTGCATGTTGTGACTTGCTCAGTACCACACAGAAGATGTGAATTAGAAGAGGGAATTCAAGAGAGAGCTTTTATCCCCAATCCACTAAATCATTCCCTTAGCATGTGTCCTTGTTCCACGTTAAGTAGAATGGCCCAGACAAGTCTGCCCAGTTGCCTCAGTAAGCTTTGGTACAATAGGGAAGCAGACTTCCCCTATATTAAATTTCCCAGGCGCTCCCTTTATCATTTAAGCCATCGTTTTAACTGCCTTGTTTCATAGCGCTTGACTGTCCAAGGAGCTGTATGATTTATATGAGTAAGGGTTTGGCAGCAGCAGCTAGGTAAGACATGACTTACTGAGTAGTGAAACATTGCCATTGTGCCATTTACATGGCTTTCAGGAGGTGAGTTTCTAAGCATGTATCCGCACAGCAATCCCCAAACCAACTGCATTTTTGTATGGGAGAAGCCATGATGGCATTAAAGTCGACATTTTGGGTGTATTTACCCATGTGGAGGACAGATTTCAGACTGCAGCACATGCAGTCTTCCTAGTGAGTACATGTTGCTGTGCACAGCACCAAGAAAGTGGGGAAAACATGCTGGGCACACTCAACTAGAGTTCATCAGTACCTCACTTACTGGCACCCTGGTGACCAAAGCTGGCTATGGGCTGAAGCACAGTACACCATGTTTGCCTTTCATCAGAGTTGCATAATATTTTTTACTGACACCTTCGAGAAAGATCAGACAAAACTGTTCAAATACTCAGTTTTATTTTCTTGGGACAGGGAAGGAAGTATCCTCAAATTTTAAAAGTTAAATCTTCATTTTTTAAAAAAATCATTCAAAGATTTTTTTTTTAACCCACTGAACCATTCAGTAAAGAAAGTAGGGACAAGGACCAGAGCCCCATGTGATTTCCCTTCTCAGGTTAGTCACACTGAGGGTTTCTAGCTTTAGGACTACTCAGTTCATCCATGAGATCATCCCTCTCTGAAATACCATATGTATTCAATTATTCCATCTTTGAAACACGTTTCCATTCTTTGTATTTATTCTAATTGCCTACTCCTGGAGAGCCTCTGCTCTTCCTCAGCTGGATGTTCCTGGCCATGCTAGAAGGCAGGGCTGGCTTCCAGCTAGGGGTCCAAGACAGCTTTGTGTCTTGCTTTTCTGATTCAGTGGAGGGATTAAGCCAAGTGATCACAATAGCAAATCAGGACAGCCATAAAATTCACAATCATGTCTGATTTATAAAGATAACATTGTATTAAGTACAAGCTATTTTCTGAGATTTTTAGTAACAGGCTTTCTTTAGCTGATCACTCCTCCATGGTGCCATGTGCTTTACTGCTTGATTGATTTATATGCCTTTATGATCTTAATTAATACTGTTTTCACCAGAGGCAATTACTAGTGATTGGAAAACTTCAGGCTATTCAATTTATCTATGCCAGTGTTTTGAAATTATTCCTGTGATCTTTATTTTTGAAGACTATTGAATGGCATCAAGAACACAAAGGAGGCCATGTAAACACTGGGGGACAAGTAATGCTTATACTTCTGGGAAAACATTTATGGTGATTCACATTTTGGAAACTGAAACACTATCAATGTTTTATTCCCAGATTATTTTCCAAGAAAAAGCTTGGATCCATTGCTGAATCAGTTTCTTCAAAATACTTAGGCTCATATTGAAGTTGGATCATGCAGAAAAGGCTGGAAGATTGTGCTGTGGGAAAGAGTCAGAGGACTCCTCCATCCTCTGACATTCGCACAGGGGCATGGAATAAGCCCATCCAAGTATCTAAGGAGGTGTTTGGATCCTACCTGACTGTAGCAAAGGGATGCCTGCAGTAGATGTTAAAGGATCAGGACAAAAGTGGTTTTTTGTTAGGATCTAGACAAGCTGCTTTGTACAGAAAAAAATAGAAAATGGAAATTTGTTTAATAAAATTCATTACATGAGAATATACGCACTTGAAGATGGGAATATTCAATGTATGGGTGCAAAAAGTCTCTGGATCTTAGTATAACTATTTTAGAGTTATAGGTTTTTTCCCTGGTGAAAAGAAGCTAAAAATCCTATGTCGTCTTGACGTGAATGAGAGCTAAGAATTTTTCAGAAACTGAAGCCTTGTAGGAAAATCTCAAATCTGCACTTGTATAACAGGTTTTGAGTGAGTTTGGCACAGTATGTACTACTACAGTATAAAGGGCTAGGTTCCTTGATGTATATTTCTAGTTGGCATTTTATCAAGGAAATAAACTTTGGTTTTTCTTTATTTTGTGACATGTGGATTGAAACTACATTTTCTCTGTCCACAGCCTTGATTTAAAAGCATTAGATCATTAAATTAGGTGCTTTTGCATAAGACTAAAATTGTAACTGAACAAATTATTTATGCAGAGAGAAGCAAGATAAAGTTTCTTTCAAGAGTTCTTTAACATATCAGATTGATAAGAGTCAAAACACCTTTACTGCCATTAAATATTTACCAAGACTTGGCTTTTGGAAGAGGGGCAGTTCAGTGCAGTGTGTTTGGCTCCATGCAATGCTATTGATTAGCTATCAGAAGGACATAGTTAATGGGTAACTGGAGGTATTACAGAGCTCTCCACATTCTTGTCAAGTCTTTTCTCTGAAGATGACCTAAAATAAAGTCAGTTACAACTGGCGTTCACCTGAGACAGATTGCACAAGTTCGCCTACGGTATGAACAAAAGGTTCACAAGGATCAGTTGACCAGGTCTTAGGCAATCCTTTCTAGTAGTTGTCATCACTGCTGGACTTTAGAACTGCACGTGTTTACATTTAATTAGAAAGAACACACAGTTTACATCGCACAGTAGCTATCAGTATCGAATCAGAATTGATTTCCGCTCTTTCTCAAATGGCTATTTCTTTCCGACTAATTAAAAAAAGGCACATAACAAAATGACTCATATAAATTTTAAAGCAAAGTAAACACTATTCCCTGGAGACAAAAATAAAAGTCAACAGCACATAGTTATTACACTGAGCTTGTTTTCAGGTGACTCTGATGCCTGCATTATGATATGTATCAGTACCATCAGATTTCTTTTATTTAGATGTACGTATGAAGTGCCTCTTTGCACTGAGTGGACACTTCACTGACTGTTTCAGTTTTCAGGGTCAGGATTCTTTTTTGTTTCATCTGAATTGTTGCAGTTTATCTAATATGAGCTGATTCACTAATACTACTAATTTTTGCAGAAGGATTTTTTTAATTTGAAATTATTGTCTGTGTGTAGGTCAGTCATGTAAAACGGAAGTCAGAAGCCCTATCTTTACTAGTGAGAAGCTGCAAAGGAAACTAAAGGCCCAAGCCATATTAGCCTTAACTTCACGCATAATTTCTTACAAAGAAATCTCTATTAGGTTTTATTAGTTCTGCAGGCAAATCTAAATTCAAATTGTGGTGACAGGCAACATCAATTAAGGCTCCTAGCAGAAACGTCTGACTCTTGAGTGCACCCATTCTTTGTCATCAGGGAAGATTTCCATGGTTGGCATTTTGGAGAGTAAAGGTTCATGCCAGCAGTACTGTAAAGCCTGTGGGAGCTGAAGGGATTGCTGAAAGCCGACTGGGTTGGTGGGTGTGTGGGGACTGTAGGAGCTGATCCCGAAATGCCTGGTCAGAACCTGATGTTCCTTTATGCCATAATACCCTGGTTTTCTTGTGAGCGACAGCATTCAGGATGAAGCTTTTGGCAAGGTTCATCAGAAAAATACAAAAAGTAATACATAGTGTTTTAAATTACATAGTAGTACATTGTTTTCTACCAGTTTTTGTTGGTATGCCAGTGGCTGTTATTTTAGTGCACTACTAAGAGTTACTGCTTTCTTAATTCAGTTTAGATTTGAGGAAAATGGTGCACTGTTCTTTAAACAGTTGTCAGAAATGTTGAAAACATACTCTCAGTATAAAAAATAAATCGCTATGACCTTTAGGACAAGATCCTCTGTGTCTCTTCCACCAAGCTTGTGTTTCTGCAAATCCCTGACATCGGCAGTTTCCCTGCTGGCCCCAGGCCAGAGCTGCTGGCTCCACACCACCCACGTACACACCCCTTCAGTGATCCATGTCAGCCCAGTGGCCTCCAGCAACCAGCAGAGGCACAGGTGCTGCCAGTTCAGCCTGGGGACGGGGAACATGGCAGTGCCTCTTGCCAGCTGTGCCCCTCCTCTTTGCCCACTGCCCACAGTCCAGCCAGGAGCTGCTCTGCTCTGCTAAACGCTCACACTTCCCAGGGAGAGCAGACGGGAGGTTGTGATACACAGTAAAACACGGAGTTGCTGGCACCATCTTAAATGTCCATTATATTCACATACTGAGGTCATTCTTGGTGCCAGCTCTGTCTTCGATTAATAGATAAGGTTCCCTCTCTATTTGCAGTGTTACCTAAATAATCTATTACTGTAGGGAATAACTACAGTATTACAAATACTAAGGTAAAGTTATTTTGTTAACTAAAGCCATTGGCAAATATTTAAGAATGGCCAAGCATATGAAGTGACAATAAAGAAGATATACAAGATAGCAAAATTCTTACTTGTAGCTTCTAGTAGGATAAAGCAAACACCTTACAATTTTTATTTTGTTTTTATTAATTTTGGGTTAATTTTACTTAGTTAGAAGCAAGCCTTCACAATGCACCCTGTGAATGCTTAGGCTAGAATATGCTAATGCAGCCAATTCCCTGTCAAAACATGACAGGAACTTTTTACAGAAGGCTTGGTTCTAGGAATAACATATAACTTGGGAAAACTACAAAGAGTATCTGCAATAGTTGCTGTTGTATTGAAAACACAGTCCCCTAATTCTTGGAAGAAATTTGAGAGCCTGTGAATCTTGTCTTGCAATTGGCACAGATACATTGTGGAACCCTGAAGATGTGTATTTAATGTTAACATGTAGCAAGTGATATTCGGGATTAAAGCATAAAATCTGCAGTAGTCTCTTCTGTGAACTCAGGTGCACTATATCTCTGTGTGAAAAAAGCTAATGCTAAGTTGCAATTGTCCAGTCTCTAATCAATTAGAGATAGCAGAGACCCCAGCCTCGGGTGCATCATGTACCCAGGGAATTCAGATGGACTTCTTAGCTGCAAGCTAGCTTCTTAGGTGTGGGTCTGTGCTCGAGCTGAAGAGAATAGCACTATAACTGCACTGCAGACACCTCAAAAACACTTCCTTCTACCCCCTGGTCTCATGTATGTTTTACTGTGTTTCAACCAAACACTGTTAATACAGAAACTGTTTTTGTGGAGGTCCTAGACCATTTGATGGCAAGGTGAATGTGAGGAATGATAGGTGGTGCTGAATGTCGTGTGCATATCGCTCACATGAGACTGTGCTATCCAAGCAATTTGCCCAGGGGCTGCATAAAGTGAACAGAAGACATTTGATTACTGTGCAGCTCCGTAAATGAAGAGTTTGTAATGGAGGCATGGTCATTACAGAGCTCTCCACATTCTTGTCAAGTCTTTTCTCTGAAGATGACCTAAAATAAAGTCAGTTACAACTGGCGTTCACCTGAGACAGATTGCAATTATCTTGGTAGTCCTTCAAGAAAGGCTCCATGTCCTTACTACCTCTCCCAGGCTAATCACAGGGAAATGGTATGGGTACTGCAGTGGTCCTAGACAGTAGAAATTAAGTTGAAAAGAATATGTTTGCTGCTTGGCATTACCAGAAGACCATCTGGGTTTAGTTTTGTCCTAAATTCAGATTGTGCTGCATCTAACTTAGCTGTTTCAACAGAGATGAGTCTGTTGGCATTAGTGAAGCTCAGAGCACTTTGCAAAGGTAGCATTGCAAAGGTAGCATTGCAAAGGTAAAGATGAGGAGGAAGAATGTGTTTGCTAGTGGCCTTTAATTTATATTTGTTGAAAAATGGAAATTCTAGGATTGATAGTAGTCAATTTGAGCTTTCACTGTAGCTAATGAACCTATGTTTGAATCATCTAGTGTCCAGGCTCTTAGGACCCTGGTGCAAGTCACAGATTTCTCTAAATCATTTCAGGAGAGAAGGCTGAATCTCAAGGTGCGGCTCACTATTGTTTCATACTCACATGTAATTGAGTCTGGACAGTATGGACACACATGATCAGCACTAATCTGTCAACATAATGTCCTGTAAAATCCTGAAGTTGTATGCCCAACCACCACAGAGAAGAAAATCAACAGTGGGCTCTGTTCAACAGTGGTTGAGGTTGCCTGAGCTCATCCTAGACTACAAATGCATGGGTACACCACAGAAGAGAGTGACACTCTGATGGACTGTGCAAAGAACACCTCGTTACGTGTTATGAGCATTCCTGTTGTAACATGTCCCATGGCCTGTGTGCCAGAGTCTGCCTTCGGCTGCTGTCTTTGGATAAATTAGCGAGAGATGGTTGGTTTGTTGTACTGAGAAGAAAACACAGTTCTCTTACCACGTGTAAATGCAGGTAGAGGAATACTAGTAAAATATTTGTCTATGGTAGGGCAATGTCATCTAGTTACCAGTCTACCAGCTGTCAGGCTCCTGACTCACATGTAATGCAAACTTAGCTATTTTATATCCTCCACTTCACAGCAAAGTTTCAAAGTCCTTCTAGGTCTTATGGGCTTTTTTTGATACCATCTTATTGCAGTGTTTCGTAAGAGCACCTTTGAGGTAGTATTTTCAAGGTATTGATGCTGCCTAGCCCTTGAGTGCACTCAGCAGCATGAGGGGACGCTCTTCAAAGCCATCCTGAGTGCAGGCTGAGGTCTGAGAGGTCTCCAGGACCTGTGAGAAATATTAGTGGTGAAAACCAAGGTCAGACCTACATGCCTTTGGGAACATTGGATATGTTTATCACTGGGGTGGAGGCAGAGGGAGGGGACGGCTAGGGAATGTTTGGTTTTTTGCTGGGTTTTTTTTGTTGTTTTTTTTTTTGTTCCTTTAGGTGGAGGGTTTTGCTATGTTGTTCTATAATTGCTTCAGGTGGAAAATCATTTCCCACCTTGCAGCAAAAGTATGCCTGGCAAGGCGAGAAGTGTTTTAGGAGCAGCACTTCATACAGTTGATTTTCAGCCAAAGTCAAGTCCCTCTGGGAGCAGTTACAACTGGTGATAGTTCTTAGCAGCCTTGAAGCTACTCTGACTTTGGGGAATGAGGAAACCTCTTGCTCTGTAGAGGAGCTGCACAAGTGATATCATTGCATGTCACTTTTTCTTTTGCCTAGACACAGCTGAGGTGGGCCCTTGAAGCTCTCAGACCCAAGCTGGAGCAGAAAAGAGGCCATGCTAATACAGTAAAGCAAAAGGCTTACTATAAAGAGCATGTGACTTCCTGAAATCCCGAAACTATTTGAATACTTCTGTGACCCATTTTTCAGGCCTAAAACTCCCATTTATTTTTTAATTATAGCATCAATATTCTTTGAAGAAATAATCTTTGGGACATTAATAAAGGAATTTCAAATTAGTAAATTTCAGAAGGGATGAAATAAAAGTATTTTATCAAAGCACATATTGATGAAAGTCTGGAAATTGCATGCTTTTGAAAAAAAAATTAAAAGATCTATCAATCACAGTGCCTTTATCTGGAGGAATCACAGTGGTTACAAAATATATACATCAGAATCTATTGGTCACTCAGATGCAATCATTATGAGTAAAGACATGTAGCAGTATATTGCGAACTGTATTTCCGTGGCCAATCTTTGAAAAAGAGCCCCGTTGTAGCCACAGAGAGCCAGTATTTTAGGATCTAAATAAATTACTTTATTTTTCATATATTCTGGAAAAAAATCTGATCTGGTGTAAACAAGGTAGAATATTTAGCTTATCCTCTAGTTTTTGTTGCTTTTTTTAAATCAGGGATCCATATATTCACTGAACAGTTTAGCTTCTCATCTGTCTTTTTTTTTCTTTTAATCTTGTGCCAGGTGTTTAAGAAGCGGGCAGCAGTGGTATTTCAGTAACCTGCTTTCGACATTATTTGCATACCTTTGTGTTTTTCCATGGTGATCAATGCTCAACTGTAGTGGAACTTCAGTCAGTAAATTTTATGTGCAACTGCTAGAGTAATTTTTTTTAATTAGTTCATTCTAGAAATTTTAATGTTCCTTTATAAATATTTCTATTTTCAATATGTCTTCATTTAATTGAAAAGTTCTTCCATATTGTTTTCAAATAAGCACAGGTAGTATGCACGATGACATGTCAACAATCTGACCTTTTAGCTTCTCTATGTCTTTTAGTTCATCCACATGTTGTTTGTCCATGTATATTATATTTTAGTTTGTTTATTATTTTCCTTTATGGGCTGTTGGAACAGAGAGTGTTTTCCATGCAAACACCTTAATAAACTGCAAAGAAAGAAAATATGCTTTTGCATACTAGCAGTTGTCAGGTGGACTGTCTTGAATACTGTAATCAGTGTGCACTGCTACTAGAAATCCACACTGAAATAATGTTTGATTTGTCCAGAACTTTCTGGCACACAAATACAAAGCATTTAATACTATATTCTGGTTTGTGCAATGAAAGAGTTTTGGGTTTGTGCTCTGTGATTTGGAATCCCTATGAACATATCTCAAAATCATGGATAAAACTGAATGGGGACCTTTAGAATTGGTTAGCATGTTAATCATTCATATTTCTAAGTAATCCTGCTGATTTTGTGATTGTAATTTTTGCATTGTAGTGTTTTTATTCCTTTCACTTTATCGAAAAATCTTCTTTTGCAAATAAGTCCCCTGTAGCTGGTGAGTCTGCTTGCTAAAAGAGAATCCTGTGTAGCACAAGTTAATAACACATCAGTAACTTATACTGACTAATTCAACTTCATGTAAATCACAATAAGAACTTCTTGCTGCAGCTTAAAGATGACCAACAAGGTGCTACAGCTGAAAAATGCTTCCTCTTGAGTTTTTGCTGAATAGATTTTTTTTTTTACTTTTTCAAATTTTTGTGGTTCTTACATACTTCTAGAAAAGCCTTGTGGAAAAGGTTTGCTCTTCTTGTTCTCTGTCACTTTTGAAATAAAACTTAGTTTGCTGTTAGTGCGTGTGAGTCCATATATGACACTATTGAAAGTATTAATTAATTCTTGCCACTCAGCCTTAGACTGAAACTTAATAACGTGTATGATTTGGTTTTCCCAGCTTATACAAGTCTTTGTCTGAAGGAATGAGTCTGAAGAACCAGCCTAACTGTGCTTTCAGTACTTCTGAAGGCGGACTGCAGGGAAGGGAGGATGTTGTGACCCTAACTTATGGCCAGATTGAAGATCTGGCAGTTCAGCTGCAGCAAACTCGATCAGAGCAAAAGGACACTGAGCTGAAGCTCCAGAAAGCCCTGGAAGCTTCACAGGAGGCCAATGAAAAAGTTCAAAAGTAAGTCATTTGCCTTCCAACAAAAGTTGCAGGTGTAATCCACATGAAACATTTTTTTCTGGTATTTTGTCTATAACTGAAAGTGTGGTAGTTCTCAGAAAAAGTCCTTTAAAACTATTCCTTCTTTGTCAGCACATTTCCTACTCAGTGTGAAGCTGATCATTTTAACAGTTTTGTGCTATTAGGCAAGTCAGGGTACCTCTCATTACTATTACAGAAATTGCTTCCTATGTGTGCAAGGCACAGAGAAAGTCTTTCCATCTCCTATGAATGGTTTGCACTGTCTTTTTACCCTGTGGCAATCCTATGGCAACAGAGTATTTGCCTTTATAATTGCATAGTAGAATATTACAGTTCTCACTTTTAGTCTGTTACACATCTGGCAGGTTTCATGTCATGGTAAATGCTTATGGGGTTGTTTAGGGGTAGCTTCAAAATCTCACTGAGAGCCACAGGAAGTCTCTGAGTCAGTGAACAGAGACTGTATTCTCTTTCCCATCATAAGTTTCGCTGTTAAAAGGTTGCTGAACTCCAAAACCTGAAGTTCATCTCCACTGAAGTACTTATTGTCATGTTTGTTATTACTAGTGCCTCTTGACAGTCTGGCACTTCTCATCTCTGCATTACATTCATCAATTGCAAAATTCTCCTCTCTCACCCTTCCAATTGGTCAATGCTGAACTGATGCAAATTCTTCCTTCTGTCCATATATATCTTCAACTTTAATGTCTGCAGCATATTTACACAGTAGCCAGAAGTAGGTTTATAATATATTGCAAGAACCTAACAAAAGGTTTTCCTGTTTAAGAAAAATACATGCTGAGTTATTCTATTTTAAAAAAGTTATATTCCTATATTTTTAATTTATTTGCAACTACATAAAATATAATTAAGGTAGATATATATGAAAATGCATATTTTTATTCATCTCTTTAAAACTTCCAGTGGTTGTTTGATAATCACTCAAGTCTATTTTGAGTGCTTAGATATATTTGAAACTTCAGGAGGTGTGTGCTTGATAAAAATAAACCTATAAAAAAAATAAAGCATGGTAAAGAGAATATTGATTTAACCTTTCTGTACATTGTTTTAGGTTGTTGCATCTAATTTTATTTATAAATGTTTAATAATACAGCTCTTTAAGCGGAGGTTGGGTTTTCATTGGCACTTTTTTTTTTCCTGAAGTGAAACAATCTTGTTTAATCCCATGTACCCAGGGTGTCTAAAGTAGAAGTGCAGCCACAAACTGAATTAAAGTAGTGGTGATGCACTGCTATAGTGAAAAGAATTTATGTAATTTAACATGTTCAACTACTTGGGAAAATTTTGGTCAGGTTAGTTTTCATTATTGCTAAGATCAGACGACTGAGCCTATAGCAAAATTAAACAATTGGTTGAAGTCTTTTGATGACAATAGCATGCCCTTTTTACCAAGAAACTGTGGAAATGCTCTGCGCGTCTTCCCAGCACCCAGAGTCATCCACCCCCATCTTATAATTCAACCTGCAAACAGATTAAGCAGCTGAGTTTGTGGAAAGTGTGTTTACTTTGAGCTAAGAACCCTTGTGTGACACTATAGAGATTCCTCTGACACCTCTGGGAGAGCTACACAGACAGTTCGTACTCATCAGCAGGGAAACCGGGCTGAGAATTCCCAATTTCTTTGTAACCTCAACTGCTTCATACAAATCTGTGTTTGGCAATTAGGCAGGAACTCATTTGTTAGCTTAGCATTTTATTTTGAAGATGTAGGATATTCTACATTTCAAAAAAGAACTGACAATTTATAAACCTCTCAACAGAAAGGCTTCTTGGTATTAATTACAGTAGTATTAATTATTAGCACTGCCTTAAGAGGATGCTTAATGTAGTTTAAAATGTGATGCTAAAATTCATAGACTAAAGACCATTCTAAAATAATATTTTCTTGATCTTTTTAAAAGCTCAACTAAAATTGAATTCTGACATATGAAGGAATTAGTTTTATCAACTGTATAAAGTAGTTTCTCAATATTATTCAGTAAAATAGCAACAGTTAAAAATCAGAAGAGTAAAATAATTATGGGCTCCATTAAGAAAGAACATAATTGTAATTAATAAAATAATGTTGAAAAAGGGTTTACTTTGTATCTTCATACCATGTAATTTACTGGCATTCCCTGCCTTTGCTAATCTGTGCTCTGGCAACACTAAAGAATTTTTTAATATTCTTTAAAACTTCAGTGTTTGCATTCAGCATGATATGCAGAGCTTAAAAGAGAGTTGTAATTCTCCATAGCATTGCCATCATGTTGGCCATTTGTGTACCCACCGGTAGTTGTTGCTTTCTAAATGTGAGACCCAAGTCAGAATAGTGGTCCTGTGCTTTCTGTCAGGACAAAAAGCATCTTAAAAATTTCTTGATCCTATCCCACATGAAACAGCAGCTGTGAGCCAGAAGGGGGATATTTTGGTATCTACTTATAGTGAACTTGAACATAGTAAACATCTGTTTATACTGAAGCAGGGTGAACATCTCCCGCTGACTCACTGCAGTGTGAGATATAAATCGAGACTGTGTGCTCTTGCCTATGAAGATGATTCACCATCCTAACAGGGGTGCTGGTGTGAAACAAGAAATGTGAATCCTCAGAGAGTGACCACACAGATTTAGCTGCATTTGTTTGAATCTATTTTGATTTTGAGACACTATCAAGACACACATCAGACTTCTAAGAGTCCTGTTTTCTATAAAGCAAGTACACATTTTAACTGTGGTCTGTGTAAATAAATGCATGTATGTGCACACATAACTCAATACATATTTATTCAATAGAAGATTATGATCTGCACAATAATATTTTTAATTAATACCCTAGAATGGCTATGACTATAATTTTATATATATAATTAATGTTTCTATTTCATGAATTAGGACAGGAGTGCAGAATTCACCAGGAGTGTTGGTATAGTGCCACAGGCCCCCTGCAAGTTTGTCCTGCCTGAGAAGCCAGGAGCCAGCTGGTGCAGTCCCAGCAGGGAAATGGAGCTGACCTGGAGAAGGTGGCTGGGAGAGCCTGTGAATTAATTAATACCTCTGCCAACAGAGGAAGCAAGGCATTTTAAAAATGTCCTTCCGGCTGGAACCTCTGGGATTGTGGAGTGGTTGCTGATGTCAGTGAGATCAGAGGAGGTTATAATGTAATACCAAATCAATATTAGCCAATTATCAGTAAAGGTTGAGGCCACTTTTGATGTGGTTTTTCCAGGAAATGTTCTATTTTTCTGCAACAGCTTTGCAGCTGGAATGAATTTTAATGCAATTTGTCTATTGGGGGCTTCTATTTTTTTCTCATAATTTAATGATTCTGGCTCAGTAAAGCACAGCTCTGCATGTGAGCACAGCTACACTTGCACACTCATGTGGCTGTGTAAAGTGGCAGAGGAGGGTGAGTGGGTAGAATTTCTATGTAATCCTCTAAAAATAAACACAAATCCACGAAGTAACAGTGCGGTGCTAAAATATACAAGTATGAAAATAAGAATAAATGGTGAGAAGCATCCTGCTTGTCTACTTTGTCAAGGTAGTTCTGACTATGAATAAAGTGAATATAAAAGTGATGTAAACCTCATTGCTTCATTTGTCCTTAACTGTTTGTTAGAGACCTTTCCTTTCTATTTTTTTTCCTTTCTTTTAAGCAGGATGTCAGAAGAGTTGCAGTTTTGGATAAAATATTTCGGTTGATTGAATACATAAGAAAATTAAGTGGTCTTCTGAATTAAATTCTGTCCTTAATAACATTTGCTTTACCCCTTAAAGTCTGATTTTTTTTGACCACCTAAATTTCATTGTGACTGGAACACTCCATTTATTTGTTTAGTCCTGAATTTCCCTCTAGCGTTTTTGAAAATGTTTTCTCTGCTTTTGTACATGTTCACATAGTTTCTTAGCTGATGCTGATATACAATTTAATCTATGAAACAATATAAACAACCAGTTCTTACCAAAGGTTGACACAGTTGAATACAAAAAATGGAAAGAAATAAGAAGCAATCATTTATTAAGTAGTTAGTATCCCCCTCTTCTGCAACTAAAACTAATCTGCCTTCTGAATGCAGGAGCTGTGTACGTTTCACATCAATGTCCAACACGTTCTTCAGTGCTGGCTGGAGGGTCTAATCTTTCCCAGAATGATCAGAGCAGTGCAGTTCAAGAACAAGGATGAATATTTGAATAATCACACCACAATGTGAGGTGACCCTCCGACAGGGGACTGACCAGATACACATATGGATTTTGGGAAGAGCCTCTGATGCTCTTTTTTAACACAGCTGTGAGAAGAATGTGGCTAAGACCCAGTAGTCTTTCTGGAGTATAGCTGGCAAAGGAAACCATGAGGAGAAGAGAATTTAACACATGGGTGTAAGGGAGTCCGCTTCATTGATGCGATCTGAGGGGAATGTCTAATGACTGGAAGAATCAAACTTGGCAATGAAAACACAAAGCTCTTTTCATCAATTCAAACGCTGACTCTAAAGCTGCAGATGGTTACCTCCAGCCTTGCCTATTCAGTGTGGGGTTGTATAAAATGGCACTTTGGTGAATACTAATAGATCAAAACAAAGATTTAATAACATAAAGATGTGGTGTTCATTTTTAAATGAGGATACAGGTCAGTGTCTCAGAAAAGAGTGAAATAAGTATCTTTATGTATGGGTCTAAAGTCTCTGGAGATTTTTAACTGCAAACATGAAATCTTTAGTGTGCAGATTGTATTCAGTACAGGGCAGCTATGCAAAGAACAGGCTAAAAGCAAGATTTCTGAATTATTATACTAATTGAGCCTCTTTGCAACATGCAAATGTTGTTAACTAGTTATCTCCCTTTTAAAATCATACCTACATATATTTAGCTGAAGTATACATTGTAGCTTGTATGCGTTCAGCTACTTGTTGTAGAAAAGAATGGAGCTAGTTAATTAGAAATTGCAGGCAGAAGCACTTCACAAAAGAAACAAGTTGTACATTCACTGGGACTTAAAGCTGTTTGTTTTGGAGGAACCACCAAGTCTTACAGAACTCAGCTGGCTTATTTTAAATTTGAGAGCGAGATTTCTTTCATTTTCTTCTTTCAAAACAATAAATGTTATTTGATTTCTTACTTTATTAAGATGTTGTATTTCGATGTTGAGACTTTTCTATTAAAACTATATTGTGATTTTTTTGGGTTTTTTTTACTTATAAAATTGTGATTCATGTCAGATCAAAACATTACGTATTGGAGGCTAGGAGTACAATTTCATAGATATTAATAGTTTCACTGATTTGTGTCAGTAAATAATTTAGCACATGTCAAAAGTGATTTTCCTTTTAATGATAACTACTCTGCTGCCTGCTACTGTGAAATTTTGCTGAGTTTGAATAGTTGGTAATCTTTTAATATCATATGGGGAATAATTTAACTGGTGCTGGCAGTTTGAAATGTAAAGTAAGTCTTGGTGTCTTGTTGAAGAGTGTAGATACAGAGCTAGTTTCTTAGTTACAGCAAATTGACTTTGCTCTGTCGCACTAAGTCGCATTCATTTGTTCCAGTTAAGGGTATGACCTGTAGTTTACTGAGAAACAGATGCTGGTGGGTGCATTCAAAAGACGAGTGAGTGAGGGCAAGGTGCTAAGAATCTTATACTTGCTGTAGCAATCCACAGAAGTCAGTGAGTATCAGAGTTTGTATGGAAGGAAGTGGAGAGTAAAGGAAGACAACTTTTGTAGCAGTCTAAGATACCAATGCAAATTAGCAAAGGTTCTGGACTTTCAGAATTGGTTCAAAACTTACTAAAGGGGATTCAAACTGGAAAAAACTCCTTGATGGGGACTGATGTGTTGGCTGCCTCATACAATGATTAAAAGCAGATTATAAGCTCCATGGGGCCCATAAGAGATACACAATCTCCACAGGCAGGGTTTTATGGTGTTTAGGAAATCCACACTAGCCAGATGGAAGATTCCCAGACACGCAAAACTACCACATACCCTGAAGAATTCTGCAGAGCTGATGCAAATTTATTTGGCATAGCAGACATGAATAGGAACATGACAAAGTCCAAAACATGAAATCTAGTCACTCATATCACATGTGAAAATATTACTATAGAGTAGCAATAACAAGCAGTATGAGTGTACTGGATTTAGAGGCAATAGGCTGGAGTAGTCTGCTTTAGTCAGTGAGGAAATAAGACTAATTGAAATGTGTGAAAAAAGTCATGTTTGATCTAACTGAAAGCAGTACATAGCAGGGTCAGAATTTATTTAAATACTTGGAATTCTGCACTAACACCAATGATTCCTCTCAGAAAAATTCCCCTCAGACTGCACTAATATGCATGGTGAAGTGATGAATTAAACAGTCTTGTAGAGATACCTGTTTGTTGTAATAAAAAAAAAAATGAGTAAGCCAATGAGGTTATGTGCAGCCTCAGAGAAATCCAACATACAGACAGAAATCAATTTTCTGGGTCTAAAGGAAATAAAATATTGAACTATTCAAGTCTAAGGTGAGCTGAACAAATTCAGTCATCATTGGCATATTCTCTGGACTGCTGTCATACATTTCTGTATCACTACACAGATCTTGTTTCCCTTGGTAAGACTAACATATTATTCATACTGTAGAAAAGGAAATATATAACTTTTGGAAAGCTGGAATTAAATATATTTTCCTTATTGGATTATATTATCTTTATTGAATGACACCAGTTTTTTAATTTTGCAGTTCTTGTTGCACTCCAGGTAAAATTTGCAGGCTGTGATGGAGGGAGTGCCTAATAACTCAGTACCACTTAAAACTGGTAACTTCTCAGCTAAAAAAGAAAGGACTTGGATAAGCATAAGCAGAAAACTTCTAACTGAACAAATTATAAAAAATTTGACTTTTTGTCTTTTCTGCCTGGATTCCCTGGAGACCCAAATGGAGAAGCACATGCTGAGTCAGAGTGATACATGCTGGTTTCAGAGATTCATGCCAAGCAGTGTGACCTCAGACATTTCTTTCAAAGGTGTCCTTGGCATCTGCCCCCATCACAACCTTAGTTTTCTAAGGAGTTGTTTGGGAGCAGGGATTCTCCTCCAGGGTGACAGAATGGATCTGATTTTCCTCCTCCGTCTGTGGAGATCCTGGTTCAGATCTCCTGTACCTCGGAGGGGCGTTTTAGCCACACAGGTCTGGTCTGGATGCTCCCTATTACTTGCTTTGAAGCAGTACCGTGCAGCAGAAAATAGTGCAGGTTGCTTGGATCAGAGATGAGCAAATAGTCTACTTACCTCTGAGAAGCAAGACCTGTTTCTGACACTTACCTTTAGGGCTTTTTCTCAGTTTTATCCAATGCCTCTTGAACATAAATACAAAACCAATATCAGAACTTCCATCCTCATTTTCCGGGTGGGCACCCTTGATCACCACCCACAGAATCACACCTTCAGGTCTAATAGCATTTCATATGTAGCATTTCTTCTGTAGAAATTCACAGTTTCAGAAAGAAAAGTGTAGAAGTCTCTTCATCCCTGGAGTATACTGCTCCCCTGAGAAGTGGGAGATGTGGGTTAAAAGCAGGTTTTCTGTAGCTTGGCTGAATGCTCTAACTGAAAGTAGTAATTTTTTTTACGCTTGTTTTGAAAAGGAGCACTGGTAGCACTGCTGTTATCTTTGTCACCTTAAAAGAAACTTGTGGCCTCAGTTTTAGAGAAGGCAGCTTGAGGACTTCGGACAGTCTGGAGCAAGACACTAAAAGCAAGGGACTGCCCTTAATAGAGCATGTTGCAATATCACTACTGAAAGTCTCATACAATTATAATGTGTGATATTGCCAGAGCAGATTATGGGATATCCTTCTCCTGGATATTTTGGATGTCATAAATTATGGTGAGGCCTGTAGCATCTGACAGCTTATGATCTGTGCCAGTATTATGTTCAGTGGTGCACCTAACAGAATGAAGACAAAAAAATCCCAACCAAAGCGAATGACAGGTATGCTTTTTGTGCATTCCTTGCACAGCCAAGATATCCACTGGCTGCAGGGAGTTTCACATGGATGAAGAATGCAAAACTGCACATACAGTCTAATTCAAGTATTTATTTTCTTTTTGTAGCTATGGTTTACTTTTACTTAACCTCTGTACATTGTGGATTGCAGTGCAGATATTGTTTTGTTAAAGTATGTGTAGTTACAATATAAACACAAATATTTATTGTCATTTGAATATTTATCATCTCAGCCTTTCACAAAAATAAAAGCAGCGCTGAAACTTCATTCACTCAAACACTAAAATGTAGTCTATGAAAGTCAAATGTTTTCAGAGTCAACATAATCACAGCATCCCAGTTTTTGACCTGTGTGTTCATTTACAGTTTACTTATAGCTGCTTCAGAGAGATGGAAGTTTGTAGATTACAACATGGTTTTATTGATTTATCAGTAGCAAAATACACTAAGTATACACTCAGTAAACTGGATCGGCTAGCTCTTGGGCTTGTATTGTATAATATCAGCTTGTTGTGGAATACTTCAGAACAAAATCAGAATGTCGGCATAGTTAACTTCAGTGGTGTAAACCAGATTTGCAAAGACTAATATTTAGTAAGACTAATAACACAAACAAATTAGATTTTGAAGTTGTTTGCCCAATAGGAAGAAGCATGCTGACACAGTATTTGTAAGCTTATAGTTAACTATTCTGTGACAAATTATTAAATAACTTTGAACAGCAGATTGAGTGCTCTTTGAAGAATAGCAAGAAAACTTTTTCTCAGATTTGCTTTTTTTTTCCAAGGTGATAAAAAGAGTGTCACAGCAAATACTCATTTACTTTAATATTTTATATCCAAATAAAATAAGTCCATGGCATTTACATTGCCGTTACTAAATAGTATTTGGTTTGTTTGCAAGAGTCATTTATTTGTGGCTTGGCTGAAGGAATAAAAATAAATTTGCGGTTCTTTCTGTTAATACTCATACTGTTTCTTAACATATGCAAAAGATTGAATACTGTAAATGTATATGCAGAAGCTCAAAAAGAAAGCCCAGACTTTCTGAAGCTTCTGAATTACGTATAACCTTTTAGAGAACTGCTGGGACAGTTCTTTACAACAACAAAAAGAACTAACTGACTAAGCCAACAAGGTATTTAATTGTAAGCAAACTTGAAAATTTTTCCACTGCTTAAAATTAAGTATACCTTTACTAAAACAGGGCTTAGTTATCTGAGAAAAAAGTTACAGTTCATGTTTCTGAACTACTACTGAGCCATTAATGAATAGCCAGATTTTTCCATAAGACTTTCTTTTTTAAGAAGATTTTGTAGAAAGGCAGCATCAACTGTATTTACAAGAGCTAACAACAGCTTTAACCCCAGCATCACCACTGTTGTTTTATTGGCAATTTGCTCGACTTTCCTGTTCTATATTTATGCTGTGATGTGGGTATAGGGATATAGATCTAAACAATGAGCTGTTGGAAGGCATCAATCTTTAGGACCAAATTTTATCATTTCAGCTTCAGACAATGAAATTCTTGCCCATAGAAAGTATCAGAACTCATCCTTTGAATGAATGACACTGCAGGTATTGGAAATGTGTACAATAAAATTATTTTATTTAGCACTTTATTCTGTGCCTCGTAATATATGCATTTCTGTCATATCTATTTCAGTCTTTGATAAGATAATCATAAATTATTTAAAGGATATAACATATGCACATCGGACAAAAGGGATATATAAGTGATGCACTCATCACAAAAGACATTTTATAGATTTTACTCTATGCTTTTGAAGAATTTCGTGACTCTTTATGTAAAGCCAAATTTTTGTGCCTTCATCTAGAGAAATTAAAAGGTTTTTCTCCTACAATCAGTCGCACTCATGTCATCACCAGGCAAAATTGCCACCAAGGTCTGAGTATGCAAACATTAGGGGAAGGAGAAGATGTTTTGTTCATGGATTTTTTTGTTAGTTTTTGAGGGAAGACTGCCCTTTTTTTCTAGAAATACTTTTCAGAAGTATGACCAAGTGTGAGTTGCCCTGAAACCACCAGAAGGGTAGGGAATTCACCTACCAGTCTGAGCCTATTCTGAAGGACTTATCACTAGTAAGAGCTTAATAAAATGTTTTCCTTTTACATCCATGCCTGTTTCCATTGCTACTTGATCTCTCAGTGATGTGGACGTCATTCCAGCTTGGGTAATATCACATCAGGGATGAAATACAAGAAGCCTATGTAAAATCTCTTCTTTTTAATGTGGAGGGATTTGATGATGGTTTATAGGAAGAAATTTTCTCTCCATGAGCTCCAGATTAATTTTGGTCAAGAGGTGGAACCACCTCAGGGAGGTGGAACATGATTGAGAGCTGCTTAGAGCCATCAAGTCTGCATTGGGTTTTTTAAAATATTTGTGGAATCAAGAAAAAAGTTCATGTTATCTTTATTGTTAATCATGTGAAAAAGAGTTTGCCAGAGCTTTGCTTTGATGGGATGTACTTGGGAAACAGCCTGAGTAGTTGTCGTGGTTTAACCCCAGCCAGCAGCCAAGCCCCACACTGCTGCTCACTCACTCCCTCACCAGTGGGATTGGAAGGGTAAAAGCTGGAAAACTCATGGGTTGAGGTAAAGACAGGTTCATAGAAAAAGCAAAAGCTGTACATGCAAGCAAAGTGAAACAAAGAATTAATTCACTGCTTCCCATGGCAGCCAGGTGTTCAACCATCTCCAAGAGAGCAGAACCCCATCACACAGAACAGCTACTTGGGAAGACAAACACCATCACTCTGAATATCCCCCCCCTTCCTCCTTCTTCCTGCTCCCTTTATATACTGAGCATGATGTCATGTGGTCTGGAATATCCCTTTGGGCAGTTTGGATCACCTGTCCCAGCTGTGTCCCCACCCAACCTTCCATGTACCTCAAGCCTCTTTCCCAGCATGGCAGCACAGAAAGCAGAAAAGCCCTTGGCTCTGTGTAAGCCCTGCTCAGCAGTAACAAAAGCATCTCTATATTATTTACCCTGTGTTCAGCATAAATCAATAACACAGCCCCACACCAGCCATAGGAAAATTATCTCTACCCCAACCAAATCCAGCACAATAGTACATCAGTATTTGCAATTGTACAAAGTCATTGTAAACAGGACTTGACCAGAACATGTCTGAAGGAGGTGAGACTTACTTGGAATAGGCAGCTGAGAGGTTCAGACTTTACCTTACAGGAAGTCTAACATGCAGAAAGGTGTCATGTGGTGTTTTCAGACTAATCCTTTCAACTTTTAGTCTCTTAATAACCTCATTCTCTGCAGATCTGTAAATGAATCTTCTCTAACTGTCCATTTTGAGCAAATTTGAAACTGTTTGTTTTAAATAATCAATTTTTGACACTTCTTTTAAATTTTCCTGAAGATAGATTTAGAACAAACCAAAATCCTCTATAAAAGATGTCCTTTTTTCATCTCCTGAAATGCATTTCTGTTGAATATAGTATAAGAAAACTGGCGAACTGTTGCCAGACATGGTTCAGAGCCCAAAATGAGAAGCTGAGAGAAAAGGTCTCTGTATTCAGCAATTCCAGGCTCTAATTCAGCAGCATACTTTTTTATTATTGTTATGTTTGTGCACATGAGGAACCCAGATCTGAGACTGTATTGCTCTCAAGAATGTGAGAAACAGTTCAGAGACACAATAAGATTGCCTGTGATTCATGGCACTCTAATGATACCAGACATCATTACCAAGGGGCAGGACTAGTATTCATCAGGAGTTTTTAGGAATTAACATTTTTCCCTCTTCAAATGAATAAATAGTGTGGCAGAATACTTTCCATGGGGAAGATATATTAGCATAAGGTAAAACTGCTAGTTTTCTGTAAGCAGACAGCACAGATTTCCAGGAAGTATCTGGCAAGAAAATCCATGAGACCCTTTCCTATTCATATCAGCACAAACTCCATGGAATTGTAAAGAGTACACTGGAAGGAGTAGGTTCCCATGTCAAGATTTCACCTGAAAAAAGAGAACAGCTGTGACACCAAATGTGTGGAAACAGTAATTGTTAGTGCTAAAAGTAATTCGAGATTATAGAAGAAGAAGTACTTCTACTTTCTAGAAGTATAGAAAAGGTTTTGCTGGAACAAAAATAAGTAGTAAACTTTGCATAGAATTGCCATATAAGCTGTTGGATTCAAGCTGGACTAATAAAGGGAAATTTAGAGACCTCATTAAATAATCTGATGTTTATCATTTGGCTTTAAATGTAGCCAATATACCCTCTATTTCAGCTATTTTTAATTTTTTATCTCTATTATCAGCCGCATGCTCAGATGTGAATGGTTCATCCAATAGTAAGAGCCTGGTCTTTATGATATGTTGTAGATTTCAATGTACTGACATACAGCATAGTTGTTTCAGAGTTTATTTTTCTTTCTCAGAAGGTCATTTATTTTTAGCAATCAGTGTATGCTGTCCTGAGCAAGCATTTGAAAGCAAAGGAGCGATACCTTTCACAAAGTGGCATTAAATCCAACATAGAAGTAAAGTCCTGATTTTGTATTATCCTGTAATGTGTAACAATCTACATCAAAGCAAAGTAGGGTGAAATGCTGTCAAAATAGACCAACTGTGTTTACTGCTCACTTTTCCTGCTGCTAGTGATGGCACAAGGTGAATAGTAATGGTGAGCTAGCTCATAATCTTCCAAACAGAAGGTAGAGAGCAAACAGTTTGACAAGATTAGTTATTGTGGACCACAGATAAAGGCTTAATATTTTAGCCAAGGCCTGTGTAAGCCGGGTTTATTTTGAAATATGTCTGCTGTCAAGAGCCCAACTGGCTGTATTTGCTTCTAAGTTTAATCATATACAGAATTACTCTTTTGGGTTGAGAAGACACTGAAAGGGGTTTAATAGGAATGCTTGTTTGGTGACAGTGCTTTTCAGAGGCAGAATGGTTTGCCCTGCCAAATTTAAGGCCTGTACATTTAATGAAACATATTTTTTGGAGTGACATTACAAACAGTGTTGGGCAGGCAGGAATTGGCGGCAGTGTCTGTAGTGATTAGATTCAATACTGTGGTCTACCACAGTTTAGAGCTCATTGATGCTGCTAAATCAGTATCTGAGACTTGTGTTTTGAGACCAGAAAGAACCATTAATCAGTCCAGTCACCTGTCTGACAGAGGGCACTGAATTTTACTCAGCATCAGGTTCAAAACCATGGCTGAACTCCAGCATACCATTTAGAAAGACAGCCATCTCTGATCCAAAATATGCAGAGGGAAATTTGTTAAGAAGAGAGAGGCAGCCTGTGCGTTGGAACCACATGTTGTCTTTGTGATGGTTTATGAAGGAATTGTTACAGACCACTGAATTCAATGGACAGTGATTTTTAGTGAGATGATAAAAAATTATTGTTGAAAAGGTAGACTTTTGAGGTGGCAAAAATAATGCCTGAATTGAAGAATAAGGATAATTAAAAATTCACTGAATCAGCCAGAAGTAAGAAGGTGATGGCTGTGTAGCATGGTAGAGGTCATGCACAGCGAGGTCATACCCTTGAGACCAGGCTTCAAACCAGCAAATACTTAAGTATTTTATTCAATCAGAACAGCCTCGGATTTTGAAACTGAGAATACCCCAACATCCAGCATTAGCACAGTGCTATTCCCTTGAGGGAGAAGCAGCTGGGGTCCCTTGTGCAGATAATAGAGCTGAACTAGTTTCCTCCAGCCTCCTGAGTAAACGATCCTATCCAAGTGACTGGTTTCTGGGCAAGACCAGTATCACAGCAGCCTCTGTATGTTATTTGTTTCCTTGAATTGGCAGAAAATGCCTGAAAATAAGTATGCCATTTAGAATTTTATGAAGTTTATCTGAGAGGAAAACTGAGGGAAAGGAAGGGAGTTATTCTCAATGAAATTTTGTTTGTATGACCACTCACCAAACAATCATTCACTGAACTCTACTGCTAAACTGCTTACAATGCTTTTGTCCAATGCATTTTATTTATCTAATATATTTTCAAAAGCTTGGTTTCTAAAGGGAATTAGTGTCAGCAAAACACATTCCGCAAGAAGCCAGAAATCGTGCAAGTAAGGCCATCTTCATAGCCTGAGCCTAATCTTATCTGCTGGAAAGATAACCAAGGGTTATAGCTTAGGTTTATAAGCCTTTATATAGCATTTCAAAATCCAGGATGGTTTTGTTTTTATCACATAACTCCTCCATTTGCAGGTAGAAACTATTGTTTTTGGCTAGTCTGTATATTGCTTTGCAGATTAGGACATGGGCTACTTGAAGGGTGCCCTTTTCTGTCAGCTGGGTGTCCATTTTGTCTGTTTCTGGGGCATGATTCCCAGGAAGGTCACTCTGTGACTGTGTATCTGTCGTATTCAGAACTTGGGAGTAAAGGCCACTGCTGTCCTTTGGGGTGAGTTCCTTTGGCCAGAGATGGAGTGGTGTGGAAGGATGTACCGATCTGTGTGGATTTATGCAGTTGCAGAGTTTTTACTGATCCCGAGATACAGGTTTAGCGAGCTAGACTTCTTCAGTAGAATACATGAAAGAGGGGAACAAGACAAAAGCCAGCAGAAGAGTGAGTGGTAGAAAGTAGTAGGTAACATACTTGCTGTTCATCTTCTGGGCTCCCAGAACAAACTTCTCTGTCAGTTAGGATTTTAAGTCTGCTTTATGGAGACTGAGTCTAAAACCAAAATTGTTTTTACTTACAGGAGTAAAGCCTTGTAAAGCTTTGTTAAAAGCCAGAGCAGATTGTCAAGCAATTCAGGAGCTGTGTAAGAACACTTCACGTAACAACATACACTCCATCTAGGCATTGACAGCTGTGTGCTGTCAATGAGTGACAAGGGAACACAGTTTGAAATAACTGGAAGAGTTGAGAATGGCTGAGAACTTGTCTTGGGGAAGACTCACCTGGCAATGTTCCTGTTTAGGTAGCTTTCCTCTAAAGATGAGGATTTTCTTAAAGCTTAGCAACGTTTAAATGGACATAATTAAACTGGTAATATCATAGCAGCAAGTCCCTTATGGAAATCTTTTTATTTCTGTATTAGAACACAGATTCAACTGCTTAATTCCAAATTTGTATAGAGGAAGCATTAAGCCACTGCAATTCAAGACTCTTAATGTTGTGTCTTTTGCTAACTTAAAAATAATGATGGACCAGGTGTCCCTTCCCTAAACTGTGTGTTTTATTTAATTTTTCCATTTCATGGGAGCATTAAAATGAGCATTACAGAAGTATGTGTTGTAGATAAAAAATATTTCTAGCCTTCATCTTTGTGCTTTTCATCAATGTAAATTCCATCTATCATGAAAAGCACAAGACATTTTTACTTTTTACTTTTGGATATATGTAAATCAATAGAAATAAAACCAAATTGTACCTATCCATCTGAATCCATAGTTTTTTCCTGCGTTTTATATGTCATTTTGTACTCACTTTGCATGCATGCATACAATAATTGTATAGAGAATGCTGAACTGGCATTCATTGAGAGAATTTATTTATTAGAGGACAGATTTTCTAGAATTATTTGAAGTACCAAGAAATAATGAAGGTCACCTACTGCGATTTTCAAAAATAGCTAAGGAGTAAATTGAAATCTGCGAGAATGGGGAGTGAGCCCTTATGAGGCTTTGTAAAGCATTCCAAAAGGTGTGTGTCTGTCCTTGCACATTTGGACCCTCAGCACTACAACGGAGTGGCCCACCCACCATGTCATTCTTCTGTCTGATCTAAAATATGAACCCAAATACTTTCTTCTTAAATGACTTCTTCAGTTTCTTCATGAGATGCAAATTCAGTGAGTGTCCATGCTTACACCTCAGGAGAAAGTGTCATGTTGCACATTCAATTTATACTATGAAGACTCTTCACAGGCAAAAAGACAAATGTCATTTGTTAAATCTTTTTCTTAGAATACAATCAAATGTAGTCCATTCTGCTTTCCCTTAAGTATAATTTCGTGAAATGACACAAAGTAACAGAAGTTGCTTTCTTCAGGTCGGTGTCTTCTATATTATGAATAAAACCCTGCAAACACTGAGACTAGTTCCCAGCACCTTCCATTCTTCTGTTTAAATTACCTTTGATCTTGAGGTATAAAACTGTTACTGCAGTTTTCCACATTGAAAGGCTGAGTCTCCAGAGGGAGCTGCCTGCAGTATCCCACTGGGCTGGGCACAAAGCCTTATCAACAAGGGCTGGCTCTGCCACCCTCACCTCTCACAGATAGCACCTCGCTGGCACAAACGGCCTTTTTAGCTGCCTTTTATTACTCACAAAGAAAATGTTGCTTAGTGTGAGTTGGGATGACAGAGTTGGGCCCTTGGTGAACAAAGAGTCCAGGATTATCATTCCAAAAAGCCCCCTGAGGCCTGTATCAAGAGTTATTAACCACTGATTCAGTGCATAGCATTATTTTGTAGGCTTAAGTGGGATTTCAGTGATATATTGGGTCTTGTGTCTGTGTAGGGGTAAATTTTGCCCTCTGTTATTTTATCTTATAAATAGCTGTTACAATTTCTCTTTTACATTATTGCTTAAATCTCTTTCAAATGTGCAATATCTTAATCCACTGCTACCTTTTTTTTTCCTTCTAATAAAGGATAAATAAATTTGCAAATCCAAGTATGACTGAAACAAAAGGCAAATAAGCTCTGCGTGGTTTGTATTTGGTGAGGAATACCTCATTTTGATGATTTCAGTCATCATTCATTTGAAAAGCAGAAACTATGATTGTTAAGCCTCATTATTTTCAATGAAGCCTGACAGTTTCAAGGTTAAACAGAAGACAGCTACTTTCATCCCAGTGGTATTTCTCTTCAAACATGGGCAGCTCTTCGCTAACTTGTTCTGCTCTGGTGTACAGTGCCATTGCTTGGTCACAGAGTGGTGCCCATCTAAACCCAATTGTAGGACAATGTGTATGCAGTGACCTCCAACTTATGTCTCCCCAAAAGGAGCCCCAATTACTGAAGTCATTTCCTCCCCTCCTTGTATAAGCCACACAATATTTCTTTTTAACTGAACAGTGATTTAAATAAGCCATGATCTCAGATTTTACTGGTTTTATGCTGTCTCCCAGAAAAACAATTTTCAGCCCAAACCTTCTGTTTGTCCAAACAGTTTGAAATGTTTCTCCAGTGCTTTTATGTCTCTGAAGCTCATTAGAGAGGGCAATAGTGTGAAAGAGACCTCCAGCAAGAGTTAAAATGGCTGAGAAAGCTGCCATGCTTCTGAGCACACATGCTATTGAAAGAAGACTGATCTGCCATTGCTTTCTGAAATTGCATATGGACTGGCAACAGATGTAACAGGGAAACTTCCCAATAAGAGAAGCTGACGAAAATGTGACCTACCAGTAACTGAGTTAAAATCTTTAGAACTCAGAAAACATTGATGTATCCATGTGAGAAAACTTTCAGGAGCAAATAACTTGTGAAATCCCTGACTTTGTACTTGCATGGACTGACAGCACTGAGTTATGGGTGTTTGGGTGCTGCCTCCATAAAGACAAAGAAGTGCAGTAGATGTTATTCTACAAAACCAGGGGGAAATGCACTAGTTGGTTTAGAAGGAAGAGTGACTATTGGAAACCTGAAGGGAGAGGAGTACATAAGCAGCAGTTTTTTACCTGTGCGTTCATTCCCTCTGAGTCCCTGTGGAACAGCTAGAACTAGCTGAACTTTCCACATACTTTTCCTGGTGTCTGATGATTACATTTGGGTGGTGAATTCTTAATCTCATTTCAGGAATTAAGTCACCTGGTGAGTACAATGAAAGGTGTAGCTTCATCGTGCTTGGTGGTTCCTGGAAAACAAGAGTGTTTCAATACGTACCAAGTGCATTAGTCATGACTTGTGGCAATAAATCCATGTTGACTAGTTTACGTGCACTGAAGTTACTAATGCATTCATGAGATAAAATGCATTTTGCAATTTTGATAAAGTTATGTTATTTTTATTTCCTATCTGCATTTCTCATGTTGTATAATACATTTTTTTTAAATTGTCTTTTCAGATAAGAAAAAAATTGTCAACTTTGTAACAATGAATACAGCTATTTGAACCTGCAACTCTGTTTATCCATTGTGGAAACTGTGTGTATAATATTCCGGACATGGCTCTGAAACTGTTCTGCTACACACAGCATCTGCTTTTATACAGATAGTTTATTTGTGGGCGAGCTTTCATTGAAGGATACCATAAAATACAGACAAATTGAAGAAATAGCTTGAATGCACGATTTCTGGAATGCTGAAGATAAATGTGTGTAGATGCAAAATGATGAACAAATGTAGTCATTTGCATTTGTCTACATACTTTAACAAAAGAAAGATCAAATTAAGCCAGTGAGATTCTGAATATATTTATAACCTGTAGGTTAAAACTAAGAGAGGATTGGGCAGCTCTCTGTCTTACTTATTTAGATTGTTAATTTTTCTGTAGTTGTATTGACACAAGAATCGTGCAGGCCACGTTCAAAATATCATCATCCACGTCCTCAGAAACTTGGCTTTTGAAAAAGTTTTTGACATAGAACACATGGGCTTTTAGACATAAATTTATAAACTGGACAGTAAAAGTATCTGTTGGATAATGGGCAAGATACTTTTTAAGGGGAAACAGCAGTGAAGTGCTACATTTAACAAGAGCCATGGACAGCTCATATTTTAAAAAATGAAAAAATTAATTGTCCTTCTTACACCAAAGTGTATATGTGCCACAGGATTGCTGCACCGGGTTTTGTGTTAATGCCATACAGGGACCTTAGATACTACATACACTACAAAGAAAAAGTGAGTTGATATATATCACTGACTGCAGATGGGTTGCGTTGTAGGTTAAAAACTTTTTCACAAGTTGTCTGCATTTTCCCTTAATGTCTGTCTTTTACAGTAGTGCTTTGTTTCTGAGCGTGACCACCACCAGGACAGCTTGCTTCAGTGCAAACACTGTCTCTTTCAGCCAGAACATTCCTAACATTAGCTTCCTTTTTTTTTCTCTCCTCTCCCGCTCCCCTGCCCCCTCTCAGGTTGGAAAGGCTGGTGGACGTCCTGAGGAAGAAGGTTGGAGCAGGGACCATTAGGACCGTGATCTGATTGAAAGCTGTAGTCTAAGGAAGCTTTCACATCTGGTGACCAGGCTGCTTCATTCAGCACTGTGTAAACACTGAAGCCTTAACTTAGCAAACAGTTGTTAGAAGTGGGACACTCCAGCGACATTCCAAGCTGAGATAAAATCAAATCATAAATGTTTAACTACTTTGCTGCTGAGTTCTGTGATTTGTTGAAATGTTTCACTGCAAACATGTATTTGTTTTTAAGCAAATGCATTGTGGCACTGTGTATTGTGAAAAATTATGTAGATGCTTATTTTAACAGTTTGTCCTCTCAGTGTTAGTAGATTATAGTCTGCTGCAAGGCACAGCTTGGTCATTTTATTAAATACTACAGACTTCAAGTTCAAAATGCTGCAAAGCAGTTTCAAAATTTAAATCCCTTATTTTGTTTGTAAGACTGCAAATAGACCAGTATTTGTATGTTAAATATATTAATTGATAAAGTAAGCTGACGTTCAAGAAATAGCTCTGGCTGGTATATTGGATAATTTTTCCTCCTTACTCATATCCCATTGAATTGCAGCTAGTAACTGTGGCTACATCAAAGGGCAGGATAAATGTATAGCTTTATACAGCAGTTGAACAGCTTCTGCTAGTACATGGCATTTTCAGTGTACATTAAAAAGAAATTTACAGGTAGGTTTCACTGGAAGTACATCTTAATAAATTGCGACATGAAAGTCTAGTGACATTGTACAGTATCTCAGACAGTGGAGAAAGTTTCCTGTACAGTTTTTAGTCCCTCCTCTGTCCTTTTCTATGAGGGAAGAGCTCTCAGATATTCAGAAGGCACCTTATAAATTTAAAATTAACCTTTTCAGTGTTTGCCTCTTCTCATGCCTTTCCTACAAGACTTCTTGTCTGCTTCTTCTAGACCTCTGATTGCTCTGCAGTGCAGGAGTACCATCTCGGTTGAGTTTGAGGCCAAACTGTCAATCCTTGGTTTTTTTGTACTCATGAAGTGCCCTAGGACTTAACTCAAAGTCTGAAGCATAGAATCTTACAGGGAGGGTAGAAACCGAGGGCTGAGGAGGAAAATTTGGGATACACAGACGTTATAGACCTTACAGATACATGAGAGTTGAACTTAGAATTATGTTTGTGACCCAGCCATCTCCCTGTATGAATAGTCAGGTCAGCACTCACATAAACCTGCTCAAGAAGGCAGCTGTAATCTCTGAGCACCCAAATTCAGTAAAGAATCTCAGCAACCAGCTGGGCTTTAGTCTCTCTTCAGGACCAGCCAACTCAGGCAAGGTGGATGTAGCTCCTAAGGCTTCCACTTGCCTGTGTTCCTTTGTGTTTAATGTTGTTACATGGTCTTACCTCTTAATGCTTGCTTGTACAGGTGTAGTGGTAGTGTGGTCTATCTGGAGAAAATTACATTTTAATTTTGAGTGTAAAGAGAAACATTTTAGTGTCTGTTTTTTCTTTCAAACACTTAAACATTAAACCTTCCTCATCTGCAGACCTAAGCCCCTGCTAGTTTCAGTTGACCAAACCTAACCTCTTGCAGGGAGATAAGTAGCATCCCTCCAAGCCACATTTACCCAAGTCACTTCTAGAAACTTCTGAAGTGCTCCTTTTTGACCTTTGGTCAATCCTAAGATAGCCAGTGAGTCTGGAGCCTCTCCCCCACACCTATTCAGTGGGAAGAAATTTTAATGCTTCCAAACCAGAGGATTGCCAGCCCCGGATTCCAGCCCTTCACCATCTCCCGTGTGCTGCTGTTCAGCTCTTTGGGTGACTTAACAGCTCTTTGTCCTACTGTGCTCACTGAGCTTTGGGCACTAAGCAGATGACAAGATCTCCTGAGTTGTCAGTGCTGTTGAACCATTTCTGCTGTAAGGAGGTAGTGAGGAAGGAATAAAGACAAAAATGTAAGGACTACCATGTTGTGCTAGACCAAAGCCCAAAGTCTGCCTTTGGCAATAACAAATAGAAGATACCTAGGAAAGGGTATAAAGTCAGGCCAGCACTAGTGACCACTGTCCCCACAGGTGTCCCAGCAATTTGTTAGTTAGAGGCTTTCTAAGGCAGAGGTGGTGTCTTTGTATTTAGCAGCATTTTTTCATGATCTATTTTTTAATCCGTTTAATTTTTTTTGCATCCACTTGTTCCTTTCACAAAGTCTTATGCAGTTAATGATGCATTGAGTGAAGAAATACTTCCTGTTCTCTGTTATGAACCAGCTCTATCCATTTGCTATCACCTAGTTTTTTGTATGAGAGAAATGGTGAGGAACCATTCTCTGTTCATATTATTTCCATGTCCCTTGTGATTTTACATATTTGGCATCATTTTCACCCACTTTTCCAGAGATAACCCCTAGTCTCATTTAAAGGAGCTGTCTCATGTTTTTAATTGGCCTTGTCATACTATTCTGGTTTTTTTCCAGCTCTGCAGTGTTTTTACTGAGATGCAACCAGATTTGTGCCTAGTGTTCAAGATATAGACAAAATATGATTTTAATGGTTGTCATAATGGTATTGTCTGTTTTATTCTCTATGCTATTTGTAACCATTTTTAGCATTGGACTTGCTTTATGACAGATTATTTATTGGCATTAATATTTCTATAGTAAAACAACAACAACTCTACATCTCCTTCCTCAGTTGTACTGTTCAGCTCAGAGTTCATCGTAGGTTGTATGAAGACAGGACTGTTTTCTGAATAACTTAGCATTTATGGGTGCTGAATGTCAACTGTTGTTTTAGCATTCTCTGGTGACCATGAGCTCTCATCCCATCTCTTCTCACAGCTCCTCTTGAATACTCACAATAAGAAAGTATCATCAGCATCTCCATGCTGAATATGGTGAAATGAAATACTGCCATCTCCAAATTAACCCCCTCCTCAAGGTGATTTCTTAGTTAAGTTAAACATGGCCTCTGGGACAAAGATCCCTGTAGGATAATAAGGTAGCTTGTCCTTCACTGTGAAAATTAAACATTTATTCTTACACATTGTTTTAATCTAACTTTGAACTACTTATTTTTCAGTCTAAAGGTCTCTCTTATTCTTGGCAATTTTGAAGAGGAAGTTGTTTGCTACTTTGAAAATGCAAGTTTACTAATTCAGGGTTTGTACTCCATGCATGAATGTGCAAAGTTCCTCCTTCCCCTAGGAGTGTCAAGAGCTCCTCACCTTTCCCCAAGTATTTCTGCATCCAAGTGAATAATCTTGTGAATGCAGGCTTCATACAGCCAGACTGTTTGACCTCCAGCCTCTTGGCTGTGTTTGGGAAAGTAGGATGGGCCGTGCAAAAGCCGTCTAGCAGGCTTGATGTCAGATACATCTGGTTGCAGGTAATACCTGATTCAGTACAATTAAGTGATAGTTTTACTCCATAATTTTCCTTTTGACACATTGTACCTAAGGTGAAAATATAGTTCCTGACTCTGTCTTTTGTCTTGCACCAAGCAGCCTGGAATTCAGTGATAATTTAAGTTAGGGTGTTTTGTCATAAATGACAAATGTAGATAAATGTATTTGAATCAAAAATAAATCAGATTTTTAAAATGCAGCTGGGAATGTTTTTATTCTTTGGAAAGGGCCTTGGGAAATTTGCTGTGTTGAGAGTAGAAGGATTCAAAAACAGTTGTCTGTTTGAAGAGTTCTCCCTCTTCCTTGCTAACAACCTGGTGTGTGGTCTTTGGCAAATTCCTTAGTGACTGTCATTAAAGATATGCAGTCCCTGAAGAGGTTCCTGGGCTCCTCCAGGTAGTTTGCAAAAGTATGTGTGTGGCTAATGTCAAAACACTTTTGCTTCTTCACCTGCTGAATTGAGCAGCAAAGTCACAGAGGTCTGGTAATGGAGGCCTAGCCTTTAGTGCCCTCAACTGAACTTCTGGTCCTGTTGAGTCCAGTCTAACTTTTGCCTTTCAGTGTAATGAGGAATTCTGCTCTGGTGAGTAGAACTAGGCGATAATGATAACATGGGTTAATGGGCTTATCATATTGTTTATTCATTGAGAACAGATTGATGTCTGTGCAGAGCTCTGAAAGTGAAAAGAAGCCTGCTCCCATACAGCACACAAATGCAATTGTCACTTCTGTCCTAATATATGTGAGAAAGATGAGATTGCATCCAATTATGTACCAGGAGTAGCAATTCATTTCCCTCCCAATGGAAAAACAGTTCATGATGAAAGGTGGCTCACCATAGGTGATGCTTATGGTGACAGTTATAATTACTGGTCAAATTAGGGTCCCTGCTGTCTTGAATAGAACAGAGATATTCAGAAATGTTCTCCCCCTGTGAGATTTTGTGTCTTGTGCTTGATCTTGCAGCACGTTATGCATTGGGAGCCATTTCTGGTATATGCCAGGGTAAAATATGTAAATAGCATCATGTTGGCTCGGGATAAGAGCATTATTAATGCTTTTCAGCACTGTAATTATATTCCTAGTAAGCCTTCCCTAAGCCCTCACTAATTAACAATATTGTGACAAATCAACTTTAACAGAAAAGAACCGTGGACCTTTAGTCTTTTAGTACAATTTTTCATACAGCCCACAGCCGAAAACTGGTGGCATGGCTTTCTGTACTAATGTTGGGAAAACTGCTGATATTTGAAAAGTTCAAAGCCAGCTCAGTCTTGTTAGTAGAGTCCTGTAGCTGAAGTCTGTTTGATTCCTCTTTAAATTTAGTCACAGCAAAGTAAGATTCATTGGTTAATCATTAATGTTAAGGAATACTAAAACTGTTTTTATAAATAATGTGTCATATTGAAATGGTTTGGTGATGTCAATATGTTGTCATATGCACATTTATTTATTTGTTTCTTCCAAATAATCGGACATTTTACAAGATTGACTATATATATTCTTCTTACCAGGTGATCAAGAGTTGTAACATCTTTAATCCACTTACACAAAATGAACTTGCTATCTAAATGTCAAGATTTCTCTGTGCCTTTATTTCCTTTAACTAGAATAAGGCTGTTGGTTTTGTTGGGTTTTCTTCATCTCAACTTACACCCCTGAAGATTTCCCTCCCGTGCAAGAATAAACTGTGAGGCACATGAAATCACTGACCAGCAGTTTCTCTTGCTGCGATCGCAGAATTACGTGGGCTAACTCTTATCACTGTGCCATTTCACATCAGGTCTGCAGAACTGGACTTTCTCTGTTTGTTCTTCTCATGCACTGGCAAATAAAATGTATTCACAAGCTCAAAAAGACAAAGTAGTGTTCTCATATTAGGTCGATTATAAGTCAGCTGTTGAGCTTCAGTGTTCTAAACGTTTCATTCTTCAGTTTTGTTGGGAGCCCACGTGTTCTGGGAGGCTTTTAAACAAATACTTGAAATGGTTGAAAGATTTACATTGCCAGTGCCTAGCTAAATATGTAGTCTTTAGAAAAGACATGGTTTATTTTGGCACCATTTGACAAACTCAAATATTTTAAACATTTGTTAAGTTTGAGCTTGCACATTTGAACTAAAAGTTTGCATTCCAAAATTGCATCTCAGGTTACCTGTCTTTCTCTCTTTTGTATTTTATAATCCCTTTATTAAAATAGTCTGCAAAAGAAGTTGGGTTTGGAGTGTGGTTTTTTATTGTTAATTGTAAAATATTGTCATTAACAATCAATTTGAAGGTAACATGTACCTGGTAACTCTATTCAACTAAATGTCAGAAATACAAAGCCAGAAGTGTTTTCAGAATTTAGGGCTTCATGTTGGTAGCCAAGACTTGGTTGTAAAATTAATGGGACAAAGTAACAGTGGGACCAAATCCTGCACTGCTTTACTCTTAGTCCTGCTATGTACTGTGATGAGTAAGTACTAACCCTGCTGGTGAGTGCAGAGCCAGGCAATAAAGAAAATAGACTGATAAGCTGTACTGAACTGATGAAATAGAACAGCGTGAGGAAAAGGAAAAGCCGTCTTTGGCCTGGAATTGGTTTTTGTTTTCCTTCCCTTGGCAGAAAGGAGGAGCAAGGGCAATGTTTAATCTAACTGGGAAAAAAAAAAAAAAAAAAAAACCAACCCAACCAAAACCACAGCAACCAAAAAAAACCCACCACTTTTATTTTCTCTCAAGCTTTAACCTGAAACTTGTACTGAAACTTAAAAAGTTGAGAATTTATGAATTGAAAACACCATATTTTGTTTAAAACCTGCAAATCCCCTGCTCACAAGCCCTGAGCGCACCGTTACAGTTGTGTTCATGCCCTGGCCTGGTGCCCAGGCAGTCGCCAGCTGCAAAGGGTCACACTCCTTTCTGAGAAGTTGTCATCAGGGGGAGTTGGGCATGTTCCCTCCATGGTGACCTTGGGCCAAAGGTCCATGCAGTGCCACGATCACAGAAGTTCATCATGGTTTGAACAGCTTCTGAACATGATAAATGCAGATCCATTTTCATATGGTAAAATAGCAGTATAACCAATAGAATTGGTCACAACTGCTTCCAGTGGCCATGATAAGGCAAGCAGTCATGCAGAATACATGACATAAATTTGTGACGATTGATACTCCTACATTAAATATGCACCCTGCATTTCACACACTGTTGAAAAATATAGTGGTTTCCCAAAGAATTCAAAGGATGGAAAATGTTTTATTTTTTCATGGACTAAATATTAACAGAACTAATTTCAGAAACAAACTGAGAAGAAAAATCAAAACATTAAGATGCAAAAACGAAAAGCTACTTTGGTACTACTCTAATTTATTGTCTGAAGCCACAGGACTTTGTTCATGATTATTTGACTCACTGATGTGGTGCCCCTTATTTAACAGGTTTTATGATCAAAGAGATAAACTTCTCAAAACCAGTCTATGAGAAATGAGGCTACTGGAGTGGATGTAAGTCTAAGCAGGTGTAGCTATCAGTTTAAATGTTGGACTCTTTAGAAGCAAGATTTCACATATCTCTAAGTAAAATCAAAAACTTAGTTCATTTCTTCACTTGGATATTTAGCTTATTCATTACGTACTCAACTGAGATTCAGTCTCTGTGAAAGTATACTAGAAATAAAATACCAAGCAGTATGGTTTCCATCAATACATGCTCATAGCACTAAAATCATCCCATTTGGTGCTTTAATAGGCTATATAAAATTATCAGATTTGTTTCTCCCACTTTATATAGGGAAAATTTTCCCCCATCCCTAACAAGCTACCAGTGTGTGGAGTGCAAGATAGTAATCAAATTTCCAGCAGAACACCAAAAAGAATTGGGTGAAATCTAAACATGCATGTGTGGAAGCTTTGCCTGCTTCAGACACAGAATGAGAGAAAGAGTTGTTAAAATGAGTGACAGAAATACTTTGCTATGCTTACATATAGCAGTTTTTGAAACTTCACAGAAGTCAAAGCAAGATGCAGCTGTTGTAATATTTGCAAGTGGATATCTCAGTAAGGTTAAAGTTGGTATGTGAGCATAAGACTAGAAAATTAGTTGAAATTTGGTTGTGTTCATTTTTTTCACTAAATTTGTGTTTGATAAAACAAGCTACCTTGGTTCTAAATTTCAAATAGAACTTTTCTAATTAACACTTAGCTGTTTTGGTCAGTAGATAATCAGTATGAAAATTGACAGTGTTCCCTCTACATCTGTTGTCCTATTGCTAAGGTTTTCTCAGTATAGACAGGACACAAAAAAAGTTGTATCAAAATACTAAATATTAAGTTATATTTAATAGGATCTGAACCCTTCTACAATTTTCATCACTGGATCTCAGAGCACATTTAAAAGAAAACTTAATAGTATTTTGTCCCTAAGTTGGCAGAAGAAGTGCCTAAATGAGTATTTGACTATATGGCTGGCCAGATGTGTGGCAGTTCTGTGTAAGCAAGGCAGCAGCAAATAGCTTGAGCGGCTGCAGCCTTTTCAGTGGACCAGACTGATGACCACTAGGAATGTCTGGAACATCTAGCCCTTACTAATTTACAGCTCTCAAGGATTCATTCTCAGCTCTCCAAGATAATGAGGTGCCACTGTATGAGTAAAAGTAAGGGCCCTGTCTGTAGCAAAGTTGTCATTTGGTGTCATTTATTTGCTCAGTAGTTCTTTTAAGACAAGCTATAAAGTCATATCAGCAACAAATTTTATATGTACAAAAGGAGTTTTGTAGTCCTTAACAAAAATAATATCCCTGTTGGACTGCTTTGAAAACTAACATTTGGCTGCTGGGCCATGGAAAGGTCTCTGGAACTGTGTACAGCTTCCATGGACTATACTGGAGAGTCAACAACTGGAGAGTACCATCCCAATTTATTTTGGTGTTTTGCTCTTGTGAATTGCAGCAATGTTCAGCTGTGCAGAAGGGAGAGTGACTCCCTTGGAGACAAAGAGGAATCTGTGGAGTTTCAGGGTGTCTGAAGATACATGTGAAAATGAATGGATTTCTAGGGGATCTGTCATAGGGAATGGAGCTCAGAAAGGTTAGTGTGGTCTTAGGGACAGACTGTTCCCACAAGGGATTTTACCCCGTGGGGGCAGCTGTGTTGTGTGCAGTAACTGACGCTCAGCAGCAGCACAATGAAGGCAGTCATATCTTCTGCTGACTGGATAACCCATGCTGCCCCTTCCCTGGGGGTTCAGGATCCCTTGCCTGCTGCACATACATGCACTGCCAAGATGGAGATCCTCGCTTGGGCCTTTAGACCATCTGACTGCTTGGGCCCAGACATCTCCTACACTGATGTTTTCCCTTAATTCAACAGGTCCCCATAAAAGGCAGCCAGATAAATATTGATCAGACCAGCTGTGGCCAGGAGGGGTGGTGCTGTATGCACCAGGCAAGTGGGCAAAGGGAAAGAGAGGTCAAGACAGAAAGGGAGGGAGGAAAGGTAGAGGTGACTATGCTTTGCCAGTCCTTGTAGGGTCTTGAGATACCGTGTGGCTGTGTGGTCCCAGCAGACAGGGAACCACTGGCCTTCATTTCCACAGAGAACTGGAAGCAAGTCTTTAATACCATACCCAGGCTAGCCAACAATGCCTGACTGTGCTCGATGTCATCTCTGGTTTACACAGGCAACCAAGTCTCAGCCTAAGTCGTTCACAGAATCTGCTTGTTGAACTACTTTCAGTGTTTCTGTACATCCTTGCTAGAGTGAGGAACCTATCACAAGTGCCTGAACCAGGGCTGTGCTCAGCTGGTAGCTGCACCTCTGCTGGAAGAGCTGAGACTAAGTCTGGATTACCAGGTCAGGCAGTGCAGGAGAAGCAGATCCCTAGAGCAAAAAGATGGCATGTAGCCCCCACAGCCAACTGCTGTACCTTTGGGGATAGCTCTGCAGAAGTCCCCAGGCTGGGCTGTCTGGTGGCAGGCAGTAGAATCACATCTCTCAATTTTGTGTCATTTCTGTGGGATCCTGAGTGTATTGAGACTGCTCTGGGACATGGAGCAAAGCACAGAACGTGAAGCCAGATGGGAGAGTGGCTTTTAAAATACATCCTCAACATAAAGAAAACACAACTATAGATGCATCTTGAGTGAAATTTTCCTCAGGAATTTGCTCTTCAGGGTTATGTGTCTGCCTGGCCTTTTGCACAGAGCAGGGCTCGGTCCCCATTCTGTCCCAAAGGCACTGCATATGGAACTCACTGCCCCCATTCATAGTATTTTGGGACTGCAATTTACTCCCCTCCTGAGAGCCTGAAGTGCAGGAGAAGCAAGGACAAAGATGTGCAAGCTCACCCTGCAGTGTGTTAAGCAAAGACTTGACCGAGGGCTGTGCTGGCAGCGCACAGGGATATCTGTGGACATGAGAGGGACTGCTCATATCCACACAGTTACAGGGACTGCTCATATCCACACAGTTACAGCACCAAACATTTGAATACAGCAACAATCACCATAGCACATAGTGGAATGAAGGCCAGGAAGGTTTGCAGTTTTGCTCTTCTTTGATCACATAATGGAGAAACTCAGCTGAATTGCTTTTCAAGCAGTTAAATGCCATGCTTCCTCCACATTTTACCTGTCTGCTCATGATAACTTTATTTCCCCAAAGCTCTAACAGCCACTAGAGTAAGACTCTTATAAATGTGAACTGCTTGTGCCTAAAGAAAATACACTTTCATCAGTGGGTGTTTTCTTGAAATACCACAAGACTTTTCTTAGTAGTCCTATATAGCAAATCCACAACTGCCTGTTGTAGCAATCCACCCTGTTTTCCAGTAAAGGCATTATCCTTGTAATTTTCCATTCATTGAAATCTGGTCTGCAAATGACTAACTTTGCATGTTATGAGGTGTTTTCTCCAGAACTTTACCCTCACACAGCCTCATTTCCTGTAGAGCCAACTCTTGCTATTAAGTGACCTGCTACCTGCTATCTCATTAAAAGTCTTTTTTTTTCAGTGCTATTGACATTTTATCCTCTTAGACCTCTTCCAAAACCACCTGCTGCAGGTGTCTAACTAGGTGCTACGACTATTGCTTTCCACTAGTAGTAAAGCAAGCCAAGGTCTGGCAGGCTGAACCACATATTGCCCTCTTGACCCAGGATGTGTAGGAGATATACCACCACCTGTCATAGGCATGTCCTGTTCCCTCCCTCCGCCCCACCCCCCGCTTGCAAAACCTGTAAGTTATGTCTTTAGTTCCTATTCAGTTACTCTTTTACCTAAATGATTGATATAAAACACAGGTATCCAACTCACTGCCATGTCAATTTATGGTGACTATAATATGTGCATGTAGCATATTTCAGCCCAAAGAAAAAGCTTGAAAAGATATTGTGCATCATAAATGTGAGAAACCCTATAGAATCAATATATAAAAAAGCAGATGGCAGGCTCCTCATTCTTGACTTACTCTTGCTTTCCTGGTGCACTTGCCTTCGGAAAGCTGGATATCAACCACAACTACATCAATTCCAGCACTCCTTGGTTTGTTACACCTGAAATCCCAGGCCTTCAGGTGGAACTACGAATGTGTGAGGAATTACAGAACCGTGATTAAGGACTACACAGATGATCTGTTGAACTTGTTTCCTAGTTTGTCTTTGTCTTCTTTCAGCTTCAGACCAACAGGTCTCATTGTGCTTCCTTTTCCTGAGAACTCAAAAAGAAATTTACTACCTCAAATCCTTCCCCCATTGTGGTATCTGGAGACCATGAACAGATTACCATTAATCTTCTTTTGGATAAACTGAATAAGATGAGTTTCTGATATCACTTACCAGGAATTGCTCAGACAGTAAGGCATTTCTAATTCTTGGGCATGCAGATGCTTGACTTGTACACAACACCCTTTTCCTGCACTCAGATATGGTCTGTATAGAGCTGATGTCTCCATGCTGTTTTTGTGTACATTCCTGATTTCAAGGATCATGCTTGTTCTTTAAAGCACAGCATCACCCCAGGACCTCATGCTCCATGTCAGTCCTATACAGCCCTTCAGAGTATGTGTATTTGTGGTCCATTCCTCTCTAAGAATTTCTGGTTGCAGAAGAGTCTAGACAGAAAACTATCTGAGGCAAAAAACAGTAATAAAACAGTAATCTGAAAAAAAAAAAAAAGGGAGGAAAAAAAAAAGGTGGTAAAATAAATTTAGGAAGCTCATTTCAGTGAACTCTGCTTCATTCATACTGATGCCCATATCCTGGAGTTTTGTTGCTAGACCATGAATCTTGCCCAATATGGAAAGAAATATATCCTTGTTATAACCATCTGAAAGTCAAAATTGCTGAAGCCAGGTAGATGTCTTGTAAGGCTGCTGCAAAAAAACCCCAAAGTGATTGTGTAGTTAATCTTGTTGGTTTAGTTGTGTTCCATGGTGATTTTAATTATACTGTAATTTGAGCTAAGTCAAAGGATGGTAAGAATAGTGGCTGGATAGAGGTTAGTGGAATGTGAACGGAAAGAAGTGATTTGGGGGGCAGATCTGATGGGCTGGAATATTGCTGTGCTCCCAGAGTGTGGGCGAGGCTGTTCTTGGCATGAGTATGACAGGGAGGGAGCAATGCCAAAAGGCAGGCAGGGCTGGCAGGAAGGGATGACAGTTGCTGAGTAGGAAGAGTTACACTGCACTGTTCATGAAAAGGGGTTGAGAATGCACCAATGCTGGTTAAGAAGAAGAAGGTCAAAAATAGGACTCAAAGATGTAAGGAAGGATATCACAGGAGCAAAACTGCAGAGCTGAATACTAGCACTGACTATTCACCTTTCCTGGCAGGCACTTCACATCTGTGAGGCTGAACCGTGAATTCACTTGAGTTTTGTCCTACCTGACAGCACTCTCTGCCCTCATGGCCTCATGAACTTACCTTTCAGGTCCATCAACAATGGCTGCGTTTGATCATCAGTTATGGCACTGGTGGACTCTAAGCTACTACTGTTCAACTAAGCAATGTTTTGTGCTCTGCAACACTTAAACGTTGTTTAGGTGGACTGACATGGAGTAGCACTAGTTTTTTACCAAAGTATTCCTAAGAATGTTTTGCTTGAAATACACCTAGCCCAGCTACCTTGCACTGCACAGCCATAAGAAGTGTGAAGCAATCATTCTTAAGTCCATTTTGCAGCCTTCTAATGGCAATGAGGAGCTACTAAGGGTCAATATTAAGAACAGTCATTGTACTGGCAGGCCAAAATATTTTATTTTGTTGGGGGAAAGGAGACAAAGTTCAGAAAACAAAGGCTGTCTTTTGTGGTTTTGTGTTTTGTACTGTGTATGGGGCACCTAGGTCTTATGTGGAAGGAGGAAATGGTAGTTTGTGCTGGCATATAAAATATTTTGGTGTTTCAAATACCTTTAAGGACAAAAGCAGCCACAGGGATGACAAATGCCCCTGAGCATGGCAGAGCTGACTGCATCCCTCTAGTTAGAGAGCAGTCTATGGGAGGAGGTTCTGTGGACTCCTTTGAGAGCCAGGAACACCCCCATAGCAAACTTGTACTATCTCACAGGATGAAGACTACAGATTCCCCACTGATTTTCAGGAGCTCTTGTCATACCAAAGAAAAGCCAGCACTAAATGTGTGCCACCTTTGCCCCTGCACTTCAGGGAGCTCTTATCACAGGAGAGACCACATTTCTGCTTTCAAATTTTGGAGGGACACAGAATCTGTTGCACTTTCTCACAGTGCCCTGGAACACCAGCTCTAAAGCAGATAGATAGATTGCAAAATAAAATCTATGATGTTGGCTTTGTGAAGAAGTTGATCCAACTTTTTTTTCCTTTTTACTCTTCCCCCCCACTCCTACAAAAGTAGGTCTAAGAATAGCTACCAGGAAGCCTTGTTGCATTTTCTTTTAGTTACAGCACTAGGCTTTGTAGATTTAATAGAAAAATTCATATTCTAGTTCCTTCTGTTACATACTTGCATAGATTAGATGTTAATATACCTTTTTTACAAGGGTAAAGGTAATTATTTCTGAGCCACACAAATTAAGAAAAATGTCACTTCAGTAAAAATTACTTGAATTCTGTGTATTATTTCCATAATCCCTTTCCCCACTCCTGTATATCAGCATTTTTTCTGTATAGACTCTGTGGCATGTATGCAGTCTTGCTTTTGCTATAGCCATTTCTTGACAGCAGGATCAGTCCTGCTCCTGCCAGGTGCTGAAACTGCTGAACTCGCTTTGGCTGAATAAAAGCTGTGGGTGCGACACCCGCAGCTCTTGGCTCCCCTCTGTGGAATGCTACATTTGTATTAACATGTATCTTTCTTTGTGATTTTTTTTTTTTTTTTACTGAAAA
>VZTJ01000383.1:2376643-2392700 GCA_013397795.1 Orthonyx spaldingii
CGCTCTCTAATTCTAGATGAGTATTACTTTGCTCTTTTCGTTGGCCAAGCACAATTGTGTTATTGGAGATAATGAATTCAATCCCCATCAAAGAGTATTAGGAGCGCCTTGGCCCTGTAGTGCCTTTTTTCAAACGGGGAATGAAAGGCAGAGAGAAAATTCTCTGGGTAGCCTCTGCGCTGGCAGCTTTTGAAGTGAAGGGAGGCGGGCATTGTTGTTCACATTTTTGTCCATACGGCTGAAGAAAGACCGGCGGCTTTTGATGAGAAGATGAGAACCGCCTCGTAAGTTGAGCAACAAGTTAGATGGCGAAGTCTCCCCGCTGCCTACTGCCTGTGGATAACATATGTCCCGCATTAATAGGGGCTCAAGGGAACAATTGCCCGGGGGGTGGGGTGGGGAGAGCTCTGCTCTGCACCGTCCAGCGGCTCTTTTTTCCCCCCCTCACCGTCCTCCGGACACCGATGCCCCGATGGGGGTGTTTTTAAGGGAGACCCGAGGAGATGCTCCCTGGCTCTTGGTTTGCTCATGTATCCACGGGACCGAGACGGACAAGCGGTATGCACAGGCTCCGGGCTCTCCTGAGGGAGAAAAGGGGTGCCTCGGTGAGATGTGCTGGGTCACCTCTGCTCGCCCTTTCGTTCTGCCAGGGCTCCTGGTGGCCGGGGAGAGATGTTAGGTCTGCTGCCATGTGTTTGGAGGGCATTCCGCCTTTCCAAACAGGAGTCTTTATTACTAGTTTGCAGGGAGGGTGGGGGGTAGTTTTGGGTTTGTTTTTTTTCCGACTAAATGTGGGGTCAGGACTTGGTTTTGTCACGTTGTTGTTGTTCCCTTTCTATTTCATATAAGTTAATGACATACCTGAAGTTTGTAAAGTGCTTCCTTAGATAAAGCAACCAGGCAAGGAAAACCAAGAAGAGGGAAAAAGTCTGTTGTTCACATCAGATAACCTTAGAACTAGAAAACTTGTTGCATACATTTGAATAAGTTCAGACATGCTCTTATTCCAATCTCCTGCCCCGCAGTTGAAAGATTCCCCGCCCCCCGGGCTTTATTATGCTAAAGAGGTCATTACTGAGAGTCACTATGGAGAGATCCCGGTTTGCAGAATGAGGCCCACCTCCTAGTTACCAACATGTTTACATTTTCTGTCGGTCATAAGCGGAGGAAATGTGTGTTAGCAACCCGCCGGGCAGGCTCGGGAAATAGAAGGAGTAAGGGGGGAAATATATTTCGGCTATTGCGCAGTAGATGGCAAATGTAGATGATTAGGGAGCACTTAGAGGTATCGGGCACAAAGGCAGTGTTTGCCGTAGACATGGTTGCTGGAGAGGGCCAGATCCCACTCCGCGGACAGGCAACCCCGTGCCCGGACAGGCTGGGAGCCAGATGAGAGTCCCCAGGAGTACAACTGCACCTCCGCGCTCTGAGAGCCTGGCGGGGAGTGCAGTCACGCGGGTCCCACTCTCAGCGGCGTGGGGCAGCTCCCGGAGCCCCCCCAGCCCCGGGGGCACAGGACATCTCCGCCTGACCACTGGTGGCCAAGGGGCGACCTGTCCGTGCAGGGGATGCCCCAGCTCCAGATGATGGAGGTGGCGTTTCTACCGGACGACGGCGGACTCAACACTCTTTCACTGCCGAGTGGTGTGTGAACGGGCCCGATTTCGGAAGCAGAAATGCGGTCACCCGAAACATGCCCACCTGGGGACCCCCGCGCCCCTCTGTTCCCTCGGGCAACTCAGTGAAGGCGAAGGACGGGGGTCCCACACCCTGGGCTGAACCAAAGGAGGGCAACGCCGTCCGCTGGGGAAGGCTTGGGCTACCGAGACCGGGCAGGACACCCGGACGGGCAGGGAGGTCAGTGGCATCCGCACCCCGCGCACACCGGGGCGCGTCCCGCCCGCTCCCGTGTCGCCTCCGCGCCGCTTCAGAGCTTCCCCCGCTGCAGGGGGACAGCGTGGGCGAGCACAGGGCAGGGGGGGACACAGCAACGCTCTGGTTCAGCGCGTGTTCCGCCTGCTGGCTGGAATAATAATAATAATAATAATAATAATAATAATAATAATAATAATAATAATAATAATAATAATAATAATAATAGTACCCTGTCTGCTGGTAGTTCACCCTTGGAATAACGAGCAGGTGTAGGAATATTTCACGGGAAAAATTAGATTACCAACTGTACCACAATGATATCAAAACAACGACGAACTTCCCCTGAAGTAACTCGCGTGAGCAAAGCCCATTCGAGCAATGTTGTCGCAGCAGAGGCGCCATTCCGGAAAATGATCCTTTCTATGAATTCAGCTAAATGTAGGAGTTTTAGGGTGGGGGGAAAGACAGAACATTGCATCTTTTTCCCCTTGTAGAGACAAATGGATTCTGCCATGAGCCTACATATGCTTTAAATCCCAATGACTGGAGACAAAGGTGAGCGCTGGCAGTTTGATCTGTCCAAAGTTCAAAGATCTGAAATCTCAATGAGTTTCTGTTTGAGGTGAAGGGGAGAAACAAACACCATGGCAAGGCTTGGGCCAGAAAATTGCGCGGTTTGCAAGTGAAATGCGACGTTATTTACACTAATCAACCTTAACTGCTACTTTGTCACAATGGTCAGAATAATTATTAGAAAATAACCAGAGAGAACAAAGGCAGGTTTTCTTCTTATCGCCTCCCGTTTTCCACTCTTCCCCCAAATATTTTCTCCTGCTGAAACAGAGCTTTCGAAACTACAAATTGCGGGAAATGTACAAGCTATTTAAAAAAAAATTATTACTCTGCCTTTGCTAGTAGCTCAGAAGACTGGCTTCGCATTAAAAAGAAGAAGAAAAAAAAGAGCCATTTTGCTCCACGACCCTTGACATGTAAATAACCAAACTAATTGCATTTTGATTTTAGCTATTAACCATTCTCCTATATTTCCTAAACAATATTGCAGCGTGGGAGTTTTGCGAGGACTTACGTGTACATTCTGTACTCCAGTCACTCTCTGTGCACTATTGTGGTGTGGTTTTTGCCTGGTCATTGTGTATTATGTATATTTCCACTTGTCTCCCCTGGAAACAATACATATTAATTATATGTATGTTAATATATATAATATCTGCATCTCTATTTCTCCCGAGAGAACTTTATATCCCATGTTTATATGAGGATAATTTGCTTCTTCAATAATTAAATTTATCACGAAAATGCACAAGAAATCTATTTATTTATTAAGTCTCTGATTTTAAAATGTTCTTTTAAGAGTGATTAATCACATATTCTCACACATATATGCATAGATTCCGTTTTATCATAACAGAAAAGAAACCATACAAAGTGCATTGTTATCGGGATCCAATGTTTTATCTATAATATTATTGTAAAATTAAAACCGAGACAATTGCTCTTCTAAAGACTAGTTGGCGTTACAGCAAGGAAATTAATTTATTTCGTGTTTATGCTGACCAACTTCAATACCTACTCAACACATTTCAAAACAATTTTTGAAGCTATGCCAAAGGCTGAAGTGTTTTCTCGCGCCGTTCTTTTACGATTTACTTATGTTTTATTGACACTAATAGGATTCAAATGAAAAAATGTCCGGCAATTTTTTCCTTTCTTGTCTTTCAGTAGTCCCGAATATTTCAAATTCATTCCTTCCAAACAATGTACGTCCTCCGATTGTTTGCCGATGTAGATGTCAGCGTTGTCCATTCGCACTCAGGAAACAACCCAGCAGTTACTTGTGATTTTACTTCTCCCACTTGACTTGGGCGGCTGAACTCGCTTTTATTCCACCGACTCTTCCCTTCTGCCAAGGGCAGGTGCTGCTCGCAGGTGCTCCGAAGAGGTACCACGGGCTGGGGCCCCATCGTGACCCACTTGCCGGGGGTGCAGGACTGTTGGACCCCGCGGCAGAGGAGAGCTCCACTGTGCCCGGGGACCCTTCCACGTCCCCTCGTCCCCGGCTGTAGGGTCCCCGCCGCGTCGCCTCGAGAGTTCCTGCCCCGCCGGCGCACCCAGCACGTCCCCCTCGTCCCGGGCCGGGGGCCTGCTCACCGCCCAAACTCCGAGGCAGTCTTTACAGAGATCCCCCGCCGCCCCGATTTACTCCCCGCTTGTGTTTAATGACGCTAAATGAGCCGTTTTCGCTCCCCGCACGTGGCCGGTCGGAGATAATTGCCGTGTAAGAAAAAACGAAGTTCCCCTGTAAATTGAGGTATCGATCGGAGCCTGGAACCTGAAGCCTGGTGGGCTCCCGCTTTGCCTCTGTCCCGTACGCGTGGCTGACACCGCCTCTGACAGGGGCAAAAGCCCCGCACCCGCCAGCTCCTTCCCTTCTAGCACAGAGTGACCGGTCCGGCTGGAAGGAGATGCTCGCAAACTCCTCTCTACACATTGCGGGGCGGGGGGGATGCACCCTCTTCTTGTGGAGCCCATTTTTAGCTTATTTTTTGCACTCTGTCTAGGGGTTCCCTGAGCACAGGATTCAAGCAGCAGCAGCAGCAGCAGCAGCAGCAGGGCAGCTAGGAGCGGAACGGAAAACGGGACTCTTCTCCCTGCTGTTGATTTCCAAGTCTTAAATTGATCACAGAATGCTGCGTGCTTTGCGCCGGGGACCCGCGTTTTTAACACGAGCTACATCCCTGTCTTGTCAGTGGCTCACTGCCCACTGCAGACACCATTTGCCTACGAGAAGAAAGGGGAGGAATACGATCTTGATGGCGAGTGGCGAAAGGGCACACGCTGCATCCGTGACAGGCTCCGCTCCTTATCTCTGAGAGATTTGGAGCCGCGTCGGTCCGCTTAAACCCTTTTATTACCCACGCCCCAAATATTTCCATTACACACGGTCTGTGCTCCTCAGCTGATATGTGAAACTTACTGCCTTATCGCTGTAGGTCGATTGATATTTTCCGTGTATGAGCCCGAGGCATTAAATCAATGTCTCCACTCTGCAATGGCATATTCTCTATGGACTAGTCTGTGGGAGACAAGTGAAGCCCTGCTGAAAATTGGCTTCATCCTGTCTCGATTCTCACGAAGCTCCTTTTGGCAGAAGAAGCGGAGCTTTAAATAGAATCCGCCTGCCCAGACTCGGTGTCAGGCAGCCCCGAGCTGTCCCTGGCTGCGGGGGGTCTGTTGATGTTTGCCATTTCGGGACATTCAGAGGCGAAGGTGCCACACAGTCGGGCCATGGGGGAACCGGCCGCACACGGCGACGGGGACAGAACCCCCTCCCCCCGCTGCAGGACCCGCGGCCGGGGGCACCTGCGGGAAATGCCCGCCCGCCTGAGAGCACCCGCACGGCACGACGCGGGACACAGCTCCGTGCCTCCGGGAGAGCTGTGCGCGCATCTCCCATCCGGATCACCACTGATCCGACCACACTTGCAAAGCAGAAGGGCTCTCCCAAGGCTTTTTTTTTTCCTCCCGTTTTTCGCTAAATAGTGGTGGTGGAGGAATGTGGTGAGATTTCTGGGACGCTGGCTTGGCTTTTCTTTTCTAAACCGAACCTTAATTTAGTTTGTCGCCGCTGTCCCTAACCCGTCAGGGGACAATTATGTGATAATTACGAGAATTACACTGTTCTTTTATCTGGCGGCCGTGCACGAACAGGGCTCGGCACAGCGAAAGCAGTTCACACTTAAACTCCCCTCCCCCGACAAAGTCTCTTGCTAGGGACCAGAGCTCTCCAGCGCGGCTGCTGGTGTCGTTCCGACGGATGGTTCCGAGACAGAACTGCAAAGCGTGATTTGGGCCTTTCCAGCGGCCCGGAGGCTCGTGGAGCCACCCTAGGGATGCTTCCCATAGGCGTCGTCCCGTCCGACGGGGAAACGCCGAGCCTGGCTGCCGCCGCCCCGGGAGCCCTGGTCGCAAAACACCCAGGAGGTTACATCGCCTCGGGTGGCTTTTTCCTGCCATCCCTCGGCATATCCCAGCACCGCGAATTAGAGGGGAAAAAAAATAAAAAAAATAAAGACACCACCACACACACAGCCTTACAGGCCGGTGGCATCGCAGCGCCCCACAAGCACACCCTGCGGGCACGTCCCCCGCCTTCCCTCTACACAAGCCTGGCCGCACAAATCTTTCCTCTTCATATCCACTCTTAAGCACTACGCCTTGATTTTCTTGCACATGGCTCCGACCTCTGTAACCCGTCCCAGAAATTTTGCAAGAAAATAGTAGAAGTATTTAATTGATAACATTTGATTTATTTAAAGTCCTTAACTGCAAATGATCAAAAACATACTTCACGCATTAAATTCTCAGTTATCGTTTTAAATCAAAATATTTTTCAATTACAATCACATTTATAAAATTAACAAAATTTCTTAAATTCACGTGTAATTATTTTTTTACGGTCATTTAAAGCAATTTCCAGCTGTAAAGAAAGAAAACAATATAAACCATGCAATAAATTAAGAACATTGAAACAGCGAACAGGAATAATAATAAAACCCGTCTGGCTATGCTAACACCGTGTAAAACTGTGGAAAGTGCAATAACACTGGATGAAATAAGCTAACGATGGCGATAATTAAACGGCCACAAAAAAAATCATTTAACAAGTTTGAAAAGGGGGGAGAGACAGAACTGTCCTCTGTTCCTTGCATCAGTGTAATAGTCAATGTTTCCTAGGGGAGGGGGAAAATAACCTGGTTATAGATACACAGTTCTAGCTGGTACACAATGAAGACACTTAAATTAAATATGTCATCCACATGTTGATGAGAGCTCCTGGTGAACTAGAATCTTCAGTAACAGATGGGAAGGAAAAAAAATCCAACTGGCTGTGACCTCTTGTAACTTTATATTACATCCCAAAACAGGTAACACTTTGAAAAAGATAAGGGTCGCATCCTGCACTCCAAAGCTCCAGTTGGTCCCCTCGGGAGTGCAGGATCCGGCCCGCAGCATCTGGGTTTATGCGGGTTGTACTAGCCGAAAGTTTATTTTGCAAGTATCAAAAGGATGATCCGAGAAAGTAAATAGTCTTCTTGTTGCTTAGAGATTCTCTTAGTGTTTTGCTACTTCACAGCAGTATTGTCCTTCAAAGCCTTTTTAATTAAAAAAAAAGTCTTAAATGTCTACTTGCTTCTTCATCTCCGTATTGTTAAAGTATTGCCACATACCTGTAAACTTACATGAGATTATAGAACACATAAGGGAGGGAGACGAGGGGGAGGAAAGCACAAACAAGTAGTTTACAAGCTCAACATTTTTTTTCTTCTTTTTAATAACACCCTGCACAGGCTGGGGAGGTCTCCGGGGAAAGGGGCTGGTCGGCAGGGGCCGGAGGGAGCATGTACAAGCGGGACGCGGCCGGCTTTGCAGAAGGTCGTGGTGGTTCATAACAACACACAACGCGGTGCGAGACAATTAAAAAGTAACAGTCCTTTGCACGCAGCGTGCGGAAACACCTCGGTTTGTCTCAGAGAAAGCGGGGAGAGATGCCAGGAAGGGGAGGAGAGGTCTCGGCCCCGGCGGCGGGGGCCGCACAGCTAGGAGGTGTTTAGCACGGGTCTGGAATACACACCTTGGTAGTAGGAGGGCTCTAGGGCCGAGGGCTCGATGCTGCTCCGGCCAGCCATGGAGGCGCTGCCCAGGGGCAGCCCGCCGGGGATGCTGGCCCCGTAGGAGGAATATTGCAGCGCCTGCTCGTAGGCTTTGAAGTCCAGCTTGTGCTGCTGCTCCGAGGAGGACATGAGGTTGTTGATGGAAAACGGGTGGTTGAAGGAGTAGTGGGGATCGCCCTTGAGGTGCAGCTGGGGTTCGTGGGCTAAGGAGTGAGGGGGGTGTGGGACGGAGGCCAAGGTGGGTACAGAGCTGATGGTGGACGAGGCAGCCGAGGCCGAGGTCTTTAGCTCCGTGCTTGATCCACTGTGGTCCATAGACTGGGGGCTGGCGGACGGGTTGGAGCTGGAGAGAGAGGTGGCGGTGTCCAGCTGCGCAGGTTTATTGTGGCCTCTGTGCAGGGGGGAGTTGGAGCTTGAACTAGAGGCCCCGGCCTGATCTTTCCTGCCCTCCTGAGTGGCTTTACTGTTGGCCGGCTTCTCGCACTTGAAGCGCTTTTGCCGGCGGAGGTAACAGCCATTTTCAAACATGTTGCCAGAGTCGGGGTGCAGGGTCCAATAGGAGCCCTTACCGGGCTTGTCGGGGGAGCGGGCCACCTTGACAAAACAGTCATTGAAAGAGAGTGAGTGGCGGATGCTGTTCTGCCAGCGCTGCTGGTTCTGTCGGTAGTAGGGGAAAAGGTCCATGATCCACTGGTAGATCTCGCTTAGCGTCAGCATCTTGCTGGGCGCCTGCTGGATGGCCATGGTGATGAGAGAGATGTAGGAGTAGGGCGGCTTGGCGTGGGGGTAGGTCCGCTTGAAGGACTTAGCGTCCCGTGTCCTGCCGAGGTTGGACTGGGTGTAGGCCATGGGGCTCATGCAGGGGTTCATGCCGCCGTAGGGGCTCAGCCCGTTCATGGGGGCCGGCTGGGCAGACATGGCGTTGATGCCGCCGGGGCTCAGCGCCGTGCCCATGGCGGCCACGCCGGCCGGCATGCCGTTCACGGGCCCCGCCGAGCCTGCCGGCATGCCGGCCACGGCGCCGGGGCTCAGCCCAGCCCCCAGCCCCGTGTTGGCGTAGGACATGTTGAAGGAGCTAGAGGTCATGTTGCCGCTTGTCGTCATGGTGTTCATGGTCATGTAGGTGTTCATGGTGTTCATGGAGCCCAGCCCCGAGTTCATGTTGCTCACGGGCACCGAGGAATAGGCCTAGGGCAGCGAGACAAAGAGACGGAGTTAGAGGGGAGAGAGGTGTGGCAGGACCCCGTAGGGGCCGGATCCGCCTGCCTGGCCCAGCCAGCCGTGTACACGTCCTGCCGCGGGACGCCGGCCCTTTCCCGGACACCGGGGAAAAAGCTTCCCCAAAGACGCACGGAAAGGTAGCTGTTGCCATGAAAAAGTCTATTTCATATTGATATACATTTATAAATAGGCACGGAGCCGGGGGTGCTTTATCCGGCCGCGCTCCCGGTTTCCCAGCGAGTCGCAGCTTGCGTGGGCTGCATCGGGATCAACGGGGCGCAAGGACCGAGCGTATTCCCGGAGCCGCTCCACACCCTCGCGGAGCCGGGCTGCGGGCTCAGACTGCCCCGGGAGGAGCTCTGCTCCCGCCGCATTCCCGTATTTTGTTGTTTGTTTGTCCTGTCTCGCTAGTTAAATACTTAAACTCATCAGAGTATTGAAATTGGTGGGCGTACAATGTTTGCGCCAAGGAGAAAGACTGCTTGCATTTTCTGAGAAAAATCTCACGCATCTCTCTCCCTTCCCGCACTGATTTAAATTTCTTTTCTAAGAAACATACAAGATGAAATAATGTCTTCTTGCAAAAGAATAATGATTTTAAAAAAACCCTCACACAAACCAAACTGGTCTTGTCTGTGGAAGGCTTCCCCCTTGTCTACATTTTTTATCAAAATTGTCTTTAAATTAAAGTTTTAAAAAACCAACCAACCAATCAATCAAACACCCAAACTTTCTCAAAGTATGAAAAACCTGACCTTTTCCTCTCTGAGATTTTCTACAATTGCACGACGTGGAAAAAAAATTGTAGCACCCTACCAAATAACACAACTCTTAAAAAAGGTAGAGCCGGAGAGCCTGAAATTGTGCTTTCTGTTACGGCATCTGGTTTAACAGGAAAGAGAAAGACGTTCCCAGTTTACTTGAACTACGTCTAATATGGCTAAGAAAAGGAGGCTTAAGCAACGGTTAAATATATAAAATTAATTTCTGATTCTCACAAATTTCACGAACTTATAGACGCACTTTAAATTTAGAGGGTCACATTAATTATTTGAGATGGCAGAGCGCGGCTGGGTTTCCCACGTTGCATTCATGCAGTTATTCAAATTAAATAGCAAGAGAGGAGAAAATATTGCAGTTTAAAAAAAATTGCAAAAGCGAAGTTCGCTTAACTTTATGTTTGTGGACAATGAGCATAGCGAGGAAAAATGAATCTGGAAACGGCACATAATTAGGATGACCCTTATTTGCCCTTAGCCGACTTTCCTTTATTAAAGGAGATGCCAGCCGGGTGACACGTATCTGCCTCTGTCCGCGTGGCCCTGTGGGCGCGTGTGCCAGCTGCGGGTGCGGGACGAGGCGTGGGGACTGTGGAGCCCTGTGTCCGGGTGTGCTGATGCAATGCCCGGGTGCGCACACCCAGGTGCCTGTCTCGCCGCCGCACTTCCTCAAAACGGCTCCTTCCCGGCCGGGAACCCGCGCTGCTGCCGGCCGTGCTGCCGGGCGCTGCCTTCTCCCGGGACGCCGCCGCAGAGCCCCAGCGGCACAGCGCAGACCCCAGGCCCCGCAGGGCCGAAGCGTGCCGCGGGGAATGCTCCGGGCGCTGCCGTGGCCCTCTCCTCAGCCGCAGTCGCGGGCACTCGGGCCGGTTTTCCTTCTCCTTATATGCAGGGCGCTGTCAAAGAGGCGCGGAGGGAGGAAGCCCCTGCGGGGTGCCGCGGTCCGGAGCGGGTCCGGGCGGGGGCCGGCGGGGCCGGGTGCGGGCCCCCTCCCGGGCCGGTTCCCAGCAGCGCCGCCCGCCGGCCCGCGGCAGCAGCGCACGCCGCGGGCAGCCCGTCCGCAAAGTGCGGACAAACGGCTGGGCTTCCCTCCTTTCCTTTCCCCCGGCCTTAACAGGTGAGGGCCCGGCGGTGGCGAGTGGAGAGGCCGGAGGTCCCTCTGAGAAGCTCAGGGAAAGCGCTGCCCCCGGCCAGGACGCGCTGGCGTCCGTCTCCCTCGGCTCCTGCCATCTGCCGGGAAGGAGTCGGGTGCCTTTGGCGCGGCGAGTCCTCTGCCCCGAGCCAAGAGTTTACGGGGTGCTTTTGTGCGCGCCGCGAGAGAAGATTACGCCTCTCAGATGAGCTCAAAGGCTGCCCCCGGCCCCTCGGCCCTCCTGGCGGGCTCGCAGCCGCCCCGTGTCTTCCCCAAACGCCTCCAGGGCTCCTGGAAGCTGTGTTTTCCTTGGGGAAGCCGAGCCAGTTTCGGCGCCGGAGGGAGGGGGAGGTACGTTTGCGTTGGCAGGATCCGGACTGCAAACCGATTCCTCCGATTGCTGCCCCCTCCAGACCCCAACCACCCCCAGGTCCTTCCCTCCCCTGCATAGGGGCAGCAGCGAAGCCAGACCCGGGGATTTACTCACCTCCTGAGTGTCGGCGTAGTAGCTGTTCCAGTCGCTGGTTTCATGCCCTTCCATTTTCACAGTCCCTAACATTATGGAGCCAACCTGCCCGGTGTAACCATCCAGCCTTCTTGCAAGCGAGCGACGGGCAGTAGGAAAAGAGCCCGAAAGCCCGACCTAGCAGGAAGCCAGCTCTCGGGAGGGGCGGGGGGTACTGAATTCTGCTCTATAACCAGCCAAAAAGGAGGCAGGGAGCGGTGTGGGGCGAGACAGTTGAGAAAGTGAGGAAGTGCGGCTGGGATGTGAGTGGAGTTGAGCTGATGTGGATCTTACGTCGCAGAAGTACCCACCTCCTCCTCCTCCTCTCCCCATTTGTCCGCCGCACAAAGGCGTTCGCACCTACAAAGCCGGAGATGCACCTGCAAACAAGGCAGTCCCCCTCGCCTGCAACTCCCCCCGGGGCGGCACTTTATTTGCAAAGCTGCGTAATTGGTTTAAGCTTGTGGGGAAAGAAGGAGNGGGCACATCCACCCTTTCAGGTGGACAGGACAAATGCTGGGAGGGATCGGGGGAAATTAAATGAGGTGAATGAAGGAAGGGCAGCCCCCTCTATTTGAAGAGAACGCAAAAGGCCATCTATTCCTAAACCCCTTAGATTAGAGGCAGTATTTACTAAAGTCCGGTAGATGCTCCTTTAACTTGATGGCTGGGACATGCTTCAAAGTCCCGAGTCCTGAAGTCCACAGGTTCCTCCCCTTCTCTCCCGCTCCTCACTTACCGCGGAGGTACCTCCAGGCCCTGCCGCGGCGCCCCGCATCCCATCGCCCTCGGGGCAGGGGATCGGATTAGGCGCTCCGGGCTGCGAGCAGGAGGCTCGGCTCCGCGCTCCCAAAACCCTTCCCTCTTCCCACTCCCCTCTTCCTCCGGGTTAAACTCGCCCTTCAAATGGGGTACCGTCCTGTGTAGATGGTGATAATGATATTGCTTTTTCGGGTGCCTTATGTTTAGAAACCATGTGAGTCACCGTGCGGAGACATAATGCTACAGGTTCCCAATAAATACGGACAGAGGCCTGAATGCGGATCTACTGATATTAACCTCCACTTGGCAAACATCAGGTGAGTCACTAGAACCATTTTATATCTTTACTGTGGAAAGCCTTTAGCCCAGAAGGCTCGTTTGGAAGCTTTCTCTGATGCCAGATGCCCAGGAGCAACAATAATGAGTAGCGGGTATCTCATTTCCAACTTCTTGCTTATTGACCTAATTTCTCACAACGAACAGGGGAAGAGGAATCTACACAGGCTGATAAAAGGTAAAAAACACCGATAAAACAAACTGACATTGGACAAAGTTTTTTATTATTATGGAGGGAATCTCTCAGTCTTTGCAGATGGATCAAACATTTTCTGCCCTGTCCGGCTCTTCGAGCCTATGTCAACACCACAGATTTTCTTGGGTTTCTCTATCCTATCACTTGTGAGTTCGTTCCTACCTACCTACTAGAACTTTTATCACCTCATAGTAGAAAACAAAAACCAAAAAAAAAATCTACACCATCACCCAGCAACTACCACCACCTCCCCCAACCTCAAACAACTTTTCTGACAGTGGGAATTTGAAGGGGAAATAAAGCTTCTTGGGATTTTGAAAAAGACTTGCATATCATACCACACAAACTATAATACACACCTAGGTCTAAATTTCAGTTTGATGTGTTTATCATTCAGCATGACCACAGTTGCTTCCACAATGAGTTGTTCTCGAGTGATCTGTGGAAATGTCACAAACAGGATTTTAAAGTTTCTTATACAGACACAGGATTCAAATGTCGATATATAGCATATCTCTGCCTCCACAAATATGTTTTCACTTGCTCTTTAAATGCGTTTTCTGTTACCCATTTCTTTGTTCTTTCTCTTCTCATCCTTTTTTTAAAAAAAATCTGGCAACAGAATTAAGTAAAATCCTTGAAACAAAAAAACCAAAAAACAAACCCCTCTGGAATCAGCAGAGGAGAACAACATATGAAAATATGTCTTGAAGGAAATAAAATATATAAAAGCATTGGATTAAACCCCTGCTTTCTCAAATGGTCAAACTGCACCCATGGAAATTAGGACAAACCCCAGCAGAATATCTAAGAAATATTAAATTGCGGTCTTCATGTATGCACCATCCCTCTTTGCCTAATGGAAGCGGTGTATATGTCTGAAAACAGAGACCCTCCGGTGGTGGCTTGTTCATTTCAGTATCTGAGGTCTGTGGATTACGATTCCCCCCCAGCAGCACAGCCGCATGGGGGTTGCTGGCAGGAGTGCAGCTGCCCCAGCGATCCCGCTGCCGGCACCCCCCCGCTGGGTGACCTCGGGGCGGTGCTGCCTCGCTTTCCAGAGCCCAGCCCCGCGGGAGCAACACCCGACGGGACGCCGGGCAGCCCATGCTGGGTCACTCCGTACCTGGAAAAAAGGGCAGGCACAAAGCCGGCCACGCTCATCGCATGCTGCTACAAACCACGGAGGCATTTCACCGGGCGGAGCAAACGCGGAACCGGCAAAGCCTCTCTCTGGGCCGGCCGCCCCCGGGCCGCCCCGGCTGGGATGCTCACTGCCCAGGAGGGGAGGGGAGCCGGGGCTTGTGCAAAGCCTCAGCGCCTCCTGTTGTCCGGCTGCGGGCTCAGCTCTTTCCTGAGGTTACTCCCAGGGGTGAGAGCACAGGCAGGATCCTCTTTTAATCTGCTTAGAGCCTCTCGACTTGATGTATAATCAACAAGCCCGAGTCAGAGCCAGCCGCTGCTGGAAACTCTCTTCAGCCCGGTTGCTGTGTTGTAGGCCTAGTGGAGAAAATCCTCCCTTGAGCCAAGAAGAGGGTCAGGACGCCTCTGCCCACGGCGACAGGAAAAAGACGGTATTTCGGTAGCTGCCCTTGCCCTGCACTTGAGCCTTTAACATAAAGTGAAGCCCTATGTAAAATGCACTGCGAGTCCAGCGGGATTTATCAGTATCCTTTGCAGCAGGCTCAGCAGAGAAGTACTCTCCTAGGATGCGGGATGCTGTCTGGTAGTCAGGAGTTCTCCAGTCGCACCTAGCTGATGCTTTTTTCAGGAGTCAAGACAGTAGCACTGACCCCAATTACACCGCGCCTTTCCCCAGCTCTGGTTAGAGTAGCACGAGTTTCTAAGCACTTTTAAAAATTTTTATTTAAATTTTTTTTCAGGGAAAGCTCTTAGTACAACCTGGAGAAAAGCGCAGGCTAAGGTGAGCTGTGTTTTACCTGGCTAGATGGGAGCAGAGTCTCAGCTCTTGGCTCCACCAGCGCGCGCCACCAAGGGTGCAAACATAAAACCTGACCTAAAAAATACGGATATATGTGTGGAGCGGGGGCAGGACTTCCAGGGGAGACCGTGTTACCCGCGCTGTCAGGAAGTCCTTGGCCCCTCAAAGACCGCTCAACAAAGGTCTGGTTTTTGGGAATCTCGTCGCTGTCTGGCCGGGCCGAGGGGCCTCGCCCCCGGGAAGGGGCTTCCGGCAGCGCCTCGGGGAGCGGAGCCGGCACGGGCACGGCGCTGCTCAGGCGGGGAGCGGCCGCGGCCCGGAGCCGGTCGGCGCCGCCCGGGAGCGCCGCCCGCAGGCTCTGCCCCACGGCTGGGCCGGGCGGCCGATGCAAGCGGCGGGAGCTTTAATTTTAACCTGGAGCGCTGTTTCAGTTCGTTCCGCTCTAAGTTTCCCCCGGCAGCCGCAGCATCTGCCGGCCCTCCGGTTTGATTTGCAGGGTCTTACTCGATTTTTCCCAAAATACCGTCGTCTTCTGGACGAGAATGTCTCGGCAGTGCTTGCGCGGTCCAGCCGTTCAGGTCGGGAAGGAGCTGTGAGGTTATCTCCCCATCGGTACGCCTTCCCTGCTCTACACTCTACTGCCTTTTCGTTTGCCCGGATCCGTCTCCTGCAGAGGGTCCCTCATACCCGGCTTTCCAGACTGGCCCAAGCCGGTACAGCTGGCCGCCGAAAACACCGTGGGACCCCGCCAGCCTCCCCCACCTTCTCCCCACGATGGGAAACCTCTCTTCCCGTGTGTTTCCAACCTGAAATCCTTCCCCATTCAAGCGGGCAAACAGTAACCGTCTGGGAACCTGCCTGTGCCCAGAGCCGGGTGCTTTTGACGGGGAGGAATCCCGGGGGCTCCAGGAGCAGGGGTCGGTGACTGCCGGTAGCGCCTCTGCTTCCGACGAGAGCCCTCAGAGAAGGCTCCTGAGTCGGGGGGCTGTTTTCCCTCCCTCCGCCCCTCGCACAGGCATGGCCGCCCCGGTTCTGTGCTCCTGTCGCTGAGTTCTCATCTAGAAGAGCCCGTGAGGGTCCCCTCAGACACGGTCGGAGGAGTCCCCGTCGGGACGGTCGCTCCCGAGCCCCTGCCCCCGGAGATCACAGCCGAGAAGGTGGCTTTTCACCCTCCTCTGCATCGGGAGCAGGGGCCAGGCAGATGAGGGCACTGCAAGGGGTCAACATTTGCTTCTGAGCTTTTGCTGAGTGAGAGTACTCTTCTTATCTCCGACGTGACGATCAAGTGACCTCCTTCCTCCGACCGACCCAAGGTAGGAGTGGGGCACCTCCTTTTCCCACAGCACCTCTTCCTCCCCAGGACCCGTGGTCTGGTTCTTCGGGGCGGACTAGACGTGCCTTCTCGTCCGCACCATCCACGACAGGGAGGGCCGGACGTCTCACCCACCGTCTCGGCCGGGCCCTGCCTGCCCACTGCCGGGCCCTCGACCGCCGGTTTCCAGCCCCCTCAGCGCCGCCGCCGAGCTCAGGGACTCCGGGACCCGGGCAGTGCGTTACGTTGCAAGATTTTATTTTATATTATATTATATTATATTATATTATATTATATTACATTA